>JAKELG010000021.1:0-496580 GCA_021527035.1 Lactarius vividus | reverse complement strand
CCTCCTCCTAGAGGTCCTCCTATTGGTCCTCCTCCCGGTGGTCCTCCTCCTGGTGGTCCTCCTCCTGGTGGTCGGTCTCCTCCTGGGAATCCTCCTCCTGTTGGCCCTTGTCCTGGGAATCCCCCGGGGAGTCCTCCGGGTGGTGGTGGTGGTCCTTCAGGTGGGTCAGGGTGATCTGGTCCTATGGCTCTAAAGAGTGCCGCGTCATCGGCTGTCAGTCTGTGTCCCGTACTTGGGTTGATGGGGTTGAGGATGGCTTCGGCTTCTCCCCTGATGCGCTGTGCTTCTTCCATGGCTTGTGTTTCGGTTACTGTGGTCATGGGGCTTCGAATGTGAATCTCCTCTGGTACTGTGATGTGTAGTGACTCCGCTATATGGGCCAATAGGCTTGAGTCGTCTCCCGTTCCTGGTCGCGCCTCGCTTTCTGTGGCTGTATGTTCTTCCGCTTGTTCTTCGTGGCTTGATTCTGATGGGGCTTGTTCTCTCGGCTGTTCCTCTTCTTCACTGCTGCTGTCTCCGTCTAGTGATCCCCAATCGTCTCCGTGTAGTTCTCTTGAATCGATGTCGCAGCGGTAGTGTCTTCCCGCTGGTCTAACGACGTCCCACCGATTGTCTATTGGGTTCCACGTAATCTCTGTCCAACAGAAGTTGGAGTAGTTGAACTCAACTGGTCGGTATCTGATTGCTTCTCCTGGAAAGTCTACGAAGTATCCGGTGTCTCCTCGATATTCTCTCCACCTAGCGGCGCCCAGGAATCGTCGTGGTACGGATCGTTCTCCTCTGGTTTCGAGGTTGTAAGGTCGAAAGTTTCTCCACTGGTCTCTTGTTGTGAACGCCACGGTTGGCTATCTTGGTCTTAATGTAACGCTACCACGGCGTTTAGTTCGACTTGAACTCGGATGTAGGCGTTCACGACTTAGCTGGTCTACGCGTCGCTTGGAGCGTCTCGGTAATCCCGTAGAATACCACTAAGGCGATCCACAGTATTCGTCCTAGCAGCACTAAGGCAACTCCGACTTGGTGCGTCGAAAGGGCCAGAGTCTTAGACTCGTAGGTCAAGACGGTAAGACAGGCGTCCCTCAAAAGGGGAGAAGGATCTACAGATCCTTCTAGAAGACGAGTGATGAAAGTGGTATTTGAGAAGAAGACCAAGATGGCGTATCTTGGTCTTCGCAACCCACTATTTATACATATTACAGAGGCAGCTTTAAAGCTCCTCTCGAACGTAACGACTAGTAGCAGTAATAGCTCGAACCCTACTACCGCTATCCTAGTAATGAGTCATGCTAGCAATCACATGCTAGCACGACGCGCTGACTGATCCTACTGTCCATGACTAATTTCTACTTACTATCGTAGTCATAACCGTATAGTAAGCATTTTCCTCTTCGTTCGTACTGTATTATCAAGTCCTCAAGTCCGTCCGCGACAGTTACAATCGCGGGGAGGACTTTGTCCACTACCCCATCACCGACGGACAAGGGCGGACGTGCCAAGCCGCCTACGTCCAGGTCGTCATGGGCGCCGACCCCATCGTGTTGGGGCTCGTCGCGGACAGCGAGAAGGTCTACTCACAGCCCCTGTACGCGGAGCCCCACGTCAAGGCCACGGGGAAGGACCAGTACCCCCACGAGGACATGGCCCTCTTCGCCGGCGGTTACCACGACCGCCCTCGCCTCGACCGCGCCATCGGGGAACTCCACGACGTCAGCCTCCGGGCAGAGGTGCACCGATACCGTGCCTACGCGTACGAGGCTGAGAGGATGGAGCAGCGCCTCCATCAGCTCGCCGCCACGCTCGGGGGGATCAAGGGGGAGCTTGCCCGATGTAAGTTCCGGCTGGAGATGGCTAACACATTGGAGCGGATCGAGGAGGTACAGGCCGGGTGGATGTCGGGACCGTGCATTCGTCGGCGTGGGTGCCGCGGCTGAAAAGGGGGTGATGTCGCAGACGGACTTCAGGACTTGATAATACGGTACGAACGAAGAGGAGAACGCTTACTATACGGTTATGACTACGATAGTAAGTAGAAATTAGTCATGGACAGTAGGATCAGTCAGCGCATCGTGTTAGCATGTGATTGCTAGCATGACTCATTACTAGGATAGCGGTAGTAGGGTTCGAGCTATTACTGCTACTAGTCGTTACGTTCGAGAGGAGCTTTAAAGCTGCCTCTGTAATATGTATAAATAGTGGGTTGCGAAGACCAAGATACGCCATCTTGGTCTTCTTCTCAAATACCACTCTCATCACTCGTCTTCTAGAAGGATCTGTAGATCCTTCTCCCCTTTTGAGGGACGCCTGTCTTACTGTCTTGACCTACGAGTCTAAGACTCTGGCCCTTTCGACGCACCAAGTCGGAGTTGCCTTAGTGCTGCTAGGACGAATACTGTGGATCGCCTTAGTGGTATTCTACGGGATTACCGAGACGCTCCAAGCGACGCGTAGACCAGCTAAGTCGTGAACGCCTACATCCGAGTTCAAGTCGAACTAAACGCCGTGGTAGCGTTACATACTCCCCGACGCGCCCGCCGCACTTGACTGCAAGGTGTACCCACTCACCGCGAACGAAGGGGAGGCACTTACGGCCTTCCTGAATGAACAACTGGAGAAGGGGTACATTCGCCCCTCGAAATCCGCCTACGCGTTGCCCTTCTTCTTCATCAAAAAGAAGGACGGAAAACTGCGTCCGGTACAGGACTATCGACGCCTCAACGAACTCACTATAACAAACCACTACCCCCCTCCCGCTTATCCCCGAACTCGTCGATCGCATCCGAGTCGCACGGTTATACTCAAAATTGGACATCCGATGGGGTTACAACAACGTTCGCATCCAGGAAGGAGATGAATGGAAGGCAGCATTCAAAACCAATCAAGGCCTGTTCGAACCACGTGTCATGTTCTTCGGCCTCACTAATTCCCCGTCCACCTTCCAAACAATGATGGATACCATCTTCCGCGACCTCATCCTAACTAACGAAGTTGTTGTTTACATGGATGACATCCTTGTCGCCACCACAGACGACAAGCAACACCATCGGAAAGTCCTCCACAAGGTACTACGACTCTGCGAAGAACACGATCTCTACGTGAAACCGGAAAAGTGCGAGTTCGAAGTCTATGAGACAGAGTACTTGGGCCTCATCATTGGTCACGGACGGTTACGGATGGACCCCGTCAAAGTCCGAGGAGTCCGAGAATGGCAGCCCCCGAAAAGTCTTAAAGAAGTTCGCGCGTTCTTAGGATTCTGCAACTTCTACCGGAGATTCATACGAGGATTCTCTCAACTCGCCCGACCCCTTCACGACCTAACAAAGAAGGAGACCCAATGGCACTGGGGTGACACCCAGCAGAACGCCTTTGAAGACATCAAAAAGCGCATATGCGAGGAACCAGTACTCCTATTTCCAAACCTTACCAAACCGTTCGAACTAGAGGTTGACACATCAAATGTTGCAATCGGGGCAGTGCTAAATCAGCTAGGCCCCGACAAAAAGTTCCACCCGGTAGCATTCCACTCCGAATCATTTACAGAGACGGAACGAAACTACGACATCTATGACCGGGAGTTACTAGCCGTGGTTAAAGCACTACGAGCGTGGAGAACATACCTCGTAGGATCCCCTCATAAAGTCATTATCCACACCGACCACGCCAACCTCCAATATTGGAAGGAACCCCGAAAAATCAACCGAAGGATCGCGCGCGAGTTCCTGGAGTTATCAGAGTACGATTTTATCCTGAGACACGTAGCCGGAACGAAGAACGCGCGCGCAGACGCCCTGTCCAGGCGGTCGGACTACGAGTCCGGCGAAGGGGACAACACCGACGTCATAGTCCTACCAGCGGAAAGGTTTATTCGAGCCACCCAAATGTCATTATGTGACATGGATATTTGGTCCTGAGTGGCTCAGAACGCTGGAAAGGAGGAAGCAGCACGATGGGCCGAACACCACAACCTCAAAAAGCACGACGGGTTGTGGTGGAAAGATGACGCGTTAGTCATTGTCGGGGACAACGATCTTAAGCGGGGGGTAATCACTCTCTTTCACGACTCTCCAAGCATGGGCCACCCTGGAATTGCCAACACACGCGAGCTAGTACGACGCGACTATTGGTGGCCCACCATATGAGAAGATGTCGAGGAATATGTCAAAGGATGTGCCGTATGTCAGGCCAACAAAATTAACCCCCACCGCCAAAAGCCCCACTTATTCCCTATATCCACCGACCCAGAGGCAGAACCATTCGAAGTCGTTTCTATGGATTTTATCACCAAGCTACCTCCGTCCCAAGGATTTGATTCCATCCTTACGATCACCGACCATGACTGTTCGAAAGCTGCGATCTTCATACCCTGTCATGAAACCATCACCGCTGAGGGAGTAGCACGACTATACCTCCAACATGTCTACCCACACTATGGGATCCCACGCAAACTTATCACAGACCGAGATCCACGATTCACATCCGCATTCATGAAAGGATTGTGCAGCACGCTCGGGATACGACAAAACATCTCATCCGCATACCACCCCCAAACAGATGGCCAGTCGGAACGCACCAACCAATGGTTGGAACAATACCTGCGCCACTGGAGCAATGTGCAACAGGATAACTGGGCGGAAGCGCTTCCAGTGGCACAGTTTGCGCATAATTCTTGGCCGAATGCCACAACGAAGCACTCCCCATTCTCACTCATTATGGGATGGGAACCACGAACCACTTGGGTTTCAAAACCCACCCCCGTACCATCAGTTGACCAATGCCTAGACGAGATGACCACGAGACGGCAACACGCGCAAGACTGTATCAGGCACGCGCAAGGACTTATGGCAAAGAAGGGAAGGAGCCGCTTTATCCCCTACGTCGAAGGGGCCCAGGTCTGGCTAGAAGGAACGAATTTGAAAACCTTCTACCCCACTGCGAAATTAGCCCCTAAACGCCATGGCCCCTTCCGAATCAAAAAGGCCTTATCGGCGGTGACGTACGAGCTGGAGCTACCAACCACATGGAAGATACACCCGGTGTTCCATGCGAACCTCCTCACGCCGTATAAGGAGACGGAGCTGCATGGGGAGAACTTCCCATGCCCTCCCCCTGACCTCGTGGACGGAGAAGAGGAATTCGAAGTGGAGCAAATCATGGGGTCGCGACTCCATGGGCGAGGGCGCAAACTGCAATTCCTAGTTAAGTGGAAGGGCTTTCCCATGAGCGATAGCACATGGGAGCCAGCTGACCACATCAAACACGTGCCGGACGTAATCGCCGACTTCTATCGCCGCAACCCCACAGCTGACGGAGCAGGACGAAAGTTATAAAGGAAGAACGAACGAAGGAGCGAAACTCCATCCCCCACAGTCATCATGTCAACTCCCACTACCCATAACACCGTCCCAGCCAACGACCACCCACGACCCCCATCTGCCATCATTCTCGAACGTCTCACAGTTCCTTCGCAGTCCGAAGGGATCCCGACCCCCTTCATAGCCCGGACCCCGTATTCGGTAGTCCCGTCTCGACCCCCCACTCCTGTTCTAGCCATCGCCCTCAATATTTCACCCACTAGCCCCACACCCCCTCCGTCATCCCCGCCACCCCTCGAACCGGCGGTAGCTCCCCTCCTTGAAGCACCCCCGGGTGTTACACCAGTCGTCCCCTTGTCGCAACTAGCCTCGGAGCTCCCCCATCCCTACTCCCTAACACCAGCCGTTCCCCCACGTCGACTTAGGCCCAACCCTCGTCTCGCATCTCTTGATGACGACGAGGAGCCAATCGATGAGGGGGATGACGAGGAGTCCGACGACCCTGGACTACCATTCTTCCTTAATGCCCCTGACACCCCGTTCTTCTTTCCCCTCATGATCCCTTTGGAGGACGACATCACGAAAGTCCTGGCGAAGTATATCTACTATCGTCGGGACTATCGCGAGATCGTTGGAACCTTGGGAAGAGGTAAAGCGTGCTACTGTCAAGAAGTCTACTTGTCTACACCCCGTCCTACGGCTATGCACCCCGCTATCTCCCCTCATCAACTCGCTGTCTTCAGTCCGCAAGATCCTCGCGCCGTTACCATCAATGAGGTCCTGAGCGAACTCAAAAACCCCCGTCTGTCGGCGGAGGTTGCGAGGTTGCGGAAGTGCCTCGGGGATAAGATTGCCTTGGATGCGCGTCGGGCGGACCTACGACGGCTCGAACAGGAAGCCACGCGAGACCAGTTCCACCTAGACACCACACTGGAGGGCATCACCAAACGTCTGCAGTACGCAGGCGCCATCCCACTGATAACGGACAAATTTGTCGAGCTCACCACCCGCCCGGTACGCCCTCAACATCTCCACCCTGAGCTTCCTCTGGTGCCACGGCCTGGCGGGCCCGTCGAGATGCCCCGCCTCATGGACGGGCCCAGTCGCACGCAGAAACGACGAAAGTGTTATCTGTGCAAGAAGCGGGGCCACAAGATGAGTGAGTGTCCGAATCGACCGCCACTTGGAGTATGCACATGGTGCGCGAGCCGTGCCCATGAGTCGGCCAACTGCCTTATCCATCGCCTCGCGCCCATTACTCCGGCGTTTGAGGAACCCTCGGAGCGTCCTCGCTGGTGCGGGAAGTGCCTGAGGTTCGATGCGCGGCATGACGAGATTGAGTGCCCGCAGTACGAAGCGTGTAGGCGGTGTGGAGAGCGGGGCAGGTACTTGTTCCTGCGACGGCATGTATGCCTGGTGGATGACCGGGACGACGAAACTAATGACCCCAGCGCTGATGTATACGACTATGTTGGCAGCGACTGAAGTCGTGGCGACTTCAGGTCTAACAGGGGGGTAATGTTACGATTCTTTCTCCTTTCTCCATGGACGCTTCTGTTCCTTCCTCCTTATTCCCATATCCCACCTTGCTACGCCCCTAACTCATCACGCGCCCAACCGTTCCCCATGATCTCTTCGTCGCACGATACGCCCTCATGCCCCCTTCCTTGTATATCAAAGTTCACGGCGCTCCGGTCTCAGCTGACTCCCACATGACCCCGCGCAATCGCCATGTTTCCTACTATAGTGTCACCCTTGTTCTACTTTTACTTAGGACTCCACGTATCGCGCCATATGTTTGTTGCGTACAAACATCCTGTACTAGTATATAAGTCGCACGCTACCTAGCTTGTACGGTAGACTTGACTTCTTGTGTAATACCACATCGTTGTCAATCCCCGAACGACTTTGGCTCGCTGTTTCGCTTGAGCACGACTTTGGTTCGCTTTTTCGCTTGAACCCCAGAAACCCCCGATTACCACTCGCATGTCTGAGGAGACCGTGCAGTGCTTGTTCACCCCTGAACTTGGCCTTAACTGGCTAACTCACGTCCCATTACCTCGGCCTGATCGACTTAGTGACGTGCACGTCGCACATAACGTTCCTGTGGTAACGTTACAGTTATGACTACGGTAGTAAGTAGATATTAGTCATGGACTTTACGATCAGTCAGCACGAGGAGTACTAGCATGTGATAGTTAGTATGACTCATTCCTAGGATAGTGGTAGTAGGGTTCAAGCTACTTACGCTAGTGGGTACTACGTTAAAGGGGAGCTTTAAAGCTGCCTCTACAATATGTATAAATAGTGGGACGTGAAGACCAAGATACGCCATCTTGGTCTTCTTCTGAATACCACTCTCGTTCTATTCGATACTCCAAAGGGCCTTCGCGCCTCCTCTCCTTATACGCTTCGCTTTCCTGACCTTCGTGTCTAGGACACTGGCGCTCTCTAGTCAACAACTTGGAGTTGCCTTGGTATTGCTTGGGCGAGTACTGTGGATCGCCTTAGTCGTTTTCTATGGAATCATCGAGACAGTCGAACGAGTCTCCCAAACCTGCTAAGTCGTGAACGTCACCTTATGAGTCCAAGTCGGACTAACGCAGTGGTAGCATTACACAAGTCCTGTAAATCTTATCTAAAGCAGTCCATGCTGCAAGTCCGGTCCATCCAGAGCCACTAACACTGCAGGCATTTCACAATGTAATCCAATTCAGTTGGCTATTTTACAAAATTTGATTGCTCAGATTTTTGCAACTAAATTGGATTACATTGTAAAATGCCCACGGTGTAAGTGCACAGGTCACTTATCAACACTCCAGTCCCAGCTGACTCACACATGATCCTGCGCAATCACCACCTTTCCTACTCTAACTATGCCCTTGTTCTGCTTTTACTCAGAATCCACATATCGCACCATATGTTTGTTATGGACAAACATCTTGTACTAGTATATAAGTCGCACACTACCTAGCTTGTACGGTAGACTTGACTTCTTGTGTAATACCACATCACTGTCATCTCACAAACGACTTTACGCTTGCCCTTTTTGCTTGAGCATGACTTTGGTTTGCCTTTGCGCTTGAACCCCAGATTCCCTGCTACTGCCTACGTGTCTGAGGAGACCATGTGGCACTTGTGCATCACCTGACTCAGTCTTAATTGACTGCCCTGAATCCTGTTACCTCAGCCTGAGCAACTTAGTGAAGCGCACATCGCACATAACGTTCCTGTGGTAATGTTACAATGTGAGCGATGGCATTGGTGGCAGAGGAAAGGGACATTGTTGACAAGAAGAGGGATTGAAGGAATCCAGTGTGGAGGTGAGAGTGGGGAGATGCTTTATCTTCAATGACCTGTCCTGTTCTTAAGTGATTCAAGGAGCAGGCTTTAGAAGATTGATACTCAGCTAATGCTTCTTCTGCGAACACATCATCACTGTTGACCCACTGGTTTTCCAAGTTGGGATATCCCTTCCATTTGATGAGGTATTGAAGGCGCTTCTTCCTGCTGAAGTGCTGGTGATCCAGAACCTTCTCAACCTTGTATTCCTCCTCACAATCTACCAAATTGGGCAGCAGGTGCTGGAAGTTTTCACTGTGCATGGGAGTTTTGTTGAGCTGGCAGCACTAACAGCGAGATAAAGCAAAAGCGGCTAAGAGACAAAGTAAACTTCAGAGGATGAAGAAACTCTATTAGCAGCGCAACACACCTAAGAGACAAAGTAACTATAGTACTGTCAGCGTAAGGTAGAGGCTTAGTAGTAGAAAGGAACTTACACTTCAGAGGATGAAGAAACTCTGAAGTGTGAGGGCGAAAACAGCAGACCTTATATACAGGACGCTTAGCTAATAATGGTCCGTGCGCACTGGTGACTCAAACAAAATACACCTGGTCTGTGCGCCAGAGGGAGAAATGCCATTGGAGGGCAGAGAACAATAAAACTGCCTAATGCGGATGTGATCGGTATCTTAACAATAAGAACAAGGAGAACCTAATAAGGAACTACAAAATAAAGATAAACAATAACCGGTCCATACAAGTCCGGAAGTCCAAATCTAACCATAAGGGTCAGATACCGTATAAGGAAGGGAATGACTCAATCATATCCCACGAGACATCACACTTCAATTTGTGACGTCTCAACATCCCTCCATGATCGAGGCAGTCCATTCTGGAGATGAGAATAGGTGGTAGATGGTGATGAGAGCGCGTGTCAAGTTTCAACAAGTTCTTAATGTAAGAACTGGGTGAGATGTCCTTTGCAAGTTCTCAACATAAGAACTGTGCAAGAGTCTAGGAGTTCGGGATTGAAGTCCCTTGAACACCTTTACTTCATTTGTCATAAAGGACAACTTTTTGAAGTGCAGGGTACTACTCCATATAAGACAGAGAGAAAGGACTCTCTTCTGCAGAGATAAGAGTGAATCTTATTCTGCCTTGACACTTCATCGGCAACCTTATAAAAGGTCCATCAACCCGAATTTCTGATAGATGTGGATCCTATCCACACTTTTCTCCATTACACCAACCCAACATCATTAACCAGCTTCTCGAAGGTTTCCCTTGGTAGAGACTTAGTAAGTCCGTCTGCTACCATGTCCTTCGTTGGAGTACGTATCAGGTGTATCACCTTGTTTTCTACATACTCCCTGACAGCGTGGTGCTTGATAGGGATGTGTTTGGACCGTCTCCCTGTGACTGGGTTCAGGGCTAAGTCTACAGCGCCCTTGTTGTCACAGTGAAGAGGTATGGGGGAGGAGACCTCATACCCCAGTTCCTCTAAGAACGTCCTATACCACTGAGCTTGGTTTGCAGCCTCAGCGAGGCTCATGTACTCAGCTTCTGTGGTGGACTGAGCTACTGTCTTTTGCTTTCTGGTGCACCACGAGATAGCACCATTCGCAAGTAGGTAGACGTAGCCAGTGGTGGAGTGGCGGTCTTCCTGGTCACCCCAGGAAGAGTCACAGTAGCCATGAAGGCCTTCTCCACCATTCCCTCCAGAGTAGCGCAATGCGTAGTCCTTTGTAGTGTTAAGGTATGCTAACACGTATTTGGCTAGGCGCAGATGCTGCTGAGAGGGATTGGAAGCGAATTGGCTGAGGCGCGCAACAGCGAAAGAGATATCAGGTCTGCTTCCAATCTGCGCATATAGCAGAGACCCAATTATCTGTTGATACTTCTTAATCTCAGAAGTAGAGGCTTGATCTTCATATTTGATCAAGTGAGCCTCCGCGCCAGAGGGAAGAGGGGTATATACTGGGTTGGAATCCCTCATTCCAAACCTTTCAACTACGTCGGAGATGTAATCTGACTGGTTGATGGTCATAGTGCGGTTTGCACGATCTCTGGTGATATTAACACCGAGATATGACTCAATCTCTCCCAGATCGGTCATCTCATATCGGCTTGATAGAGATGCTTTCAGATTATTGATCTTATCTAATGAGTTGCCCAGTATAGTGATATCATCTACATATAAGATGACGAAGAGTACATCACCCCCCTCTTGGAGATGATATACATATACTCCTGCATCAGAGTACGTCCGCGTGAAGCCGAGTTCACTAAGAACTCCATGGAACTGTAGATTCCATGCGCGGGAAGCCTGCTTCAGACCATAAAGGGCTTTCTGAAGCCGGCACACCAAGTGTTCTTGGCCAGCTGTGACGAAACCTACGGGCTGCTCCATGTAGATTTCTTCGTCCAGTTCTCCGTGAAGGAAAGCCGATTTGACGTCCATCTGGTGGATCTCCCAATCCTCCAGGGTGGCTAACGCCAATAGTAGTCGTAAGGACTCAAATCGGGCAACTGGACTGAAGGTTTCGTCAAAGTCCACCCCCTCTAGTTGGGTGAACCCTTTTGCCACAAGCCTGGCACGAAAGCGTCCATCCGCTTTCTTCTTAAAGACCCACTTGCACTTCACCACCTTCCTTCCAGCAGGAAGGGGTTCCAGCCGCCAGACTTGTAGCTTATCCAAGGCGTCCAGTTCATACTGGCATGCCTCTTGCCACTGGTCGGCGTGTTCAGACTCCATGGCTTGCCTAAAGGTCTGAGGATCCCTATAGCCAGGGGCCTCTGCCACATTCAGCAAGTCCATCATTGTAAGCCTACTGCTTCCTTGCACAAACTCGTCATTGTCCTCATTGTAGTAGCGAGGATTCTGACGCCTCGTCCTTGTGCTCCGCCTAGGGCGAGTAGGCGAAGACACCTGCTCAGTTCTGGGACTCCTAGGAGTCTCGGCAGGAGGACTGATGTCCCTATTGAAATTAGGGGCAGGAATTGGCTGGTTCACCATTGGTGGCCAGTTGCGCCTAGAGCGCGAAGGACGAGGAGGGGTAGTTGTAGGGGGTGCAGAGGGTGGGGTCTGATATATAGTCTGATCTTCTGGAGCGGGGTGAGTGCTGGGTGGGGTGCTAGGCTGTTGTTCCTGCGGAGGGGCTTCCTCCGGCACCTGTATAGTAGGCGGGGCCACAGTGACTGGCGGCGCCTGAGGTGCTGTGGCAACAGCTGGTAGAGGCTGATCAAGCACTCTTATATAAATTGTACCGCTGGTGGAGTCAATTACTTCCTGTTCCGGCACTGGTGTAGTGTACTGGTGAGGGATCAGGTCACCGCGGGACGGGAAGACGCTTTCGTCAAACGTAACATCTCGAGAAGAGACGAAGCGTCGGCTATGTCTGTCCCATAGTTTGTAGCCCTTAGAAAGAGCTTCATAGCCCACAAACATGGCCTCCTTTGCTTTAGGATCTAATTTTTGCCGGTTGTGTTCTGGTACGTGATAGTAGGCTTTGCAGCCAAATACTCTAAAGTAAGAGACGTCTGGAACCGTACCGTTCCAGAGCTCTAGCGGAGTCTTCCACTTATTAGAACGAGTGGGAGTGCGATTATAGGTATGCACAGCAGTCTCAACTGCTTGTTCCCAGAAGCCAAGGCTAAGGCCCGCATGATGAAGCATGCTGGTGCCTTTTTCCATAACCGTACGGTTAAAACGCTCGGCTCTCCCATTCTGTTGTGGAGAATAAGGCATGGTAAGACGATGCTCAATGCCCGCTTCCAGAAGTATGTGCTTCAGATCGTGATTGACATACTCGCCACCTCGATCAGAATGTAAGGATTTAATGGGCTTATTAAGTTGTTTTTCAGCCCACGCCTTATAGTGTAGGAAGGCGTCCTTAAACTGATCTTTAGACTTCATAAAGATGACGACTGCTGCTTTTGAGAAGTCATCTATGAAAGTGGCGAAGTACTTGTTCCCCTGAATAGAATTACTCTGAAGGGGTCCAACAAGGTCACTATGGACGATCTCGAGGTGATCCTCGGCACGCTTCATGGAAGTAGGAAAAGGGAGGCGGGTGGATTTGCCAAGTTCACAGCCATGGCATGGTCCTGCCTCTTCTGGTTCATTGTTTATGACAAGGCCTTTAACAGCCTCGGGAGCATGCGTCTTCAGCGCTTCTTTGGACATATGTCCCATGCGCTTATGCCAAACATCAAGGCTGGCAGATGCAGGTGCTTTGACAGTGTTTAACTTATGACTGTCAAGCCAATATAGATTGGCAGCCTTGTGTCCTTCCGCTATGGTTTCCCCTTTGTAGCGAATTGCAAAGGATGTGGAGTCAAATGAAACTAAGGCGCCCTTATCTGTTAGGGCACTTGTGGAGAGGATACGCGAATGCGTATTTGGGAGATGTAACACATTGGAGATTTTGAGGTCGTAGCCTCTGTTGGTTCGGATTGTTATGGTACCCATTCCAACGCTCTTTAAGAGAGAGCTATCTCCTAGCAGAACTTCGATACCTTCGTGAGGAGTGTAGGTATCGTAGTCTTCAATGTATGGCGTAAAATGTGTTGAGGCTCCACTGTCCATCATCCATCTTGACTCTACATGCGCGGTTTTATCACGCATCATGTAAAGGGAAACCTGAGGTGCTTCATGCACCTCCTCTATTTTGCCAGAGCCGTTGACTATAGTAAACAGTCGGCTCTTCGGTACAGGTATAGTAGAATTTAATCTATCTGCCGGACTAGCCTCCGGCGCGGCGACAATGAGGTTTTGGGCAGCTTTCCTCAGCTGCCCAGCCTTCCCCTTCTTGGCGTTCTCCTGGTCCCTTTTCAATTTAAAACAGTCCGGCTTTTTATGGCCGGGCTTGTGACAGTAATGGCAGATAATATCCGCTGAAGCGGAACTGCCGGGATTGGGCGATGATTGCGCCTTTGGGGGGCGCGAACCAGAGGCCCGGTTGATAGGGGCCACCTTGTTAAGGGTGGCGGAGGGACCGGAGAGACGTGATTCCTCATTGATGAACCTATTGATCAGGTCCTGAGGAAGTAGGTTGGCAGGGGGGCCTGCGGCCAGTATGGTGCCGGCGATAGTGGAGTATGAAGGAGGGAGGGCGTCTAGCAAGATGAAGGACATTTGCATGTCCGAGACCGCCATTCCGTTCTCCTGAAGGGTATTCCTCAAATCCAGCATTTTTTGGAGTTGAGGGAGGAAGGGGCGACCTTCCTCAAGCTTGGTATTGACCAAGCCTACCCATAAATTGAAAGTGGCCATAGAGCCAACAGCACCATACAAGGCCTCCAACTGTTCGAACTTGTCGTGGACAGTTGGGAAGAGGATTTGGGAGGTGATCCCAGACAACACCTCCGTTGTGACAGACAGATATAAGAGGCCAATGATGACCTCCTCTTGTTTCTGCCACAAGGCTATCATGGCAAGTCCTGCGTCAGTGGGCCCCGTGGGGCCACCAGCACCCGCAGCAGGGGCAGGGTGTTGGGGGATGGCCCCAGGGTTGTCATGTGTGAGGTGCCTGGAGCAACCATTCATCAACATGAGCGAAGTGAAAGTTTGAGCCCAGGACTGCCAGTTAGTCCCGTCCAACTTGGCAAGCTGAACGGAGGGAGGGAAGACAAGGGTGAATTGTGCCATTTGAGATGTTTTTGAAGTGTAAAAATCTGGTTCCGAGGAGCAGTCAGAACCAGTCCAGATCTTGATAGGAAAAGTAGCGGTCCAGCCATAAGAGCGCTATACTCCGTAACACTCAAGGTGTCACGCCCCAGGTGTGCGACTTTTGGAGTACCAACTTGTAAAAAGTACTAGGTAGTGTAAACTAAACCCCTTCTTAGGACTAGCCTGTTACCACATGGACCTTGCTTAGAAGGGCAAGCAGTCTTAGTGATAGCTTTAGTCAGGGTCAAGCAGAGTCACGTCTGGGGTACTTCCCGGCGAAGGGTTTCCCGGAGAGCGTGTCCTAACCTTTAGGCAGTCCTCAGGGGCTACTCAGGTTCACTGGTAGCCCTAAGAGGGGCAGTGCCCTAGAGAGGAGCCAACAGCGAGTTCCAAGAGGAAAGATGAGGATCAACTCCAACATCATTTCCAATTGCCGTCTGTGGAGTCTCTAGACTAGACCAATAAGGGTCTTAGCACTGATGTATAGTACTTTTACTTATAGTAGCGACCCCTAGTTGTGTCAGAGGGAAGGACTTCTGGGTTTGACTATTAACCAGGCCTTCACACCCCTTAAAGAGACCCAGGTATTAACCGAGTATCTCCCAACCATTAAGGTGGCTTATAGCCGCAAGGGTCTTCCCCTATTGGCCTAATAAATCCGGACGAATACCGGGTGGTAGAAAATAAGTAGTGAGGAAATGCGCACAGGGGAACTTAAGGACGCGTCTGCTGACTTAACAGCTCCCTAGCGCCTTTCGCGAGAACCTTCATAAGAAGGCTAGCCAGTATTGGCACGACATTTAAATAATGCCGGTGGACAAGAAAGGAATGTGTCGAGGAAAAGGGGATAGAGGATGCTCACTGTTTGGGAGAGATGGCAGGAAAGTTGCAAGTGACGAGTGAGCAAGGTGACACGAGGTAGATCTGGAACACGACTGTTAGTATGAGCGTCCAGGGCCCATAACCTGTTGAGCTGGCAGCACTAACAGCGAGATAAAGCAAAAGCGGCTAAGAGACAAAGTAAACTTCAGAGGATGAAGAAACTCTATTAGCAGTGCAACACACCTAAGAGACAAAGTAACTATAGTACTGTCAGCGTAAGGTAGAGGCTTAGTAGTAGAAAGGAACTTACACTTCAGAGGATGAAGAAACTCTGAAGTGTGAGGGCGAAAACAGCAGACCTTATATACAGGACGCTTAGCTAATAATGGTCCGTGCGCACTGGTGACTCAAACAAAATACACCTGGTCTGTGCGCCAGAGGGAGAAATGCCATTGGAGGGCAGAGAACAATAAAACTGCCTAATGCGGATGTGATCGGTATCTTAACAATAAGAACAAGGAGAACCTAATAAGGAACTACAAAATAAAGATAAACAATAACCGGTCCATACAAGTCCGGAAGTCCAAATCTAACCATAAGGGTCAGATACCGTATAAGGAAGGGAATGACTCAATCATATCCCACGAGACATCACACTTCAATTTGTGACGTCTCAACAAGTTTCATGATAAGGGGTGAGAAGATCAATGTGGAATATGGGGTGGATGCTCCATTGTGTGGGAAGTTCCAGTTGGTAATTGACCGGTGATAGCACCTTGATAATCTTGAAGGGGCTGTGCCGTCGAGCCACGAGCTTAGGCATAGGTTGATTGGTTCGGAGGTGTCGTCCTTCTAACCACATGTGGTCCCCCTCTTTGAAGCATGGTGTATCTTTGTGCTTGACCCACATGGATTGTGCCTTTTTGATCAGTTCATATGCTTCTCTCCATGCTTCTTGGAATTGTTCCAGTCTATTTGTCACCTGTGGGATTGGAGATGGCTTATTGAGCCAATCAGCGCAAGGGTCGTATCCCATGAGTAGTGAAAAGGGGGACTTCCTCGTGGCTTTGTGGGGCCAATTGTTGTGCGCGAACTCTGCTATTGGAAGAAGTGGCACCCAGTTGTCTTGACGCTTGTTAGCCCAGAACCTGAGATACTGCTCAAGCCATTGATTTGTTTGTTCTGATTGTCCGTCTGTTTGGGGGTGGTACACTGTTGAAATGTTTTGCTGGATTCCCAAGATCTGACACAGCTCCCATGTAAATTTTGAGGTGAAATGGGGGTCTTGGTCGCTGATGATTTGAGATGGTAATCCAAACCACTTGAATACGTGAATGACATACAATGCAGCTGTTTCTTCCACTGTGATTTCCTCCATGCATGGGATAAATACTGATGCTTTGGAGCAGTCATGGTGTAACGTCTACCACGGACGTTGGCCTGACTTAGGCATCTGTGTAACATGGGTTCCCTTCTGGACAAAAGCGGTGGTTGTCGGGACTATCCGGGAATACTGCAGGGTGCCGCTGATAGGCTCCAAGGTGATCATGGTAAGTGTAGAGGGGAAGGTCGAGGGGCACGTTTGGAGGGGGTTCGGCGACTTTACAAATATACCTCCAGCGGGGGTTGTCAACAATGTAGTAACACTTGTAGGGTCTTGCGAGACGGGAATTGAGGTACTCGAATACAAGGTGACACGTGGTTTCAGGAGGGTAAGTCACGGTCGGGTTGTCCACCATTCACGAAGGAACTGGGGATAGAAGTCACGGGGATCCCTCTTGGTCCAAAGGGATATGCCGGAGCTAGTTCACGTAAGAGTTCCACGAACTCTTAGCACAGGAAATGAGACAAGAAGTGGTATTCGAAGAAGACCAAGATGGGGATCCTGGTCCGTAGTACTAAGGGCTTAAATACACGTAAGGGAGCCAGTTCTAGCTCCGCTCGAACTCGTATGTAGCCAATAGCGTAAGTAGCATAAATCCTAGGACGGGGATCCTAGGAATCAGTCATCCACAACGTAATACTGGTATCGTACAACAATAGAACTCGGAGAGAAGCGCATAAGACGTATCACATACAACAACAGGGAACATCAGTCAGCCGGGACATGAGGTGGTAAGATCCGAAGTCCATGACACATTACTCCTGACATACCGAGTCATCGCGAATACATCAGGGTCCACAACCAGGCCGGGTAGTCCGAGAACAGAACGTAACACATGGTCAGTTACTGTGAGTGTTATGATTTTCCCTTCGTTTCCCTTGGATGCTTCCATTCTTCGCTTCTTACTTCCATACCCCACCTTGATACGCCCCTAACTCCTTACGCGCCCAACCGTTTCTGATAGTCTCTTCGTTGCACGATACGCCCGCACGCCTCCTTCCCAATATATCAAAGTTCACGGCGCTCCGGGTCCAGCTGACTCGCGCATGACCCCGCGCAATCGTCATGTTTCCTACTATAGTTGCGCCTTTGTTCCACTTTTACTTAAGAACCCACATATCGCGCCATATGTTTGTTGTGTACAAACATCCTGTACTAGTATATAAGTCGCACGCTACCTAGCTTGTACGGTAGACTTGACTTCTTGTGTAATACCACATCGTTGTCAATCCACGAACAACTATACGCTCGCTGTTTCGCTTGAGCACAATTTTGGTTCGCCTTTGCGCTTGAACCCCAGAACTCTCGACTACCACCCGTGCATCTGAGGAGACCGTGTGGTGCTTATTCATCACTGAACTTGGTCTTAACCGACCGACTCGCATCCCGTTACCTCGGCTTGAGCGACTTAGTGACGTGCACGTCGCACATAACGTTCCTGTGGTAACGTTACAGTGAGGATGGCATCCCAGCCTTGCAATTGAGGGAGCTTCATAATGAAGTCCAAGGCAATGACCTTGAATGGTAGTGCATCTAATTTGGGTGTGATGGGTACTAGGGGGGCTTTAATTGGTTGCATGTTGACTTTGTGTCGTTGGCATTCCGCACATCCTTGTATGTAGTTTTGGACATCCATACTCAGTTCTGGCCACCAGTATCTTCGTTGCACCAGACAAGTGGTTTTTGTGATTCCCAGGTGTCCATGTACCAGCAGGTCATGATGGGCCACTATGAGGTCTTGCTTCTCCGACAGGGATCCAGTAACGACGTACTTTCCTTGTCAGTACCAGGCGCTGTTAATGTATTTGAGTTGCTGGGGGTCTATCCAGTATCTCAGCATGATCTCTTTCTGTGGTGGTTCTTGCATGGTCTGTACAGTTATCATCTTAGCAAATATGTCTTCCGGGAGGACCACTATGTTTTCTTTATCATGTTCCCCTTGATCATAATCAGGTCTTTGTGATAGTGCGTCTGCACAACTGTTCTTTTTTCCTGGGATGTGATGAATTTTGAAGTCATATTCCATAAGTTCAAGTACTTCCCTTGCCACTCTTCAGCTTATTTTCTGTGGTAGTTTCCAGTATTGGAGGTTCATATGGTCGGAATAGATTTTGATTTTGTGAGGTGATCCAGCCAGTAGTGGTCTCCAGTGTCGCAGCACTTTGACGATCACAAGGAGTTCAAGGTCGTATATGTCGTAGTTGTGTTCTGCTTCATTAAGGGTTGCCGAATAGTATCCAATGGGGTGCTTTTTCCCATCATTTTTCCTCTGTAGCAGTACTGCTCCTACCATGAACCCTGATGCATCAACTTCCAGTTCAAACTGGTCCTTTAGTACTGGGTGTGCAAGCACTGGTTCCTCAGTTACTAGCCTCTTGAGAGTTTGGAATGCCTTGTCTTCTTTGTCCATCCATCTCCATTCGGTGTCTTTCCTCGTGAGTTTGTTGAGGGGTTTGGCATGTGTGGCAAAACTGTGGATGAAGAGTTGGTAAAAATTGCAAAAGCCCAAGAAAGAGTGGACATCACGGACCTTCATTGGTGTGGGCCAGTCTTTGATGCCAGAAATTTTTACCAGGTCCATGTGTGTTACCCCCTTTTCAAGGATTACCCCCAGGTAATCCATCCATGGTTTATGGAAGAGGCATTTTTCCAGTTTGAAGTATAGGTCATGTTCCATTGCAACACAGAGAACATCGTGTACTGCATCCTCGTGTTCCTGTTGGCCTGCTGGGTCTTTGGTTGCAATGCCTATGTCATCCATGTATACCCTGATGGTCATGCCTTTTTTCTCATGTTTGATGATTGTCTCTTGATATATGGCATTCATCATGGTTTGGAATGTCACTGGAGAGTTGGTGAGTCCAAAGTACATGACTGTGGGTTCGAAAAGCCCATACCGTGTTTTAAAAGCCACTTTATGTTCATCTCCCTCTTTGATTCAGATGTTGTTATACCCCCATTGCATGTTGAGCTTAGTATATGTATGTGCTTGGCTGAGGTCAGTGATGAGGTCCAATATAAGGGGTAAGGGGTATTGGTTGCAGATGGTGACATCATTAATACATTGGTAGTCCTGTACAGGTCATAGCTTTCTGTCTTTCTTTTTGATGAAGAAGAATGATGATGGGTATGGGGATTTAGATGGTCTTATATACCCCTTTTGCAGTTGTTCATTGAGAAACTCTTTCAGTTTCCCATCTTCTTCTTGCATCATGGGGTATACTTTGCAGTCAATGGAGGATGGAGTATTTGTTACGTTTCGCTCTCGGACTGCCCGGACCGGTTGTGAACTCTGACGTGTTCGTGATGACTCGACGCGCCGGTAGTAATACGTCATGGACTTCGGATCTTGTTGCCTTGTGTTGTGCTGACTGATGACCCCCCATTGTTGTACGTGATCATGATCAGGCTTGCTGACTGAAGCCTCATTGTTGTACGTGCTTCGGATTACGATAACAACTGCGCATTCTATTGTTAGGATACGCTACTTACGCTATTGGCTACTTACGAGTTCGAGCGGAGCTGGAACTAGCTCCCTTACTTGTATTTAAGTTCGTAGTACTACAGACTGGGATCCCCATCTTGGTCTTCTTCAATACCACACTCTACTCGTCTTCTGTGCTAAGGATCAAAGGGATCCTTAAGTGAACTAGCTCCGGCATATCCCTCCGCGACCAAGAAGGGATCCCCGTGACTCCATCTCCATCTTCCTTAGCGAATGGTAGATCAGCCGACCATATCTTACCCACCTGGAACTACGTGTCATCTTGTCTTCGAGTATCTCAACTCCTGTACCGCTCGTCCCACGCACTGCTACTACATCGTCGATAACCTCCAGTGGGAATACATCCGCAAAGTCCCAAGTCCACCAGTCAACGTTCCCATCGCAGAGACCCTCTACATGTATAGGGATTCCACAGGCACGTATTGGCCTCACCCCGCAGTCTTTCCCGAGCACTCGGACAACCACAGGTACTACCCCCGAGGGAACCCACGTTACAACAGCGTCTAAGTCAGACGAACGTCTGTGGTAGACATTACAGTATTGTCTTTAAATTCAATGGTGTGATCCCATGGTCATGACAGTGGAAAGTGGTGCGATGCCTCTTCACTAAAGAGCTTGGCGAACTCTTGATAAGGTTCTGGAAGTGTTGCTGGCTCTTGGTACTGGTTGGCTTCAATGGCCAATTCTGTGGCTGTCGTACGTAGCGTGCTTTCTTCTGTGAGTGCCTCCAGCACCTCGTGTTTGTCTTTTTCTGTGAGGAGGGCTCCAATGACTTCTGTGCATCCTTCAGGTTTTGTGGATCTGAGGACTATGGGCATCATGTCTTTGTGTATGGTGGCATACCTCCAGCTGATAGTGGGTTCATACATGGCAAGCCAGGGGTAACCCAATACAAGGTCTTCATTTCCTATGTCTGTGACTAGTGTCATGGACGCGTTCATTTTCGCCTTTTGTGGATCATGTGACCTGCCATCACATTCTCCAGTTAGTCACGTGAAATATTGTGCATTTTTAATTACGTGACCATGGGAAAGTACACCTACATAAGGGACACCCCTTTTATGGTCATGTTCTATATAAGGACAGACTCTCTGATTGGTAGATAAGGATAGAACCTTCTAGTACGCTCTAGATTACACTTAGTAGGCATGTATTACGCACTGTATTAGGTTTTACTCAGCAACACATCATACGCAGTCAGCCTTGATGACAGTGCATCAGTTAGCACTAAAGATAAGGCTATTAATAGACACAACATGTCAGCTCTTTAGTCATAGTTGATTACTTTATGCTTAGTAACAAGTGTTCAAGCTCCGACTTAATCTCAGCCACAGTAGATACTTAAGCTTGCCTGTAGCGTTGTTACGATTTTCCCTTTCTCTTCCTTGGATGCCCTCGTTCCTTGCTTCTTATCCCCGTGCCCCACCTTGATATGCCCATAATTCCTTATGCACCCAACCGTTTCTGATGATCTCTTCACTGCACGATACATCTTTACGCCCCCTTCCTTGTATATTAAAGTTCACGGCACTCCGGTCTCAGCTGACTCACACATGACCCCGCACAATCACCATGTTTCTTACTATAGTTGCGCCTTTGTTCTACTTTTACTCAGAATCCTCATATCGCGCCATATGTTTGTTGTGTACAAACATCCTGTACTAGTATATAAGTCACATGCTACCTAGCTTGTACGGTAGACTTGACTTCTTGTGTAATACCACATTGTTGTCAATCCACGAACGACTTTACGCTTGCTGTTTCGCTTGAGCACAACTTTGGTTCACCTTTGCGCTTGAACCCCAGAACTTCCCAACTATCACCTACGTGTCCGAGGAGACCATGTGGTGCTTATTCATCATCGAACTTGGTCTTAACCAACTAACTCACATCCCGTTACCTCGGCCTGAGTGACTTAGTGACGTGCACGTTGCACATAACGTTCCTGTGGTAACGTTACAAGCGTCCTGAGTGGAACCAACTTGTCCTCTTGGTTCTCCACTCAGGTGCGCATTCTCTTGTACTTCCTTACTATCTCCAATCTAACTTGTCCTCTTGGTTCTCCACTCAGCCTACCACTGTGTGACACCGCGTCCTTGACCTTGAATAAAGGTCTTATTGCTGACGCAAGCTCCATTTTGACTGTAGGTTCTAGTGCGTGATTTATCTCCACGCCGGCGTTGAGTCTTCACCCTTTGTTACGTTTCGAGTTTCGGACTGTTCGGCCAAGCTTCGGACTCTGACGTGTTCGCGATGACTCGACGTGTCAGTAGTAATTTGTCATGGACTTTGGATCTTGTTGCCTCGTGTCTGGATGACTGATATGCACCATTGTTGTATGTGATGTGTTTTACGTGTTTGTCTCTCGGTCTGTAACGCCACCAGTGGGGCGACGTCCAGATCTAGGGTTGCCAGCAGGCGGCATAGCGGAAGACAGGTTCGAGGTCATCGTCTAGAACAGCGATGAAGGAGACTTGGGTTGATAAAGGCTAACACACGAAGAGGTGCAGCGAGAACAGTGGTGAACAAGATAAGAGGATGGTCTTAAACAAGCAGAGCAGCAGTTCCCTGAATACGAAGCTGGTATTGCTAAGTATCTCAAGTCTGGGGACTTGAGTACGAAACGCTACTGGTATATATACATGCAGGTAATAAGGTTCGTACCCAGCTAAGTCCGCTCTATTAGGGTTCGGTGGTCCGTGCACAGCCATGGAACCTACTAGAAGGTCACATGAGGCATTGCGCCATCTGTCATCAGCGGTCTAGATCCAGTCTAGGCTCAAGTCACGTGACAGTGACATCACTATGACGTCATAGAGTCCAGAACACGTCGCACATGGTCCAGTGTGCCTCGTACCGCCTCATCACGTGTTACCGTTAGTCCAGCCTCTGCCAGCCGCGCGTGCGCCGCAGCCCAGGCCGCCTCCGGGTCCCATGATCGTAACACGGTCCTATTGTTGTACGATACTGGTATTATGTTGTGGATGACTGATTCCTGGGATCTCTGTCCTAGGATTTACGCTACTTACGCTATTGGCTACATACGAGTTCAAGCGGAGTTAGAACTGACTCCCTTACATGTATTTAAGCTCGTAGTACTACAGACCAGGATCTCCATCTTGGTCTTCTTCGAAATACCACTCTTCGTCTCATCCTCTGTACTAGGAGTTCTCAGAACTCTTACATGAACTAGCTCCAGCATATCCTCTTCGACCAAGAAGGATCCCCGTGACCTCTGTCCCCAGTTCCCTCGTGAATGGTGGATTCTCCAACCGTGACCTACCCACCCGAAACCACGTGTCATCTCGTCTTCGAATATCTCAACTCGCGTGTAGCTCGTCCCTACAAGTGCTATTACATCATCGACAACCCTCATTGGAGATATATCCGTAAAGTCGCCGAACCCCCTCTGAACGTACCTCTTGACCTTCCCCTTTACACCTATCGTGACCACCTTGGAGCCTATCAACAGCATCCTGCAGTCTTCCCTGACAGCCCCGACAACCACCAATTCCAACCCGAAGGGAACCCACGCTTTACTGACGCCTAAGTCAGGCCAACGTCTGTGGTAGACATTACACCCTTGACAGTTCACCTTACTCTCCTTGGCCCGGTGCAGCGTTAAGTCATACCGCTACAACTAGGAAGCACATTACCCTGTGTTTGTTTTTAGTTTGCACATCTAGGTCGACACAGTGAGTAATACTGCCTGCTTTATTTTCTGTATTATCAATGTTCCATATTTTCTGAGGTCTTTCCAGGGGTTTCATCCCTAATCCCATTTGTTTTGCGAAGGAGGGTCTTATGAAGTTGTCAGTGGCTCTGGAATCTACAAGCCCTTTTACATCAGCCATTGCATAACTGGTGCGAATTGAGACTGGAATTCGAAGCGAACAGTAGCAATTCATGATTACAGAGTTACAATTAACCACCCTCACCCAGGCCGATGGGTGAGGGCATTCTAAAAACCCTCCTTTCCCCACATTTCTTGGAGGATGAGGTCCTTTACATCATCACTTTCTCCTGCAACCCTGGCAAGCCAGTCTTTTGTGCGTTGCTGAGGGGGTGCGGTGTTGCCAGTGCGTCCTTGCACAGGTGGTTCTTCTTGTGCATAGTAGTCTGTTTCTGTCATGTGGCTGCTGGTGGGTCTTCATGGTGTTTGGGGTTGCTGGCAATTTCATGAGTAGTGTCCCATTTGGTTGCAATTGTAGCAGACTACTGTCCTCATGTTCTGTGGCTGCCCTCGCAATTGTCCAAATCCATGCTGTGGTCTTGGCACGAAGGGTCAATTGGGGTCTCCTACTTCTGCTACTCTTGCTCTGGTCTGGTCAGCTGATGTATCCATTGCGTTTGGGTCATATTGTGGGGGTCCCCTTGGTGGTCCCCAGTTAGGTGAAGAAGGTCTCCATCTAGGCTGTGCAGAGGATGGTGGGGTCTTTATTTTAAAATTGTCAAGACATGCCTTCATGTGGATGTACTGTTTTTGTCATCGAAGGGTGCACATCTTCCATTCTTCAAAGGTGTGAGGTTTGTCTAATTCATATACCTTCATGAACAGGGCTTGTGGCAGTCCCACCATGAATTGATCGATAGTTTGCCAATCATTGGGGTTGTAGTGAGCCTTTCATGCTGTGATGAACGTACTGCCACTCGACAAATACTGTTACAATTTTCCCTTCTTTTCTCCTGGACGCTTCCGTTCCTTGCTTCTTACTCCCATACCCCACCTTGATATGCTCATAATTCCTTATGCGCCCAACCGTTTCTGATGATCTCTTCGCCGCACGATACGCCTTTACGTCCCCTTCCCTGTATATCAAAGTTCACGGCGCTCCGGACTCAGCTGACTCACACATGACCCCACGCAATCACCATGTTTCTTACTATAGTTGTACCTTTGTTCCGCTTTCGCTCAGAACCCTTGTATCGCGCCATATGTTTGTTGCGTACAAGCATCCTGTACTAGTATATAAGTTGCATGCTACCTAGCCTGTACGGTAGACTTGACTTCTTGTGTAATACCACATCGTTGTCAATCCACGAACGACTTTACGCTCGCTGTTTCGCTTGAGCACGATTTTGGTTCGCCTTTGCACTTGAACCCCAGAATTCCCGACTATCACCTGCATGTCTGGGGAGACCATGTGGTGCTTATTCATCATCGGACTTGGTCTTAACTGACCAACTCGCATCCTGTTACCTCGGCCTGAGTGACTTAGTGACGTGCACATTGCACATAACGTTCCTGTGGTAACGTTACATTAAGTCAAGTCTCTCGCAACCCTGGTGACTAGTAGGAGTCGCACGAAATTCCAGCCGCAGTACATTGATCGGTATCTGACCGATGAACTCTCCAGCCACAAAAAGGGTGCAGTAATCTGGGAAGAGATCCATAACCAAGAGGGATATTTCATCTTTGACGTCAAAAACCAAGAGTATCACCAGGTTCATTACTTCGATGACCTTCGTATTTGGGCTTACATCGACTACGACCCAAAGCAAGGACAGTGGTATGCTTACAAAACTGTCCCTCCACAATTCAGCACAGGACCCCTTGGGTCAACCAACATCACCGGAATCAGCGTCGACCCAGACGAATCAACCACCCTCACTCCCATACAGCCAGAGATGGCCACCAACACTCAGGTCGCCACCAGCCTTACTACCATGGGAGCCTCCGGCTCAGGCAGTGGAGGACCACATGTTACAGGAGGTCAATCGGCTGCTCAGACGAGCGGAGCGACTCATAGCTCTAGTGCCCAGCCGACGACGGGGCTGAGCAGTGGCCCAACTACTGGACCTAGTGGAGGCCTACATGGTAGCGGTGGAGGCCCACTGGGCGGTGGTGCCCCTGGTGGCGGCGGAGGTGGTCCAGGAGGTGGAGCCCCTGGTGGCGGTGCCCCAGGAGGAGGTGCGCTCCCCATGGGCCCAGCCGGGGCAGTACCAGCACCAGGAGGGGGCAAACTTGGGGGCAACCCACCACCCATCTTCAATGGAAATTGAGAGGAGAGTCGAAACTTTCTTCAATCCTTTCGAATTTATCGAGGAATGAACCCAACCGTGGACCAGCTGACAGTGCCCTATTCGCAAGCCATGACCTTCCTCTCATACATGAGAGGACATCTGGTGGACGATTGGGTAGACGAGCAAACCGCGTGGCTAGACACCCAGATAGCGGGAGGAGTACTGCACAACAAAGAAAACCTATGGAACACAGTCCTTGACCGGTTCACGAACGCCTACACCGACACCACCGAACGAACCAGAGCACGCCAAGACATCGATAAGTTAAAGATGATTGGCGAAGACATCGACACGTACATTGCAAAGTTCCAGAACCTCACAACAAAAGCTGGCTATAATCCAGATGAAGCCAATGTCATCGAAAAATTCCAAGCGGGACTCCCTGACAACCTCGTAATTAATGCCATACGCTTCCAACACCCGGTCACGTGGGATCAGTGGAAGGCGGCAGCGCGACTTCAGCAAGCCGAATACCTTATGCTGAAGCCCCGCCTCACACGCAATCGGCAAAATGAAAAATGAGGGGGTCACACCTGAGACCAGTGGGTCCAAGCCCTTAACAAGGTGCGTGACCCAAACGCCATGGATATTAGCCGCACTAGAGCCCGCGCAACCCTCACAGACGCTGAGAAGCAAAGGATGGTCACAGAGGGGAGATGTTTCCGATGTGGGGAAAAGGGTCATGTGTTGCATAATTGCCCACAAAAAGGCACTCGCGTTGCTCAGACCACAAACGATGGAGGAACGCCTCCTCCTGTCCCCACTACCCCCACAGTATCACCTCCCCCCCTTGTTACTCGAGTCGCCATATCAGCAAACTGCGTACTGTTGAATGATGAAGCGGCTGATGCTCAGATTGCAGCGCTGGCCACTCAACCAAAAGAAGTGTGGGACCTCTTGGTGGAGAAGCTTTTTGGAGGAAAGGATTTTCCGAACACCTAAACCCGTTGGCCTGGGTGAAGGCGCTACACGTGTACTATAGCAGATATCGATCTATGCGAATTCCAGTCCTTTTCAAATCTGCAAACGCGACGGCCGAATGACAGGTCCTATTGGATTCTGGAGCAACCGACAATTTCATTTGTGCAGAGCTGCTCAAACGAACGCATCTTGGAACCCGACCCGTCTCCACCCCCATTACTATATGGAACGTTGACAGCACCTACAACTGAGACGGCGCGATAACCCAGTACACCGATTTGATGGTGCAGACTGGTGAGCGCACGAAGACGCTTCGTTTCCTGGTGACCAATCTAGGAAAGGACGAAGCAATCCTGGGCTATCCTTGGTTCTCGGCCTTTGAGCCTGAGATAGAGTGGAGAAATGCCACGCTAAACGAGAATTTCCAACCAGTTGTGATCTCCAGCCTGAACCTCCAGAGCGACGCCATGCCCATAGAAGCAGCTATCAGGGCTATCGAGGCGTATGAGCTTAACGAGGAGGCCTGGGAGCAGGTTGTGAACAAAGAACTGGAGCTGAACATCGCCTTCTTGCAAAAGACAACGACAGCATCAGAACTCGCGCAGCAAGAAGCGGCAAAAAAGCAGGCCCAAACGTTTGAGGAAATGGTTCCTCCAGAATACTGGTTACACCGTAAGGTGTTCAGCAAAGAAGTGTTGCACTGATTTCCCCCATCCCATGTATGGGACCACGCCATTGAATTACTCCCCGACGCACCCGCCGCCCTTGACTGCAAAGTGTACCCCCTAACCGCAAACGAAGGAGAGGCACTCACAGCCTTCCTAAACAAGCAACTTGAGAAGGGATACATCCGCCCTTCAAAGTCTGCCTACGCGTCACCTTTCTTCTTCATCAAAAAGAAAGACGGAAAACTACATCCAGTACAGGACTACCGACGCCTCAACGAACTCACCAGAAAGAACCACTACCCCCTCCCCCTCATCCCCGAACTCATCAATCGCATTCAAACCGCACGATTGTACTCAAAGTTAGACATTCGATGGGGATACAATAATGTCCGCATTCAGGAGGGAGACGAGTGGAAAGTGGCGTTCAAAACCAATCAAGGATTATTCAAACCACGTGTCATGTTCTTCAGCCTTACAAATTCCCCCTCTACCTTCCAAACAATGATGGACACCATATTCTGCAACCTCATTCTGACAAACGAGGTCGTCGTCTACATGGATGATATCCTCATTGCCACAGCTGACAATAAGAACCATCATCGAAGGGTCCTCCATGAAGTACTATGACTTTGTGAGGAACATGATTTGTACGTGAAACCAGAGAAGTGCGAATTTGAGGTCCACAAAACTGAGTACCTGGGCCTCATTATTGGCAGGGGATGACTGCGGATGGACCCCGTTAAAGTTCGAGGGATCCAAGAGTGGCAACCCCCAAAGAACCTCAAGGAAGTTCGCGCATTCCTGGGGTTCTGCAACTTCTACCGAAGGTTTATATGAGGATTCTCCCAACTCGCCCGACCTCTCCACAACCTCACAAAGAAGGATGTCCAATGGCACTGGGGTGATACACAGCAGAACGCCTTCGAAGACATTAAGAAGCGTATATGTGAAGAACCCATGCTTTTATTCCCAGACCTCGCAAAACCATTTGAGCTAGAGGTCGATGCATCAAACGTCGCGATAGGGGCCGTGCTGAACCAGTTAGGACCCGACCAGAAGTTTCATCCCATTGCGTTCCACTCCGAGTCATTTATGGAGACAGAGCAAAATTACGACATTTACGACCGAGAATTACTGGCTGTGGTCAAAGCACTATGGGCATGGAGAACGTACCTCATGGGATCCCCCCATAAAGTCATTATCCACACTGACCACGCCAACCTCCAATACTGGAAGGAACCCCGGAAGATCAACCGGAGAATCACGCGAGAATTCCTAGAGCTGTCAGAATATGACTTCATTCTGAGACACGTAGCAGGAACAAAGAATGCACGCGCAGACGCCCTGTCCAGGCGGTCAGATTATGAGTCTGGCGAAGGGGACAACACCGACGTCATCGTCCTACCAGCTGAACGATTCATCTGAGCCACCCAAATGTCAATATGTGATATGGACATCTGGTCCCGGGTGGCTCAGAACACTGGAAAGGAAGAAGCGGCACAATGGGCCGAACACCACAATCTCAAACAGCACAAAGGGCTGTGGTGGAAAGACGACGCGTTAGTCGTTGTCGGGGACAACGATCTTAAGCGGGGGGTAATTGCTTTCTTTCACGACTCTCCAAGCATGGGCCACCCCAGAATCACCAACACGTGCAAACTAGTGCGACGCGACTATTGGTGGCCCACCATATGAGAAGACGTTGAAGAATACATGAAGGGATGCGCCACATGCCAGTCCAACAAAATTAACCCACACCGACAGAAACCCCACCTATTCCCCATATCTACTGACCCTGAAGCAGAACCGTTTGAAGTCATCACCATGGATTTTATCACGAAACTACCCCCATCCCAAGGTTTCGACTCCATCCTCATGATCACAGACCACAACTGCTCGAAAGCCGCAATCTTTATACCCTGTCACGAAGCTATCACCACCGAAGGAGTAGCACGACTATACCTCCAGCACGTCTACCCACACTACGGAATACCCCGTAGACTCATCACGGACAGGGATCCACGGTTTACATCGGCATTCATGAAGGGGCTGTGCAGCATACTTGGCATACGACAAAACATCTCCTCCACATACCACCCCCAAACGGATGGCCAATCGGAACGTACTAACCAATGGCTGGAACAATATTTGCATCATTGGAGCAATGTTCAACAAGACAACTGGGCCGAAGTGCTTCCAATAGCCCAGTTTGCGCACAACTCTTGGCCAAATGCTACCACAAAGCACTCCCCATTCTCACTTATCATGGGATGGGAACCACGAACTACTTGGGTGTCAAAACCCACCACGGTACCATCAGTTGACCAGCACTTAGACGAAATGACCACGAGGCGACAGCACGCACAAGACTGCATTAAACATGCGCAAAACCTCATGGCAAAGAAGGGAAGAAGCTGCTTTATTCCCTATGCCGAGGGAGCCTAGGTCTGGCTGGAAGGAACGAACCTAAAAACCTTCTACCCCACTGCGAAGCTGGCCCCTAAACGTCATGGGCCCTTCCGAATTAAGAAGGTCTTATTGGCAGTAACGTACGAGTTGGAGCTGCCAAGCACGTGGAAGATACACCCGGTGTTCCATGCAAACCTCCTTACGCCATATAAGGAGACGGAGCTACATGGGGAAAACTTCTCGCACCCTCCCCCTGACCTCGTGGACGGAGAAGAAGAATTCGAAGTGGAGCAGATCATGGGGTCGCGACTCCATGGGCAAGGGCACAAACTGCAATTCCTGGTTAAGTGGAAGGGCTTTCCTATGAGTGATAGCTCATGGGAACCAGCTGACCATGTCAAGCATGTGCCAGACATAATCACCGACTTCTATCGCCGCAACCCCACCGCTGACGGGGCAGGACGAAAGTTATAAAAAAACTGACGAGTGAAGGGCAAAACCTCATCACCTACCATGACAACTCCCACTCCCAACACTGCCCCAGCCAACGACCGACCTCGCCCACCATCAGCTCTCATCCTTGAACGACTCACAGTCCCCTCGCAGTCCGAGGGGATCCCGACTCCATTTGTGTCCCAAACACCGTACTCAGCCATTCCATCACGACCCCCGACCCCCGTCCTCGCTATTGCCCTCAATATATCTCCTACTAGCCCCACACCTCCGCCATCTTCCCCTCCACCATTAGAACCTGCAGTTGCACCCCTCTTGGAAGCACCCCCAGGCATCACACCTATCGTTCCCCTATCACAGCTTGCATCTGAACTACCTCACCCCTATTCACTGATGCCTGCTGTTTCCCCTTGTCAAGTACGACCGGATCCTTGGCTCGCATCTCTAGATGACGACGAGGAACCGATTGACGAAGGGGATGACAAGGAGTCAGATGACCCTGGCCTCCCATTCTTTCTTAACGCCCCTGACACACCATTTTTCTTCCCTCTCATGCTCCCACTCGAGGACAATGTCACGAAAGTCCTGGAAAAGTACATCTACTATCGCCGCGACTATCGGGAAATCATCGGGACTATGGGGCGGGGGAAGCCCTGCTACTGCCAAGAGGTCTATCTGTCGACACCGCGACCGTCGGCCATGCACCCAGTTATTTCCCCTCACCAGCTGGCGGTCTTTAGCCCGCAGGATCCACACGCAGTCACGATCAACGAGGTGCTGAGCGAGCTCAAAAACCCCCGCCTGTTGGCGGAGGTTGCGAGGTTGCAGCAGTGTCTCGGGGACAAAATTGCCCTGGACGCGCGACGGGCGGACTTGCGACACCTAGAGCAAGAAGCGGCGAGGGACCAGTTCCATCTAGACGCCAAGCTCCAGGGTATCACAAAGCGCATGCAGTACGCAGGTGCCATCCCCCTCATCACCGATAAATTTGTAGAGCTCACCACTCACCCCGTATGCCCTCGCCACTACTTCCCTGAGCTCCCGCTCGTGCCGCGACCTGGGGGACCTGTCGAGATGCCACGCCTCGTGGATGGACCCAGTCGGACGCAGAAACAGCGCAAGTGTTACTTGTGCAAGAAGCGTGGGCACAAGATGAGTGAGTGCCCCAATAGACCGCCAACTGGTGTCTGTGTGTGGTGCGCAAGTCGGGCTCATGCGTCCGAAAATTGCCTTATCCATCACCTCACGCCCATCACTCCGGCATTCGAGGAGCCCTCTGAGCGCCCCTGCTGGTGCAGGAAGTGCTTGAGGTTCGACGCGCGGCACGATGAGATCGAGTGCCCGCAGTACGAAGCATGTAGGTGGTGCAGGGAGCGCGGCAGGTATTTATTCCTTCGCCAACACGTCTGCCCGGTGGACGACCAGGATGATGAGACCAATTGTTACGTTTGGCCCTCCGGCACGCACCGCCACACCACCACGTGACCCGGAAGATCAGTCCCCCGTGAAGTTTGTCGCTTGGAGTCCCGCAAGAGATCCGTTAGACGCCGATGCACAAGCAGCCGAAGAAGCCGAGGCTAGGGAACGCCTCTGGAAGTTCCACCAAAGTCGCGCTCTACACCTGCGCGCAGCTATACTGGCCACCCAGTATATGTTCCCACAAGATCCGCCTCAAGGTCCGGAAGATTAACGCCGGATGACGTCATTGCCCGTCACGTGACCCTGGCACGTGACCTGGCCTAGAATGCACCAGAAGAGTCCAGATGAGCCTGCGCCTGGACTGGAACGTGTGTTATCGATTGTGCCTGGTTTGTGATCCGTTACTGTATTTGTATTGACTTTCCCGTGCCTTGTCCCTGTGGCTTGATGCGCCCATGGACTGTATGTTTCAGCCACCATCAGTGGTGTTGGACATGTGCTTTCCGCAGTTCCGCAGTTTCCGCAGCGTTCATGTGACCGTTGTATTAGGGTTTCAGCTGAGTTCCAATAGCTCCCCTTACGAGTATAAGTAGCACGTAGAAGCGACCTTAGACGGTAGCTTTGACTTCTTGTATCTTCCGTACAACCTAGTCCGAGTAGTTTCCCAGTCCCCTCTGCTCTCAATCCACCTCCTCTTCTCTTTGCCCTACGTGCCCTCGGAGTTAGTCCAGCATTACAGCGGCATCCGTACCCTACGCAGACCTCGGAGTTCGTCCTTCTGCTACAGCGGTGTTCCCCTCTCTATCCCTATCACGTGACCGATTGATCGAGCGTGCAAGCTCAGCGTATACGAGCGAAGTCATTCATTTCTTCTATCTTTTCGTTGCTATCCGAGTTCTTCAGATTGTCCGTTTCGGACTCCTCCTCGACGAGCAAGAACGACAGCAAGCGCTAGCTCAGGCGACAGAACAAGAGCGGGTCAACACCAGGTCGTTAGGAAATCCTTGAAAGCCGGTCGAGTGCGATCTCCCGAAGTGCGCCCTACGGAGCGTAACACCAATGACCCCAGTGCTGACATGTACGACTACGTTGGCAGTGACTGAAGTCGTGGCGACTTCGGATCTAACAGGGGGGTAATGTTACAATTTTCCCTTCTTTTCTCCTGGACGCTTCCGTTCCTCGCTTCTTACTCCCATACCCCACCTTGATACGCTCATAATTCCTTATGCGCCCAACCGTTTCTGATGATCTCTTCGCCGCACGATACGCCTTTACGTCCCCTTCCCTGTATATCAAAGTTCACGGCGCTCCGGACTCAGCTGACTCGCACATGACCCCACGCAATCACCATGTTTCTTACTATAGTTGTACCTTTGTTCCGCTTTCGCTCAGAACCCTTGTATTGCGCCATATGTTTGTTGCGTACAAGCATCCTGTACTAGTATATAAGTCGCACGCTACCTAGCCTGTACGGTAGACTTGACTTCTTGTGTAATACCACATTGTTGTCAATCCACGAACGACTTTACACTCACTGTTTTGCTTGAGCACGACTTTGGCTCACCTTTGCGCTTGAACCCCAGAATTCCTGACTATCACCTGCGTGTCTGGGGAGACCGTGTGGTGCTTATTCATCATCGGACTTGGTCTTAACTGACCAACTCGCATCCCGTTACCTCAGCCTGAGTGACTTAGTGACGTGCACGTTGCACATAACGTTCCTGTGGTAATGTTACAAATATGTTCAGTCTGACAAGGGGTTGGTAGAGCCAGGGGCGAAGTGTCAGATAACAATAAGGAGAATGGGACTGGGGGAAGGGCTGCTTGCTTGACCAACAGAACTTGGTGCTCAGCCAAGGGATAGTGGCGCTTGTGAGAGGGGCTACATCCACTCATTGAAGGGGCACTGTTGACAGAACTCAGCACTCAGCTGAGGGGTAGTGGTGCTTGTCAAAGGGGCTTCATCCAATGACTGAAGGGGCACAGGAGGTGAGAGGCAGGCAGGAGAGTTGTCAGACTTTGAGAGGAGTACAAAGTGGACAGTCTGAGGACTGATCCATGGAATTCGCAGGCCTTATATACCTAGGGACATGGTCTGTGCGTAGGTGTTTAGGGCAGGCTTAGGGCCTTTCCACGGGTGCTGCAGAAACTGCGCAGGGAATATCTGAGTACTTCTAATAATAGCGTCCAATCGCAATAAGTAACGGGATCGTATGATAGATCCGCAGTCCAATCAGAATAAAGCATAAGGTGGTATGACTCTTCTGCAGTCAATGGTGCAATATGACGCAATCCACAGTCGATATGATGCGATAATGACATGACTGCTCCGCAGTCCAATAGGATAAATCCGTGAAAGTGGCACAACTGCACCGCAGTCGGTGATGTGTTGGCGATGTGTCTTCTTTATCGACCAATGGGATAATTTCTCGGATATGGTATGATTTGCTCCAAATCGTGGGGTGGATCTTTGACAAATGGGAATGACTCTTCCATAGTCCTCAGGGGGTGCTCTGCATGTGGTGTGTCATGTGGTGGATAAACAGAGACTTGATTACATGATCAATCACGTGATCATCGGAGTATGAAATTCGAACTCCGCTTCCAGATTTCCCAATAAGGAAGGTGATTACATAAGACCGGGCTGGTCCGGAATGGTCTTGAACACCTGAGTCATGAACGAGTTTCTAGGTTCATGACAGTATCCCCTTTTTAACACTGTGCTACACCGCTAGCACTGATTGACTTGTTCTCTTTTAACAAGGGTCAGGGTCGCTCCTTTGGAAAGGGATTTGTCAGATATCAGGGATGGGTTCGGGAGTAACTTCAGGGACTCGGGAACTGGGGGTCCTCTTCCTCTTCAAGGAAGGAAAAAACAACACATCATGTCCAGGGGTGGTGAAGTTGCACAACTTCCTCAGGTGGGTAGAACTGGATAGGACCATGATGGTTCGTGACTCGGGTAAAGATAGCTCTATCTTCAACACAAAAACTTGTGTGTTTACTCGGAAAACGTGAGTCAGGGATCTCGGGGTGGAACTGGATAAGATGACTCCATCTTTTTGACACCATTCTTGCTGAATGTCTATGTTTTGAAATTTTCCTCAACGCCATGTATCTGTTTGCATTTCTTGAAAATTGTCTCTGGGGGGTACTTGAAAACTTGAAATTTTCCTCAACGCCATGTATCTGTCTGCGTTTCTTGAAAAAATGCTCTGGGGTGCTTGAAATTTGGGAATTTCTTCAACTGATTCTTCAACTTTATTCGCTATCCCCTTTCTAAGGGACTGGACACCGGACAGTTCCTCGACTTGTTGACTTGACTTCATTGTGAATGAAGTTGAATCCGAAAAAATTTTGACAAAATTTTGACAGAAAACACTGGGGACTCGGGGAGGGGAATGTTGCTTGACATAACTCGGGGTGGAACATCGCTCGATGTATGCTGGATGGCCTTTATCTCTGGCCTGACTCGGGGGTGGGGATGTTGCTCAACATATATAGTGCTGGAAGTGATCATCTTGATCCACAGGTGTATTGTTTGATACGTGCTTGATCTTCCTCAAGATCGCTCTTGGAGTTTTTATGATGTCTTCCTGGACATAATGCGCTTGGTAGTGATCGTCTTGATCCACAGGTGTATTCCGCAATATGTGCATTGATCTTGCCTCAAGATCGTACTTGAAGTAATTGTCTTGATTCTTCTTGAAGAGACCATTCGCTGGCCCACAGAAGTGACCAAAATTTGTCCGTTATTTGGCCCACAGAAGAGACTGGTATTTGCTCATCAGCCTGCAGAAGAGACCCAAATGTTTTTGTCATTTGGCCCACAGAAGAGACCGGATTTCCGCATCGGCCTGCAGAAGAGACTAAACTTGCTTGTTAGCCCACAGAAGAGACCTTTCGGCCCACAGAAGTGACCAATTTTGCTTTTTGGCCCGCAGGGTTCCATTGAGCGACCACGTCTGGCCCTCAGAACAAGTGACCAACTCTGGCCCACAGGATTTCATTAGACAACCAACTCTGGTTTCTAGAACAAGCGACCAACTCTGGCCCTTAGGGTTTCGTTAGGCAACCACCCGCAGTTCCTAGAACACTCGGCCAACTCTGGCCCACAGGATGGATGATGGTGTGAAGTGACCAACTCTGGCCCTCAGGTGCTTGAAGTAATTTTCGATGGGAAAGCGACCAACTCTGGCCCACAGGTTTACTTCAGCAAACTCTTGACTAGCTCACATCTGAGCTGGGTGATCATCTGGGGTTTCGTCATAGGCTTCAATCATCTCTTGATCTTGCTCCTCGCCTATGAAGGCAGTGCGCACTGCCATCTGGCTACCGCTAGCCTTCTTGTCCTGCGTCTTCTTCTCACAGTCTCAGAGTATGTGGCCTGACTTGCCACAGTAGTAACATAGCTGATTCTTGAACCGGTACTCTCTTTCCGACTTGTTCCTGTCTTTGAATCTTTGGGACCTTGAAGAACTGCTCTTGCTCTTCTCTTGGGTTAGGACCGCTCGTCCTGAAATAGACTTCTTCTCGGGACCATTTATCTGGACTCCATTGTATACCCGGTATACACGATCGAATTCCCTAGCTTTCTCTACTAGGTCGGCGAGGGTGGTCAGGAGGGGGGAGATGCCCATCAACTTCTCATGAAGATTGCTCAGGATTGCTTGTCGAAAAGCGAACATCTGGGTTTGCTCGTTTGCACCGCCTCTCTTGGCATGGGGGGACCAGTCTTGGTACCACTCATTGAACGGTTGGGTGTCCATCTTCAGGGTGTACATGAGGTTGGTGGCTTCCATCGCCGTGTGCGCAGGGATAAAATGTTTATCGAAGTCTGTCTTGAATTGTGCCCATGTTCCAAAGGTAACAGCTGTTCCAGCTGCTGTCGGATTTAACACGGTCTTCTGCCTATCTTGAGCCCACTCACCCACTGAAGTCCCTGCCTTGAAGTAGGTCAGGGCCGTGGAAATCTTCTTGTCATCTGTGTCGAAGATTGCTTGATTAAGATGGAAATAATTGGCCAGATTATTCCAAAATGCTTCTGCATTGTCAGGCTTTCCGTCATAGGGCTCAGGCGCTGCACCAAGAATCTTCACTGGTGGTCTTGCTGCCATAGTTACTGGGTTACTCGGGGAGGGTGTTCGGGGGGGTACTGTCACTCTCGTTAATGGTGGGGAAGGTAATCTCAGGGGGGTAGTCGCTATTCTCAGTCGACTCTGCTCTGGGGGTCCTGGTATTACTCGGGGGGAGGCTCGGGGGGAGGCTGGTCTTGACGCTACTTGGGATAAAAGACCAGTGAGGACTTGTGTTGTTTCTTCTAGGATCTGCAAAACTTCCACTTGTTCGCTGTCAGATTTGGGTGCGTTACTGTCGGCGGGGGTCGGTGAAAGCTCTTCACTCTCTAATAGTTCAGCAGAGTCTGTAAACTGAACTTCTTGGTTGTTGTTGTAGGTTCAAACGTCTCTGATGAAGTTCCAAGAGACCTTTCTGTTCTTGAAGGTTCCTCTAAGGACTAGCCAATTGAGGTTTTGGACTTTGCTGATGTGGGGATAGGCTTCCTTGAAGTCTTGTACATGGAGTGTTCTCTGGGTAACGACGCTGGTCCATGGAAATTGTCCGTTGGGGCTTGAAACAAGGGATCCTCTCCAAGTGGTGTACACAAGGTTATCTTCTAGGGAGAAGAATGGGTTGCTGAAATACACAGGGACGAGATTATCTTCTTCTTGAGTAAGTGGTCTCTGGTTACTCATTCACTGGAGTGGTAGACTTCCTCAAGTCTTGCTCTTGTTCAACTAGTAATTATACTTAGTTGATCTTCTCGGACTGAACACTCAGTCAAACTTGATGAATTTTCCTAAAAATTCAAATACTCAGGCTCACTCAAGCCATTGTAGGTTAGCTCAAGGCACTTAAAACCACTCGGTTCTCAGTCCTTATATCTCTAAGCACGCAAAGAAATACTCTAGATAAACTTTAAACCACTCGGTTTACAGTTAATCTCTATATCTATGTACAACTACTCTTCGTGTAGTTGACAGTAGGGCCAGTACTAACAGGAACTCTAATAGTTCCAGGGGGTCTCCGGGGTGCTGGGGGTCTTGTTGCTGTTGCTGCTGGGGGTGCTCGGGTTCCAGAGCTGGGATCGGGGGGGTGGCGGGTCTGGTGGGTGGTGGGGATACGTGGGGCTCTGGGGTGGGGGTTCGGGGAATCGCTCTTGCAGTGTGGGATGGGATAAAAACGACGTTGCCTTCTTGGTCAACGATAATCAACCTCTCGTCTCGTACAAGGGGTCTAGCGCGGGGGGATGGGGTGCGGGGGGTCGGGGTACTGGGTGTGTGTTACGTTTGGTTCTCGGACTGCCCGGCCTGGTTGTGGACTCTGACGTATTCGCAATGACTCGATATGTCAGGAGTAATGTGTCATGGACTTCGGATCTTACTGCCTCATGTTCTGGCTGACTGATGCTTTCTATTGTCGTACGTGATGTGTCTTATGCGCCTCTCTCCGAGTTCTATTGTTGTACGATATCAGTATTATGTTGTGGATGACTGATTCCTAGGATCCCTGTCCTAGGATTTACGCTACTTACGCTATTGGCTACATACAAGTTCGAGCGGAGCTAGAACTGGCTCCCTTACATGTATTTAAGCCCTTAGTATTACAGACCAGGATCTCCATCTTGGTCTTCTTCGAATACCACCTCTTGACTCGTCTACTGTGCTAAGGGTCTACTTGACTCTTAAGTGAACTAGCTCCGGTATATCCCTTAGACCAAGAAGGGATCCCCGTGACCTCCATCCCCAGTTCCCTCGTGAATGGTGGATACGCCGACTGTCTCTTACCCACCTGGTACCACGTGTCATCTAGTCTTCGAGTACCTCAACTCTCGAACCGCAAGGCCCTACAAGTCCTACTATATCGTTGACCACCCCAGTTGGCAGTACATCTGTAAAGTCCCGACTGTTCCCCCAAACGTCCCACTCGACCTCCCACTTTACACTTATCAAGATCACCTCGGAGCTTATCAGCGTCATCCCGCGATATTCCCCGACTCTCCCGACAACCACCGCTTTCGACCAGAAGGGAACCCACGTTATACTGACGCCTAAGTCAGGCCAACGTCTGTGGTAGATGTTACAGTGTGGGGGATGCACGCTCAGCACAGGACTCGGGTTCTTCGCTCGGTGCTTCTTCCTCTCCTCTGAGGCCTTTGGGGGTTGCAGGAGGCTCTTCCTCCTCTGGTACTGGGTTCACGGGGGGCGTTGGTCTCGCTCGACGGATCTCGGGGAAATAGCAGGATACGCTAACGGGGGTGTCGTTGTAGTAGGAACCGGAATCTCCGTCCCACTGTCCAAACTGCAAATCGTCGTATTTGTAATCGGACACTGGATACCCAAGGCTCTTAGTCAACTCTGACTAATAAAGACTGTCCAAGTGTGATGAATGTACTGCCACTCAACAAATACGTTCAGTCTGACAAGGGGTTGGTAGAGCCGGGGGCGAAGTGTCGGATAACAATAAGGAGAATGGGACTGGGGGAAGGGCTGCTTGCTTGACCAACAGATCACGTGAATTGATGTCGCAGCGATAGTGTCTTCTTGCAGGTTGTACTACGTCCCACCTGTTGTCAATAGGATTCCACATAACCTCTGTCCAACAGAAGTTTGTGTAGTTGAACTCAACTGGGTGGTACCAGATTGGGTCTCCGGGAAAGTCAATGAAGTAGCCAGTGTCCCCTCAATATTCTCTCCACTGGGCCACTCCCAGAAATCATCTTGGTACTGATCTTTCCCCTCTTGTTTCAAGGCTGTAGGGCCTAAAGTTTCTCCACTGGTCTCAGGTTGTGAATGCCATGGTAAGGGATCTTGGTCTTAATGTAATGCTACCATGGCGTGAGTCCAACTTGGACTACATAAGGGCAGACACAACTTAGCATGAAGGGTAACTAATCTTGAATGTCTGAAGTATCCCATAAGTGATGATAAGTGCGACTTTGAATGCTTGTGCAGTGAAGACAATAATGACCATGAGGTGCAAGAGGGCCAGATCCCTATCCTTAGACTTCGAAGGTCAAGGCAATAAGAGCGAGGCCTGAAGGCCCGAAGTTCAAATGAGGAGAAGTGGTATTCTGAAGAAGACCAAGATGGCTTATCTTGGTCTTCACAGCCCACTATTTATACATGTAAGAGGTAGCTTTAAAGCTCCTCTGTGAAGTCCAAAGTCCTCTAGCGTAAGTAGCTCAAACCCTACTATCGCTATCCTAGTAATGAGTCACAGTAACTATCACATGCTACTGCGACTCTGCTGACTGATGGTGTAAGTCCATGACTAATCTCAACTTACTATTGTAGTTATAACTGTATAGTAAGTGTGCATTCACCTCGTATCATAACATTGTCTCTTACCTTTCTGCTTCCATAACTCATCATGCACCCAACCATTTTCCATAATCTCTTTCTCACAGGATACTTCTTTATGCCCCCTTCCTTATGAACCAAACTTCTCAGCACTCTAGGACCAGCTGACTCACACATGATTGTTGAGTGGGCAGCACTAACAGCGAGACAAAAGTAGCAAGATGCTAAGACACAAAAGTAAACTTCAGAGGAGAAGAAAACTCTATAGCAGCGCTACACACCTAAGACACAAAAGTAACTAATACTAATGTCAGCGTAAGGTAGAGAGGCTTGATAGTAAAGGGACTTACACTTCAGAGGAGAAGAAAACTCTGAAGTGTATGGGCGAAAACAGCAGTCCTTATATACAGGATGCTTAGCTAATAATGGTCTGCGCGCACTGGTGATCCAAACAAAATACACCTGGTCTGTGTGCCAGAGTGTAACATTACCACAGGAACGTTATGTGCGACGTGCACGTCACTAAGTCACTCAAGCCGAGGTAACGGGATGCGAGTCGGTCGGTTAAGACCAAGTTCGGTGATGAATAAGCACCACATGGTCTCCTCAGACGCGCGGGTGGTAGTCGAGAGTTCTGGGGTTCAAGCGCAAAGGCGAACCAAAATCGTGCTCAAGCGAAACAGCGAGCATATAGTCGTTCGTGGATTGACAATGAGGTGGTATTACACAAGAAGTCAAGTCTACCGTACAAGCTAGGTAGCGTGCGACTTATATACTAGTACAGGATGTTTGTACACAACAAACATATGGCACGATATGTGGGTTCTTAAGTAAAAGTGGAACAAAGGCGCAACTATAGTAGGAAACATGACGATTGCGCGGGGTCATGCGCGAGTCAGCTGGACCCGGAGCGCCGTGAACTTTGATATATTGGGAAGGAGGCGTGCAGGCGTATCGTGCAACGAAGAGACTATCAGAAACGGTTGGGCGCGTAAGGAGTTAGGGGCGTATCAAGGTGGGGTATGGAAGTAAGAAGCGAAGAACGGAAGCGTCCAAGGGAAACGAAGGGAAAATCGTAACATTACCCCCCTGTCAGGCCTGAAGTCGCCACAACTTCAGTCACTGCCAACGTAGTCGTATACGTCGGCGCTGGGGTCATTAGTTTCATCATCCCAGTCGTCCACCGGGCAGACATGGCGGCACAGGAACAAATACCTGCCGCGCTCTCCACACCTCCTACAAGCTTCGTACTGGGGGGCACCCGATCTCGTCATGCCATGCGTCGAACCTCAAACACTTCCCACACCAACGGGGACGCTCAGAGGGTTCTTCAAATGCTGGGGTGATAGGTGCGAGGCAATGGATGAGGCAGTTCTCGGAAGTGTGAGCCTGACTTGCACACCACACACAGACACCAGTCGGCGGTCTGTTGGGGCACTCACTCATCTTATGCCCGCGCTTCTTGCACAAGTAACACTTGCGCCGTTTCTGTGTCCGGCTGGGTCCATCCACAAGACGCGGCATCTCAACAGGTCCTCCGGGTCGCAGCACGAGCGGAAGCTCAGGGAAGTAGTGGTGAGGGCGTGTGGGGCGAGTGGTGAGCTCTATGAATTTGTCAGTGATGAGGGGGATTGCGCCGGCATACTGCATGCGCTTCGTGATGCCCTGAAGCTTGGCATCCAGGTGGAACTGGTCCCTTATGGCTTCTTGCTCCAGGCGCCGCAGATCCGCTCGTTGCGCGTCCAAGGCTATCTCCTCCCCGAGGCACTGCTGCAATCTCACCACCTCCGCCGACAGGCAGGGGTTTTTGAGCTCGCTCAGCACTTCGTTGATCGTGACAGCGCGTGGATCTTGCGGGCTGAAAACTGCCAGTTGGTGAGGAGAAATAACTGGGTGCATGGCCGATGGTCGAGGCGTTGACAGGTAGACCTCTTGGCAGTAACAGTGTTATGTTTCGTTCTCGGACTGCCCGGCCCGGTTGTGGACTCTGACATATTCATAATGACTCGGTATGTCAGGAGTAATACGTCATGGACTTCAGATCTTGTTGCCTCGTGTTTCGGCTGACTGATGCCCACTGCTGTTGTACGTGATATGCTTTACGCACCTCTCCCCGAGTTCTATTGTTGTACGATACTAGTATTACATTGTGGATGACTGATTCCTAGGATCCCCGTCCTAGGATTTACGCTACTTACGCTATTGGCTACATACGAGTTCAAGCGGAGCTAGAACGAGTTCCCTTACGTGTATTTAAGTTTGTAGCACTATGGACCAGGATCCCCATCTTGGTCTTCTTCGAATACCACCAGCTCTACTCGTATATCGTGCTAAGGACTTGCAGAAGTCCTTAAGTGAACTAGCTCCGGCATATCCCTCTGACCAAGAAGGGATCCCCGTGACCTCTACTCCCCAGTTCCTTCGTGAATGGTGGATACACCGACCGTCAGTTACCCAGAAGGTACCACGTGTCATCTCATCTTTGAATACCTCAACTCCCGAGTCGCAAGACCCTACAAGAGCTACTACATTGTCGACCATCCCAGTTGGAGGTATATTCGTAAAGTCCCCGCAATCCCTCCAAACGTACCTCTCGACCTTCCTCTCTACACTTATCGTGATCACCTCGGAGCCTACCAGAGGCATCCCGCAGTCTTCCCCAACAGTCCCGACAACCATCGTTTCCGACCTGAAGGGAACCCACGTTACACCGACGCCTAAGTCAGGCCAACGTCCGTGGTAGACGTTACAAACAGGGTTTCCCCCTTCCCAGAGTCCCGATGATTTCCCGATAGTCGCGGCGGTAGTAAATATACTTTGCCAGGACTTTCGTGACGTCGTCCTCTAGTGGGAGCATGAGAGGGAAGAAAAATGGCGTGTCGGGGGCGTTAAGAAAGAATGGGAGGCCAGGGTTGTCTGACTCCTCATCGTCTCCCTCGTCAATTGGTTCCTCGTCATCATCTAGGGATGCGAGCCAAGGATCCGGTCGTACTTGACGAGGGGGGACGGCAGGTGTCAGTGAGTAGGGATGAGGTAGTTCAGATGCAAGCTGTGACAAGGGGACGACGGGTGTGATGCCTGGGGGTGCTTCCAAGAGGGGCACGACCGCAGGTTCTAATGGTGGAGGGGAGGATGGCGGAGGCGTGGGGCTAGTTGGGGATATATTGAGGGCGATAGCAAGGACGGGGGTCGGAGGGCGTGACGAAATGGCTGAGTATGGTGTTCGGGACACAAATGGGGTTGGGATCCCCTCGGACTGTGAGGGGACCGTGAGTCATTCAAGGATAAGGGCTGATGGCAGGCGAAGTCGGTCGTTCGCTGGGGCAGTGTTGGGAGTGGGAGTCGTCATGGTAGGTGATGAAGTTTTGTCCTTCGTTCGTTTGGTTTTTATAACTTTCATCCCGCTCCATCAGCGGTGGGGTTGCGGCGATAGAAGTCGGCGATTACGTCTGGCGCGTGTTTGACATGGTCAGCTGGTTCCCAGGAGCTATCACTCATGGGGAAGCCCTTCCACTTGACTAGGAATTGTAGTTTGCGTGTAACGTCTACCACGGACGTTTGCCTGACTTAGGCACTATTGTAACGTGGGTTCCCTCGGGGGTGAAACCTGTGTATATCTGACAGTGGAAAGACTGCGGGATGAGGCTGATACGTGCCGGTGGAATCTCGATACGTATAGAGAGTCTCCTCTACAGGAACTCCTGGTGGCGGACTTGGGACGGTGTGGACGTATTCCCACTGAAGGTTGTCGACGATGTAGTAGCAGTGGGTTGGACGGGCAGTCCTGGCGTTGAGATATTCGAAGACGAGATGGCACGTAGTTCCAGGCGGATAGGGCACGATCGGCGAATCTACCATTCACGATGGAAGATGGAGATAGTGTCACGGGGATCCCTCTTGGTCTCGAAGGGATATGCCGGAGCTAGTTCACTTAAGGGCGACTGCGAGCCCTTAGCACAGAAGACGAGTTAGACAGTGGTATTCGAAGAAGACCAAGATGGGGATCCTGGTCTGTCGTACTACGAACTTAAATACAAGTAAGGGAGCTAATTCCAGCTCCGCTCAAACTCGTAAGTAGCCAATAGCGTAAGTAGCGTACTCTAATAATAGAATGCGCAGTCGTCCTCGTAATCCGAAACACGTACAACAATAGAACATCAGTCAGCAAACTAAATCATGATCACGTACAACAATAGAGGGTCATCAGTCAGCACAACACGAGGTGGTAAGATCCGAAGTCCATGACATATTACTGCTAACGTGCCGAGTCATCACGAACACGTCAGAGTCCACAACCGGTCCGAGCAATCCGAGAACGAAACGTAACATCACCCCCTTTTCAGCGTCAAGCCCCAGCTTGACCACGCATGACGGCCAGTGGATTGGTGCCCACCTCTCGCAACGCCCTGATGCGCGCGATCTCCTCCGCGTCTTGGTCGGCTTTGGGCCCTCGGTGGAGCGAAGCCCGGGTGTTCTCGATGCGGTCCACTGCATGCGCCCGCTGAAGTCGGGCAACGCACCTGTTGCGCTCTATCTCGAGGCGCTCCAGCTTCATCTGCTCTGCCGCCACACGATGTTGCTGTGCCCGCCATCCCAACGTCATGCAGCGATAGCGGTGGACTTCGGCCATGAGGGTCGCATCCTTCATGTGAAGGAGCGCCTGGTCGACCGAATCGACTAGACCGGCGTCGGAGAGCAGGAACGTGAGGTCGTCGTCGGTGTAAGTGGGGGCAGAGGACTGTTCGTCGTAGTAGGGGACAGCGTGGACAGGCTTCCCGTACTGCTGGTTGCAGTTGGCCCTGAAGGCCAGGACAAAGGGGTCGGCGGTGAGGATGAGCTGAGTATACCGGGCCGGCCAAAGACGTTCCTGAGCATCTCGAATCTGGAAGGGAATGTAATGGACTCCCCTGTTGAACTGGTACCCCCTTGGAGGGGGTGTCTCCGCCCGACTTTCGGCCTCCTGCACAGATTCCTCCTCTTGATCGCGGCGAATCGCAGATGGATACTGCGCCGATAGTGTGATAGCTTCCCCGGTGGGTCCGCAAAGCGGGGGGGTTTCCGAGTGTGTTGTGGTAAGATGGGTGGCGTAACGTAGATATTGATGCGCCTCGAGGCGTTCCGCCGGGTCGTACGGGTCCCCGCCTTCGTCGGGTCCCGGGGGTGAGGCTGGTCGACTGGGGACATACCCCTGTTGTTCGTCGCCCTCTGGAGTGGGCGCTCGGGTCGGGATGTACTGAGAGGCGAGTCGGCTGGGCTGATTGGTCTCGGAATAAACAGTGGGGGTCGGCGAAGGAACTGGGGATGGCCCGGGGGAAGGAGGACGATCTCCTCGCTGGTGAAGGGCGAGGGTAGACGACAGGGGTGACGATGGCGTGGACTGTACTCGGTAAGGTGCCGAAAGTTCGGTGTTGACGACATATCGGAAGTTGACTGGGGAGGAGGGACGCATGAGTAGATGGATGAGCAGAAGTGGGAGGTGGGGACGTCTCTTGGAGTTTCCCTGCGTTTATATGCGCTTCTCTGGCGGGGTTGGAATTTTTGAACTCCCTTATCGCGTCGTCTGCGAATACGTCATCCTTATCGACCCATTGGTTATCTGAGTCGGGGTATCCCTTCCATTTGACCAGGTACTGAAGCTTGCGACTTCTGCCGAACCGCCGAGAGTCTAGAATCTTCTCGACTTCGTATTCTTCTTCGCCGTTAACCAAGTCCGGCGGTGGGCGTTGATAATTGGGTCCGTGCGTGAGTGTTTCGCGATAAGGCGTCAGGAGATCCACATGGAACACTGGGTGTATCTGCCATTGCGTGGGAAGTTCTAATCGATAATTGACTGCGGACATCACCTGAGCGACCTTAAAGGGGCCGTGGCGTCGCGCCGCGAGTTTTGCCGTTGGCTGGTGCGTACGTAGGTGGCGTCCTTTGAGCCACACTTGGTCTCCGATTTGGAACTTGGGCGTATCTTTGGTCTTGATCCACCCCTGTTGCGCCTTGATCATCAGTGATTGTGCGCACTGGCGGAGTTCCTTGAACTGTTTGACTCTTAGCGCTACTTGGGGTATCGGGGATGGTCTGTCGGTCCAATCAGCACGAGGGTTGTATCCCATGAGGAGCTGGAACGGAGATTCTTTAGTGGTCTCGCTAGGCCAGTTGTTATGCGTGAACTCAGCCATGGGAAGATAATGGATCCAATCGTCTTGTCGTTCGTTGACCCAGAATCGTAGGTACTGCTCCAGCCATTGATTCGTGCGTTCTGATTGTCCATCCGTCCTTGGGTGGTAGGCTGTGGAGATGTTCTGTTCGATGCCGAGTATCTTGCAGAGTTCCCGTGTGAATTTGGAGGCGAATCGGGGGTCTCGGTCGCTAATGATTTTGCCCGGGAGTCCGAATCGGGGAAACACGTGTTTGACATACAATGCGGCGGTGCCTTCAGCCGAGATCTCTTCTTGACAGGGAATGAAGAGGGACATTTTCGTGCAGTCATGGTCCGTTATCGTGAGGATCGTGTCGCAGCCCTGTGCTTCTGGAAGTTTAGTGATGAAATCAAGGGCGATAGTTTCAAATGGCATAGCTTCGGGTTTTGGGAAGATTGGGCGCAGTGGTGCTTTGATGGCCCTAGTGTTGACTTTGATGCGCTGGCAATCAGCGCAGCCCTTGACATATTCCATGACCTCGTTCCGGAGGCCTGGCCACCAGTAGTATCTCTCCACAAGTTTGATCGTTCGGCTGATTCCTGGGTGTCCGTATACCGGAGGGTCGTGGTGGTTCTTGATAAGCTCCCGTTTTTCTAGGAGTCCTCCCGTGACTACTCGGCGTCCGTCTTTGTACCAGGTTCCCTCGATTTTCTTCAGTCCGTGTGGATCTATCCAGGGGCGGAGTTTGTCTTCGTCTTGGGCATATACCGGGTTCGCCTTCTCCATTTCTTGTACTGAGATGGTGGCGTTGATGCGGAGGGGGTCTTCCGTGGTATCTATTGCTGCGGCCCTGACGAAGATCTCATCTGGTAGCACGGTCACCTGGTCGTTGTCGCCTTCTCCTTGGTTGTAGTCTGGGCGTCTAGATAGGGCATCGGCTCTTCCATTTGCCGTCCCTTTGATATGGTGAATCTCGATATCATATTCAGAGAGTTCTAGTACTTCCCGAGCTACTCGGCGGCTTATCTTTTGCGGGGAGCGCCAGTATTGGAGATTCATATGGTCCGAGAAGACTTTGATCTTGTGTGGAGATCCGGCCAGATAGTGTCGCCAGTTTCGGAGTGCTTTGACGATTGCCAACAGTTCCAAATCGTATATGTCGTAGTTTCGTTCTGCGGCATTGAGGGTGTTTGAATAGTACGCAATGGGGTGTCTTTTGCCGTCCTCCTTGCGCTGGAGTAGCACTGCTCCTACTGCAAATCCCGAGGCGTCCACTTCTAGTTCGAATTGATCTTCCAGCTTTGCGTGTGCGAGTACCGGTTCCTCTGTAACGAGCTTCTTGATTTTGTCGAAGGCTTCTTGTTCCGCCGTTGTCCATGTCCATTCGGTGTCTTTGCGTGTGAGTTTGTTGAGGGGTCGTGCATGCGTGGCAAAATTTCGGATGAAAGCGCGATAGAAATTGCAGAAGCCTAGGAACAATCGCACCTGTTTGACGTTTTTGGGGGTTGGCCAATCTTTGATACCCGAAATTTTGACCGGGTCCATGCGTGTCACCCCCTTTTCAATGATTACCCCCAGGTAATCGATACTAGGGGCGTGGAAGATGCACTTTTCCGGTTTGAGGAATAAGTCGTTTTCTTCTAGAAGGTCCAATATGTCGTGTACCGCGTCGATATGTGCCTGTTCTGTCGATCGAGTCGCTATGCCTATGTCGTCCATGTATACCCTGATGGTCGTTCCCTTTGTTTCGTGGTATGCGATGAGATCTTTGCAGATTTCGTTCATCATGGTTTGGAAAGTCGCAGGGGAGTTGGTCAGTCCGAAGAACATCACCGTTGGTTCGAATAGTCCGTATTTCGTTTTGAATGCTGCTTTCTCTTGGTCGCCTTCTTTGATTCGTACGTTGTTGTACCCCCAGCGGATGTCCAATTTAGTGAATATGAACGCTCCGCTTAGGTCAGCGATAAGTTCCGGGATGAGCGGGAGGGGATATTGGTTGCGTATAGTCCAGTTGTTGATATTCCGGTAGTCCTGTACGGGGCGTAGCTTTCCGTCCTTCTTTTTAATGAAGAAAAAGGATGATGTGTACGGGGATTTCGATGGTCTAATGTATCCTTTGGCCAGTTGTTCATCAATCCATTCCTTAAGCGCTACATCTTCCGCTTGGCTCATGGGGTAAACTTTGCAGTCGATGGTGTCCGGGGCGTTTGGTTTGAAGTCGATTGCGTGATCCCATGGTTTTGATAGCGGGAATCGGTTCGATTCTTCTTCGCTAAAGATTTTGACGTGCCTTTGATATTCTTCCGGTACCGTTTTTGCTTCCGTGTATTGCTTTGCTTCAATCGCCATTTCTGTTGACCTTGTTGCACGAAGGCGAGTGCCTTCGAGGTCGCATTCCTTCTTGAGCTGTTCCTCGATTTTCTGTTTGTTTGGTAGTAGCAGTTTCTCGAGTACGAGTCTGGCGATGACTGGGTCTATTCGGGGTTTTGAGGGGTTTGTGGTTCGCAGGACTACTGGGTACTCAGCTTCGTTTAGAGTAGCGGTGGCCCATTGGATGTCGGGTTGGAAGGTTGCCAACCAGGGATATCCCAGGATGATGTCTTCCCCTCCTACGTCGGTTACTAGGAATCGCATTTCCTTGGTGACTCCTTTGGTTTGTACTTCTAGATCCACGCAATGAGTGATCTTGCCTCCTTTGTTATGCGTGCTGTCAATGTTCCAGATCTTTCGATGACGGTCTAGTTCTTTGAGGCCTAGCCTCATTCTCTTGACGAATTCCGGATGTATGAAGTTGTTGGTGGCTCCGGAGTCCACTAGTGCTCTTTTGTCGGCCATGGCGTAACTTGCGCGCAATGAAACTGGAACATGCATAGATTGATAGCGCGTTATGAACACAGAATTACACCTGTAATGCCCTCACCCAGGCCGTCGGGTTTAGGCGCTTTGAAAATCCTCTCGCCCCAATAAGTCCCGAACTACCAAGTCCCTGGCTTCATCGTCAAGGTTTCGGACTCCGTTTATCCAGCTGGTCGCCCGTTCTTGTGGCGTATCAGTGGTGGCGCGGGCGCCGCGGCTGCTGCCGCCGTCATCTTCGAATTGGATAAGGGGTTCTTCTGTCACACTTTGAACTTCTTCGATGAATGCCCCGCGTCCTTGGCGCGGTTGCCAGTTCGCATTGTTGCGCGGGCGGCGGGGCTGTCGACAGTCGCGTTGGAAGTGGCCCGCTTTGCCGCAGTTGTAGCAAAGGAGGTTTTTCTTGTCGATGATTCCTTGATTCGGCCGTCCCCCTTGCTGAGTGTACGGGGGTCTGGTGTAATCGATTTCTTCAGACCCCGCGAGTCTGGCTCTAACCCTTCCTGGGGTGGTGTCCATGGCGTCAGGGTGATTCCTGAACGCTTGCCATCCTTGGCGCGGCTGCTGTGGACGATTTGGAGCGTTGAACGTCCTGAGAGGATTACTGCCCGGCTTACCGGGTCCCGGGGGTTTACGTCCCCCCAAACGCGTTTGCAGATGCATCCATTTGCGCTGTTGTTCCAGTGCCGCTACCTTCCATTGGGCGTACATGTTTGGACTGTGGAAGTTGTAGGCGTTCTTGTAGAGCTCTACAGGGAGTCCACTCGTGAACTTGTCCAACACCAGGGAGTCGTCGAATTGGTATCCGGCCTCCCTTACCGCCTTCTCGAATTTGGCTATATAGGAGTCGATGTCTTGCCCTTCCATGCGGAATCCTTTCTGAAGCTCTTGTTGGGCGCGCTCCTTCTCAAGAGTGTCGGCGAATGTGTTGCGGAAGCCCAGTTCGATGGCTTCCCAGATCCATTTGTCGTAGGGGCCGTGTTTGGCCTTGTAGGCTTTGACCCACTTGGTGGTGGAGAGGACCCATTCGTTGACGTGTTCTCCTTGGATATAGGTCAGGAAGATTAGTGCTTTTCGGTAGGGAAGGGTGAACGCAGGGTTGTCGTAGTTGGTTTCTACGAATAACTCCCATTGAGTGAGGAATTGTTGAACTTTGGTGCGGTCCCCGGTGAATACTAGAGGTTCCTTGCCCATGAACTTCTCGGGTTTGGTTCCGCTTGATACGTTGGGTCCGGTGAAGAGGGGTCCTCCCGGATCGCCTCCTCCATCGTCTCCTCCTCCTCCTCCTCCGTGTCCTCCAGGAGGGGGGTCTCCTCCGCGGCTGATGCGCGCGGGTTCCTGGAATGTGGCGGGTTGTTCGGTGATAGTAGTGGTCATGTCTGTGGGAATGGACTCAGCTAATAGTCCCAACTGCGCTTCTTCTTCTTCGGCTTGCGCTTCGAGGATTCGAATTTCCTCCGGGTTGCTTCCCAATGAGGGGGATGGCGCGGGTGTCTTTGGGGTGGGAGAGCGGACTGGTTCTTCTTCTTGTCCGTCGATAGGGCCCCACTGGTCTCTAGTGGTAACCTCGCTTTGTAAAATGTCGAGTTTGAGACTCGATCCGGCTGGTCGGACGACTTGTAGTTTGTAGTGGAGTGCGTCCCACTTGAGTTCTGTCCAACAGGTGTGTTCGAAGTTGAATTCTACCGGGATAAGTCCGGTTTTGCCGTCCTTATAAGTATAGAGGACTACGTAGCCTGGGTCTCCTTGTTCTGTCTGCCAAAAGGCTTCTTTGAGGTATTGCTTGGGGACGTTGCGTTCCCCTCTTCGGTCGATGTGATACGGTCGGAACGGAATCCAAAGGTCGCGGGTTGTTACTGCGGAAGCCACGTTGAAGGATCTTGGTCTTAATGTAACGTCTACCACGGACGTTTGCCTGACTTAGGCACTATTGTAACGTGGGTTCCCTCGGGGGTGAAACCTGTGTATATCTGACAGTGGAAAGACTGCGGGATGAGGCTGATACGTGCCGGTGGAATCTCGATACGTATAGAGAGTCTCCTCTACAGGAACTCCTGGTGGCGGACTTGGGACGGTGTGGACGTATTCCCACTGAAGGTTGTCGACGATGTAGTAGCAGTGGGTTGGACGGGCAGTCCTGGCGTTGAGATATTCGAAGACGAGATGGCATGTAGTTCCAGGTGGATAGGGCACGATCGGCGAATCTACCATTCACGATGGAAGATGGAGATAGTGTCACGGGGATCCCTCTTGGTCTCGAAGGGATATGCCGGAGCTAGTTCACTTAAGGGCGACTGCGAGCCCTTAGCACAGAAGACGAGTTAGACAGTGGTATTCGAAGAAGACCAAGATGGGGATCCTGGTCTGTCGTACTACGAACTTAAATACAAGTAAGGGAGCTAATTCCAGCTCCGCTCAAACTCGTAAGTAGCCAATAGCGTAAGTAGCGTACTCTAATAATAGAATGCGCAGTCGTCCTCGTAATCCGAAACACGTACAACAATAGAACATCAGTCAGCAAACTAAATCATGATCACGTACAACAATAGAGGGTCATCAGTCAGCACAACACGAGGTGGTAAGATCCGAAGTCCATGACGTATTACTGCTAACGTGCCGAGTCATCACGAACACGTCAGAGTCCACAACCGGTCCGAGCAATCCGAGAACGAAACGTAACATTGCGCCCACGCCCATGAAGTCGTGACCCCATGATCTGCTCCACTTCGAATTCTTCTTCTCCATCCATGAGGTCGGGGGGAGGACGTGGGAAGTTTTCCCCATGTAGTTCCGTCTCCTTATATGGCATAAGGAGGTTCGCATGGAACACCAGGTGTATCTTCCATGTGGTTGGTAGCTCCAACTTGTACGTCACTGCTGACAAGACCTTCTTGATTCGGAAGGGGCCATGACGTTTGGGGGCTAGCTTCGCAGTGGGGTAGAAGGTTTTCAAGTTCGTCCCTTCCAGCCAGACCTGGGCTCCTTCGGCGTAGGGGATAAAGCGGCTTCTTCCCTTCTTCGCCATGAGTCCTTGCGCGTGCTTGATGCAATCTTGCACATGCTGCCGCCTCGTGGTCATTTCGTCTAGGCATTGGTCGACCGATGGTGCGGGGGTGGGTTTTGGAACCCAATTGGTTCGCGGTTCCCATCCCATAATGAGTGAGAATGGGGAGTGTTTCGTTGTAGCATTTGGCCAAGAATTGTGCACAAATTGTGCCACTGGAAGTGCTTCTGCCCAGTTATCCTGTTGCATGTTGCTCCAATGGCGTAGATATTGTTCCAGCCATTGGTTGGTGCGTTCTGATTGGCCGTCTGTTTGGGGGTGATATGCGGAAGAGATGTTTTGTCGTATTCCAAGCATGCTGCACAACCCTTTCATGAATGCGGACGTGAATCGTCGGTCTCGGTCTGTGATGAGTTTGCGTGGTATCCCATAATGTGGGTAGACATGTTGGAGGTATAGTCAAGCTACTCCTTCGGCGGTGATAGTTTCGTGACAGGGTATGAAGATCGCAGCCTTTGAACAGTCATGGTCGGTGATCGTGAGGATGGAGTCAAATCCTTGAGACGGAGGTAGTTTGGTAATGAAGTCCATAGCAATGACTTCAAATGGTTCTGCCTCCAGGTCGGTGGATATGGGGAATAAGCGGGGTTTTTGTCGGTGGGTGTTGATTTTGTTGGCCTGACATACAGCGCATCCTTTGACATACTCTTCAACATCTTCTCGTATAGTGGGCCACCAATAGTCACATCGTACTAGTTCACGTGTGTTGGCAACTCCAGGGTGGCCCATGCTTGGAGAGTCGTGAAAGAGAGCAATTACCCCCCGCTTAAGATCGTTGTCCCCAACAATGACTAACACATCTTCTTTCCACCACAGCCCATCGTGCTGTTTGAGGTTGTGGTGTTCAGCCCATCGTGCCGCTTCTTCCTTACTAGCGTTCTGAGCCACCCGGGACCAAATATCCATATCACATATTGACATTTGGGTGGCTCGAATGAACCTCTCCGCTGGTAGGACGACGACGTTGGTGTTATCCCCTTTGCCAGACTCGTAGTCCAACCGCCTGGACAGGGCGTCTGCGCGCGCGTTCTTCATTCTGGCTACGTGCCTCAGAATGAAATCGTACTCTGACAACTCTAGGAACTCACGCGCGATCCTTCGGTTGATCTTTCGGGGTTCTTTCCAATATTGGAGGTTGGCGTGGTCGGTGTGGATAATGACTTTATGAGGAGATCCTACGAGGTACGTTCTCCACGCTCGTAGTGCTTTAACCACGGCTAGTAACTCCCGGTCGTAGATGTCGTAGTTTCGCTCCGTCTCCGTAAATGATTCGGAGTGGAATGCTACAGGGTGGAACTTTTTGTCAGTGCCTAGCTGATTCAGCACTGCTCCGACCGCAACATTTGATGCGTCAACCTCCAACTCGAACGGTTTGGTGAGGTCCAGGAATAAGAGTACTGGTTCTTCGCATATGCGCTTTTTGATATCTTCAAAGGCATTCTGCTGTATGTCACCCCAGTGCCATTGGATCTCCTTTTTTGTTAGGTCGTGAAGAGGTCGGGCAAGTTGGGAGAACCCTCGTATGAATCTCCGGTAGAAGTTGCAGAATCCTAAGAATGCGTGGACCTCCTTGAGACTTTTTGGGGGTTGCCATTCCCGGATCCCTCGAACCTTAACGGGGTCCATCCGTAATCGCCCATGGCCAATAATGAGGCCCAAGTACTCCGTTTCATAGACCTCGAACTCGCACTTCTCCAGTTTCACATAGAGATCATGTTCTTTGCAAAGTCGTAGTACTTCATGGAGGACTTCCCGATGATGGTGTTTGTCATCCGTGGTGGCAATGAGGATATCATCCATATAGACAACGACCTTGTTTGTCAGGATAAGGTCGCGGAATATGGTATCCATCATCGTTTGGAAGGTGGATGGGGAATTGGTGAGGCCGAAGAACATGATGCGCGGTTCAAACAGTCCTTGGTTGGTTTTGAACACCGCTTTCCATTCATCTCCCTCTTGAATGCGAACGTTATTGTACCCCCATCGGATGTCTAGCTTTGAGTACAGCCGCGTGACTCGGATACGATCGATGAGTTCGGGGATAAGGGGAAGGGGATAGTGGTTTTTTTTAGTGAGTTCGTTGAGACGTTGATAGTCCTGTACCAGGCGCAACTTCCCGTCCTTCTTTTTGATAAAGAAGGGTGACGCGTAGGCGGATTTTGAAGGGCGAATATATCCCTTCTTGAGTTGTTCGTTCAGGAAGGCCGTAAGTGCCTCTCCTTCGTTTGCAGTGAGTGGGTACACCTTGCAATCGAGTGCGGTGGGCGCGTCGGGGAGTAATTCGATGGCGTGGTCCCATACACGGGACGGGGGGAATCGATGTGACACTTCTTCACTGAACACCTTACGGTGTGACCAATATTCTGGAGGAACCATTTCCTCGAATGTTCGGGTCTGTTTCTTAGCCGCTTCCTGCTGGGCGAGTTCTGATGCGGTGGTCATCTTTCGCAGGAAAGTGACATTCGGCTCTGGTTCTTTGTTCACAACCTGCTCCCATGCCTCTTCATCGAGCTCATATGCCTGCAGGGCCCTGATGGCAGCCTCCAATGGCATGGCATCGTTCTGAAGGTTCAGGCTGGAGATTACGACCGGTTGGAAGTTTTTGTTCAGCGTGGCATTTCTCCATTCTATCTCAGGCTCAAAGGCCGAGAACCAGGGATAGCCCAGGATTGCTTCGTCCTTTCCTAGATTGGTCACCAGGAAATGAAGCGTCTTCGTGCGCTCACCCGTCTGCACCGCCAAATCGGTGTACTGGGTTATTGCGCCGTCTCGGTTGTAAGTTCTGTCGACATTCCATATGGTGATGAGAGCAGAGACGGGCCGGGTTCCAAGATGCGTTCGTTTGAGCAGTTCCACACAAATAAAGTTGTCGGTTGCTCCAGAGTCCAATAGGACCTGTCGTTCGGCCGTTGCGTTTGCAGATTTGAAAAGAACTGGGATTCGCATAGATCGATATCTGCTATAATACACGTGTAGCGCCTTTGCCCAGGCCAATGGGTTTAGGCGTTCGGAAAATCCTTTCCTCCAAAAAGCTTTTCCACCAAGAGGTCCCGCACTTCTTTTGGTTGAGCGGCCAGCGCTGCAATCTGAGCATCAGCCGCTTCATCATTCAACAGTATGCGGTTTGCTGATATGGCAACTCGAGTAACGAGGGGGGGAGGTGATACTGCGGGGGTAGTGGGGACGGGAGGGGGCGCTCCTCCGTCGCTTGTGGTCTGAGCAGCACGAGTGCCTTTTTGTGGGCAATTACGCGACACATGACCCTTTTCTCCACATCGGAAACATCTCCCCTCCACGACCATCCTTTGCTTCTCAGCGTCTGTGAGGGTAGCACGGGCTCTAGTGCGGCTAATATCCATGGCATTTGGGTCACGCGCCTTGTTAAGGGCTTGGACCCACTGGTCTCGGGTGTGACCTCCTCGTTTTTCATTTTGTCGGTTGCGTGTAAGGCAAGGCTTCAGCATAAGGTATTCAGCTTGCTGAAGTCTTGCCGCCGCTTTCCATTGGTCCCATGTAACTGGGTGTTGGAAGTGTATGGCATTGATCACGAGGTTGTCGGGGAGTCCCGCTTGGAATTTTTCGATGACGTTGGCTTCATCTGGATTATAGCCAGCTTTTGTTGTAAGGTTTTAGAACTTTGCGATATACATGTCGATATCTTCGCCAATCATCTTCAACTTATCAATGTCTTGGTGCGCTCTGGTTCGTTCGGTGGTGTCGGTGTAGGTGTTCGTGAACCGGTCAAGGACCGTGTTCCATAGGTTTTCTTCGTTGTGCAGTACTCCTCCTGCTATCTGGGTGTCTAGCCACGCGGTTTGCTCGTCTACCCAATCGTCCACCAGATGTCCCCTCATATAGGAGAGGAAAGTCATGGCTCGCAAATAGGGTATCGTCAACTGGTCCACGGTTGGGTTCATTCCTCGATAAATTCGAAAGGATCGAAGAAAGTTTCAACTCTCCTCTCGATTTCCATCGAAGATGGGTGGTGGGTTGCCCCCAAGTTTGCCCCCTCCCGGTGCAGGTATTGCCCCGGCTGGGCCCACGGGGAGCGCACCTCCTCCAGGGGCTCCGCCACCCGGACCACCTCTGCCGCCACCAGGGGCACCGCCGCCCGGTGGGCCTCCACCGCTACCATGTATGCCTCCACCAGGTCCAGCAGTTGGGCCACTGCTCAGCCCCATTGTCGGCTGGGCGCTAGAGCTATGAGTCGCTCCGCCCGTCTGAGCAGCCGGTCGACCTCCTGTAGCATGTGGTCCTCCACCACTTGGGCCAGGAGGTTCCCACGGTAGTAAGGCTGGTGGCGACCTGAGTGTTGGTGGCCATCTCTGGCTGTACGGGAGTGAGGGTGGTTGATTCGTCTGGGTCAACGTTGATTCCTGTGATGTTGGTTGACCCGAGGGGTCCTGCGCCGAATTGTGGAGGGACAGCCTTGTAAGCGTACCACCTTCCTTGCTTTGGATCGTAGTCGATGTAGGCCCAAAGGCGAAGGTCGTCAAAGTAGTGGACTTGGTGGTATTCTTGGTTCTTGGCGTCAAAGATAAAGTACCCCTCTTGGTTATGAATTTCTTCCCAGATTACTGCGCCCTTTTCGTGGCTGGAGAGTTCGTCGGTCGAATACCGATCGATGTACTGCAGCTGAAATTTCATGCGACTCCTACTGGTCGCCAGGGTTGCGTTGAGACTTGACTTAATGTAACATTACCACAGGAACGTTATGTGCGACGTGCACGTCACTAAGTCGCTCAAGCCGAGGTAACGGGATGCGAGTCGGTCGGTTAAGACCAAGTTTGGTGATGAATAAGCACCACACGGTCTCCTCAGACGCGCGGGTGGTAGTCGAGAGTTCTGGGGTTCAAGTGCAAAGGCGAACCAAAATCGTGCTCAAGCGAAACAGCGAGCGTATAGTCGTTCGTGGATTGACAATGATGTGGTATTACACAAGAAGTCAAGTCTACTGTACAAGCTAGGTAGCGTGCGACTTATATACTAGTACAGGATGTTTGTACACAACAAACATATGGCGCAATATGTGGGTTCTTAAGTAAAAGTGGAACAAAGGCACAACTATAGTAGGAAACATGATGATTGCGCGGGGTCATGCACGAGTCAGCTGGACCCGGAGCGCCGTGAACTTTGATATACTGGGAAGGAGGCATGCGGGCGTATCGTGCAACGAAGAGACTATCAGAAACGGTTGGGCACGTAAGGAGTTAGGGGCGTATCAAGGTGGGGTATGGAAGTAAGAAGCGAAGAATGGAAGCGTCCAAGGGAAACGAAGGGAAAATCGTAACACAGAGGGAGAAATGCCATTGGAGGGCAAAGAACAATAAACCCGCCTAAAGCGGTTAAGTCCGGTATCTTAACAATAAGAACAATAAGAACCTAATAAGGATCTAAATAATAAAGATAAACAATAACCGGTCCATACAAGTCTGGAAGTCCAAAATCTAACCATAAGGGTCAGATACCGTATAAGGCAGGGAATGACTCAATCATATCCCACGAGACATGTGACTTGAATCAGTCGTGTCTCAACAATGATCCCATGCAATCTCCATTCTTCCTCATTACAGTTATGCCTTTGTTCCCTTTTCAGTTCAAAACCCAAGTATTGTGCCATGTGTTTGTCATGGACAAACACCCTGTACTAGTATATAAGTCACACACTACCTAGTTTGTACAGTAGACTTGACTTCTTGTGTAATACCACATTGCTGTCATCTCACAAATAACCTTTTGCTTGCCCTTTTTGCTTGAGCATGACTTTGGTTTGCCTTTGTGCTTGAACCCCCAGAATTCCCCACTATTGTCTGCACATCTGAGGAGACTGTGTGACACTTGTGCATCACCTGACTCAGTCTTAACTGACTGTTATAAATCCTGTTACCTCAGCTTGAGTGACTTAGTGAAGCACATGTCATGCATAATGTTCCTGTGGTAACATTACAAGGAGGCACCTAATGATCCAGTGAGTAGCCTATCCTGGGCTCTGAATACCTTTGAAAGGATAAATGATGACAAGGCCAAGAACAGTAATACAACAACCAAGTATTCACATATAGCTCTATTACACAACTCTTGCTGCTCAATTGAACCCAGCCATGGTCATTTCCAATCCCCATCATTCAGATGCCTCTGAAAGCTCTATCAGCAATTATCCTAGTAAATGGAAGACTTGACAAACCAATATTTGTATCCACCAGAAAGCCAATATATTGCTCAGCAGTGTATCTATTGAAAGGTGGAGGGAAATGTTCCCCAATTGTTGCAATTATATTTGCTCTTTGACAGTCTGACTCTGCTTGAGTAAGAGCCCATTCAGCTGAGTGACCAGAAAGGCACAAAATAGCTGCATGTTTGAAAATAAGAATGATTGCTGCTTGAAATGTTAAAGGTGCTATAAAAAGTGGTAGAGGCAAATACCCAGTCTTAAATGGTAGCTGTTGGCACTAGCAAGAGTGTACTGAGAAATATAGTAAGTGGAAGTGATAAAAACATATCACCAATAAGAGAACAGCACCTCTGAAATGATTGAAAGAGACATAGCATGTGTTATCTGGTGAAGTAAGAATTATAATTAACCAAGGATATAAAATACCTACAATCTAGATATTCAAGACATCATTGATAGACTTAGAAGGAAAAATGGGCAGCACTCACACTCTGGAGGGATAAGAATAAACCCAAACAGTAAAGATAGTAAGAGATGGGAGGCACTCACATCCTAAAGAGTCCAGGAAGGTCTTCATATACAGGTGTGAAAGAAATTGAAAAATATTAGGCACCTACCAACTACAGACCCAAGGATGAACTTGGTCAGCAGGCTCAAAAAGGTACTATGAATAAGAGCCACTCACTTTCTGTGAAGCCAAGGGTTGGCTTGTCAGTGGGGTGGAGAGGGAGTTAAAGACAGCAGCCACTCACTTTCTGTAGAGAAAAAGGCAACCATAGTTAGCAAGCTTGAAAAAGCATCACAGAAAGTAGCAATATACTTTCTACAGAGCCAAATGCAGGTTTGGTCAGTGAAGTGAAAAGTGTGCCAGAGACAATAGTGACTCACTTTCTGCAGAGCCAAGGGTGCACATGATAAGCAGGTTGGAAAGTATGCAAGGGACAGAAGTAACTCACCTGCTATAGAGTCAGGGGTGGTCATAATCAGCAGGTAAAAATGTTTCTGGAAATAGCAGTAACTCACTTGCTGCAGAGCAGGGCATGATATTTTGTTAGTGAACTTGAAAGGATGCCAGAGACAGCAACACTTACAAACTGCAAAGACAAAGGTAGGTGCAGTTAGTGAGGTTAAAAGGCAACCAGGGACAGCAGAGACTCGCCTCTTGCTGAGCCAACAATGCTAGTCAGCAAGCTTGAAAGGGAGCCAGTGACAGTAGCAACTCACTTGCTGCATGCCAGCTTGATCAACAAGGTTGATAGTGACAACTCAGGAACAGCAGCTACTCACCTCCTACATGGGCCTGATCAGTGACTTGAAAGGGATCCAAGATGGTAGTGACTCACCTCCTGCAGAGCACAGGAAAAACTTGGTTGGCACAAAAGAGGTACCAGAGACAGTGGCAACTCACAAACTATAGAGCCAAGGGTAGCATTAGCAAGGAGGCCCAAAGGGTGCCACGGGATAACAGCAACTTACAAACTGTAGAGCCAATGGTGAGCTCTGTCAGCAGGCTAGAGAGGGAGTCAGGGACAGTAGCAACTCACTTTCTACAGAGCAAGGGGCAGCAGGCATTCGGGCTCAGTCAGTAGGCTTGGAGGCACAAGAAACGGCAGCGACTCACATCCTACAGTACTGAGGGTGAGATTGGTCAGTGGGCATTTAAGTGTGCCAGGGACAGGAGTAACTAACGATCTGCAAAGCCAAGATCAGCCTAGTCAGGATTTGAAAGGATGCTTGAGTGTAGCCACTCACATCCTGCAGAGCCAAGGGACGGCTTGGTCAGTGAACTTGAGAGGGTAGGGGCCAAAGTTGCTCACGTCCTGTTAAGTTAAGGACATGTTGGGTAAGTGGGCTTCGAAGGCAGGCCAGGGCAGAAACTCACATTCTACATAGCCAAGGGTGTTTGGTTAGTGGGCTTGAAAGCGTACCAGGGATAGTAGCGACTCACAGGCTGCAGAGCCAATGGCAGACCTGATCAGTGGACTTGAAAACGTGCTATGAACAGTAGTTACTCACAAACTACAGGGGCAAGGGCCTTTTTCAGTGAGAAAGCATACAAGGAATAGCAGCGACTCACACATTGCAGAGCCGAGGTAGGATTTGTCAGCGAGCTTGAAAAGTTAGAAGCGACTCACACGCTGCAGAGTTGAGGGCAGGTTTTGTCAGCAGGTTTGAAAGTGTGTGGCAGCAACTCACAATCTGTGGCAAAGTGAGTTTTATTAGCAGGCTTGAAAGGACAATAGCAACTCACACACTGCAAGCCGAGGGCAGGCTTGGTCAGCGGGGTTAGCGTGCCAGGGATAGCAGAGTGACTCACACCCTTGTCAAGGTTGAGGGCAGGCTTTGTCAGCGAGTTTGAAAGCGTACCAGGGGCAATGGTGGCGACTCACACACTGCAGAGCCAAGGGAAGGCACTATCAGCGATTTTAAAGGTATGTCCGAGAGCAGTGACTTACGAGCTGCAGCACCAAGGGCAGACTTTGTCAGAGGGTGTGAAAGTGTGTTAGGGATACCAGCGACTCACAAGCTGCAGAGCACATTGTCAGTAGGGTTGAATGCATCCCAGGGATACCAGCGACTCACAGACTACAAAGCCGACGGCAGACATTGTCAACAGGTTTGAATGTGCTCCAGGGGTAGCAATGACTCACACACTGCATCGTCGAGGGTGGGCATTGTCAGTGGGTTTGAAAGTGTGCTAGGGATGGGGGAGACTCACAGGCTGCAGGGCCAGGGATGGGCATTGTCAGCGGGTTTGAAAGCATACTAGGGATAGCAGACACTCACACACTACAAAGTCGAGGGCAGGCATTGTCAGCGGGTTTGGAAGTGTGCCAGGAATAGCAGCAACTCACAAACTGTAGAGCCAAGGGCAGGTATTGTCAGCAGGTTTGAAGGCATGCCAGGGATGTCGGGCACTCACACACTGCAGATATGGGCAGGCATTGTCAGCAAGTTTGAAAGCGTGCCAGGGTAGCAGACTCACACCCTACAAAGCCGAGGGTGTGCTGGGTCAGTAGGTTTGAAAGGAAGCCAGGGATAGTGGGTGCTCACACACTGCAGAGCCGAGGGTAGGCCTGGTCAGCAGGCTTGAAACAGCCCAAGGGATAGTAGCGACTTACACACTGCAGAGCGCCGAGGGCAGGCTCAGTGAGCAGGCTTGAAAGGATGGCAGGGATAGCAAGCACTCACACACTGCAGAGCCGAGTGCCAGTGTAATCAGGGGCTTAAAGGGAGGCCAGAGACAATAGTAGCTCACCACCTGCAGAGGCGACGGTGGGTTTGGTCAGCAGACTTGATAACGATAGACAGCAGACTCACAAGCTATAGAGTCGACGTAGTCCTAGTCAGAGTGCTTGAAAGGGTGTCAGGGACAACAACCACTCACAAACTACAGAGCCAAGGGCAGGCTTTGTTAATGGATTTGAAAGAGTGCCAGTGACAGCGACCGCTCACAATCTGCAGAGTGGAGAGCGGGCTTTATCAGTGGGCTCAATAGGGTACCGGGGACAACAGCTACTCACAGACTGCAGAGGCGCAGGTGGGCTTGGTCAGTGGGCGAGAAATGGTGCGGCCACTCACCGCCTGCAGTGCCGTGGGCTTGGTCAGCGGGCATGAAAGTGTGTAATGGACAGTAATCACTCACTCCCTGCGGAGCCGAGAGCAAGATTGGTCAGCGAACTTGATAGCGTGCCAGGTACTCACTTTCTGTGAGCCAAGGGTAGTCTTGGTCAGCGTGCTTGAACGCGTGTTAGGGGGAGCAGCCACTCACATACTGCAGGGCCAAGGGTGGGCTTGGTCAGCAAGCTTGGAAGTGAGCCAAGGATAGTAGCCGCTCACTTTCTGCAGAGCCAAGGGCGGGCTTGGTCAGTGGGTTTGAAAAGGTGCCAGGGATCCACTCACCTCCTGCAAACCCAAGGGCAGTCTTGGTTAGCAGGCTTGAAAAGGTATCAGGGACGGCAGCCACGCACAAACTGCAGGGCGGGCTCGGTCAGCGTGCTTGAAAGGGTGTCAAGAATAACTGTGACTCACAAACTGCAGGGCCAAGAGCAGGCTTGGTTAGCGGGTTTGAAAGGACACCAGGGACAACACAGACTCACGCTCTGCGTAGCCGAAGGTAACTTTATCAGTGGGCTTGAAGACCCAGGGACAGTAGTTACTCACCTCCTGCAGAGGTGATTGTGAGCTTGGTCAGCGGGCTTGGAATAGTGCCAAGGAAAGCAGCCACTCACCAACTGCAGAACCGAGGGAGAGTTTGGTTAGTGCGTTTGAAAGGGTCCAGGAACAGCAGTCACTCACTCTCTGCATAGCCAAGAGTGACTTGGTCAGCGGGCTTAAAAGGGTCCCAGGGACAGCAGTAACTCACTTTCTGCACAGCCAGGGACGGGCTTGTTTAGTAGGATTTAAAGGGGCCGTAGACACTACACCAAAAACTCACAAACTACAGAGTGTACGGCGGGCTTAATCAGGGTCGAAAGGGCACCAAGGATAGCAGCTACTCACTGTCTGCAAAACCGGAGGTGGGTTTGGTCAGCAGGCTTGGTTGCACGACACGGACAGCAGCCACTCACCCTCTGCGGGGCCGAGGGGTTTTGATCAGCGGCTTAGAAGTAAGCCGGAACAGCAACCACTCACATCCTATAGAGCCGTAGCGTGCTTGGTCAGTGGGCTTGAGGGGGTGCCAACATCGGCAGTGACTCACAAACTGTAGAGCCAAGAGCACTTGGTCAGCGGGCCTGAAACGGTGCCAGGGACAGTAGCGACGTAGCGACTCACTCGCTAGAGAGTAGGGCGTGGGTTGGTCAGTGGGTTTGAGAGGGTGCTAGGGATCCACTTTACATTCTGCAGACCCAAGGGCAAGCTTGGTCAGCGGGCTATCCAGGGACGGCACCCACTCACTTTCTGCAGAGCCGAGGCAGGCTTGGTAAGCGGGCTTGAAATGGTACCAGCAACAGTAGCCACTCACGTCCTGAAGGGCCGGATGCATGCTTGGTCAATGGGCTTAGACGGGTGAGAGGGAACAATACTCACCTCCTTCAATGCCAGTGTTGCACTTGGTCAGTAGGTCTGGAAGGGCGCCAGGGACAGCAGGGACTCACAAACTGCAGAACCAGTGATGGGCCTGGTCAGCGGGCTCGAAGGTATGCCAGGGACAGTAGCGACACACAAACTGCAGAGTCGACGGCCGGTTTGGTCAGCGGACTAGGCTGCTAGGGACAGCGGCAACTCACTTTCTGCAGAGCGGAGGGCGATCTCGACCAGCGGTCTCAAAACGGAGCCAGTTACTCACCTCCTGTGGAACCAAGGATGTGCTTGGTCAGCGAACTTGAAAGCAAGGCAGGAACAATAGCTCACTAGCTGCAGAGGAGGGAGGGTTTAGTCAGCGGTTTTGAAAGGCTGCGAAGGAAACTTGCAACTCACGTCCTGCAGAGCCAAGGACGGGTTTAGCAGAGTTGAACAGGACTAGCAACCGCAGCAACTCACAAACTACAAACCAAGGGACGAGTTTGGTCAGCGGGGTCGAAGAGGTGCCAGTGACAGTGGCAGCTCACGTCCTGCAGAGCCAAGAGTAAGGATGGTCAGCGGGGCTGAAATGGTGCGCAGATAGCAGCAGCTCACCAACTGCAGAGCCGATGGCGAGCTTCGTTAGCAACATTGGAAGGGCGCCGGCGACCCCAGCGACTCACAAACTGCAGATCCAAGGGCAGGTACAGTCAACAGACTTTAAAGGGTGCGGCGGCAACTCACGTCCTACACATCCGGGGGCAGGCTTGGTCAGTGGGCTTTGAAATGTGTCGGGGACCATCGCGACTCACTTGCTGCAGAGCCGAGGTGTGGGTTCGGTCAGTGAACCCGAACGACCAACGGCAGAACCACTCACCCCCTAGTGGCAGAGACCAAGTACAGGTAGGTCAGTAGAGCCAAAATATGGTGAGAAACAACATGCACTCACGAACTGCAGTGTATGCGCGACATCAAGCATGAGGAAGAAAGGACCTCACTTGCCAAAAAAAAAAAAAAAAAGAACTTGCCCAGATTTGTGGGAACGCGAAAAGGCATGCTCTCATTACAAATTTTGTCCTTTCACTATAGAGCGGCATGACACTTCAATCTCTGGTGAGACGTACCCCTCTTCCATGCGCCATGTGAGAAACTCACCGCCTGACCGCCACGTTGATGCTGAGCTCCAAATTATTCTTTTGCGCAGCCATAAGCATGAGGATGACTGTGTCGTCGTTCAACGCATCAACGGTCTTATCAAGAAGAGCCTGGCAACGCGTTTCTGGCCTGTTCATATCTTCCATAAGAGGATTAGCACGTGCCCTCCATATTTGACGCCGAACGGACTTCTCAATTGCACGAACTTCTCACCGACACCAAGGTGGGACAGGTAGTGCTCTTCAAATTGTCTCGCCGCCACATCAGGTATGTCATCTGTATTTCCGTAATCCTCCAAATGCATTCTCACATCCCGCAGGAATTGGTCGTATTTAGTGAATATCGCTATGACAGGGACTTCGCACTAATGCGTTAAACAGCTTCACGGATGTTCACGACAACGTACCATTCTCGTCAGGGCAAAGGTCGTTGAAATGTCTTATGTCCAGTTCTGGTCGTCGGTTGTCCATTGGGACGCAGTACCTGTAATATATGACCGTCAGTAATTGCAATCACGAACACTTGAGTAAGCAAACCATATTGCGTGTAATCTATCCCTCAATAGCCTTTCTCCAGACCTTCGTCGAATGAATTTCTGCACGATTGCCAACTCCTCGACGCTACCAGCCTCGAATCCGCAGGAGTCATGAAAAATGAATCCGTCATGGTTGGAGAACTCAAGCTCATCCTCGATGGTGTGTTCGCCACGCTAGCCGAAGGATCAGAACGGCCGCAGCGAAGCACAAGTGTCACCCACCTCCATGGATGGATGAAGTTGAACCTTGTTTGGAAGGGGGCAGTGAGAGCATATTAGTAGGATCAAAGATGATAGATACCCGCTCTGTGTGGACGCCCGTTCGACGGTAAATAACTGGGCTGTCCGTAGTGTCGCACACTCTCTGCAAGATGGACGTTTTACCAGCATTTGCACGCCCTACAATGAGGACTCGGAACTTGATCTTTGGGAGTTGACGGTCTTGGAGGGGCATTGGGGGAACAGGAACAGAAGGTTGGTTTCCCATGCTTGTTGTCAGTGGGTGTGTGAAGCAAGAGTCGCTACACCCCACCTTCCTTTTGGGTGGGGGTTGTCTGACCGCAGTCGCCCACCATTGGCAGTGTTGTCAAGGTCAGAGGTCGATGGTGAGTCGATTGGACATGGGTCCAACCACTAAATCGATATAATTCTACAATACAGATCCCAAGTACATTGCAAACTCCGATAAATGTACCTATGGCTGACCCAAGCACTTCCCGGTCTGCAACCGTCGCCACCTCCTGAGCTACCGCTGCCGTGTCCGTCTTTGCACGTCCCATCGTGAACGTCCTGATACTGACGCGGGGGACGTAGCTCCGGGGGTCCGTGAGGGTGTGGGAGAAGACGATGGTAGGTTTCGCGATGGGTGGTGGAGCGGCTTGTGTAGCACGAACAGGTTTAGGGTCTCGAGCGGCAGCCGCCGGGGGTGCTATGAGGGGAGGTTTAGATCCCCTGATGTTCGAACTGATCATTGGTGGCGGGGGTGGAGGTGTATCCGGCTCTTTAGGAGAGAGAGCGCAGGGAGGGTGGTTGCTGAAACTGTGGTTGTTGCTGCGGTGGACTGAACCTCCTTCCTGGAACGAATTCGAAACGAAAGCAGAAGCGTTGTGTCTGTTCATCTTTGAAGAAAAAGTGAAAGAATGTTTGGATAAACGTGGACGAGCACGAGGAAAGTAAAAAGATTTTGGGATAATCTTATTGCGGAGCGGCCAGCCATCTGATCAGACGTTATTGACGGCCTATAATGTGTGCACCAGGAAAGAACAAGAGGCGCGCATATGGGGCTTTCATGTGAGGCGACCGTAAGTATACCCCAAAACCTGTGGTCTTAATGATGCTGGCAGGAAGTACAGACCATCCGAGTCCGACGTCGAAAATAATGACGGCGGTGACCCCGACAACGAAGATCCATCTACATTCTTCGACGACAACCAAGATGATGAGCGGAAGGATCAAGACATAATGTTGGAGATCTCTCGGACATTATCCGGGTCGATGCTAGCAGGATTTATTATAATACGTGTTATGAATCATGAGACGGGGAGTGAGCTACTTGCTGAGCCATATCAACCTCTGTACTATTTCCCGACGTAGCTTTGTATCATATACGTATGATTATTTTGCGAGCAAACTATCCAAAAGTGTGCAAAACAGAATCCTGCGGGGCATAGATGTTCATCGTGGGCATTAATTCATGAAACCAAATGTGAAGGGCGCAGGAAACGTCAGTATTACGGATCCCTTGCGTGAACTGGGCAGCTTTTTCCGCGTTGGAGCCAAGATGACAAACACGCTGTGGGACGCGTCAGAAGATCAGAACAGAGGTACATTAATCAAAACTCGCCGTTATGGAAACTACAGAGGCAGCTCAAACGCGCGACCATGGAGCCCTCCACGAACTCTTCGAGACAGATGACGCCTAGAGACCAGAGTTCGTGAGAGGAACTGAACGGTCTGAGTATCCGGATGAAAACGCACATTCAATACCGATAAGCGTGCTTTCCCCGGGGAGGCGGTAAACGAGATACTTGGCGGTTGGCGGAGACTGACCCTTCCCGCCATCCAAGCAACCTCTGACGTGAGCCTCCTGTTCTGCAGCTGAACCAAGTTCGGCCAGATTCTGACTGCAGACGGGACACCTAGAATCACGATGTGAGGGTGACGGGCCAGCTAGATGAAGCTAAACACCCTTACTCTGCGAGGTCGCTCAGCTGCGAGCTAGTCTCCCGCGAGAGATTAGGGACCGATAGCCTCGCCTGGTCGACGAAGATCCTTTCCATCGACGACGCTCCGTTGTCACGGAACCGGCTTGGAACAGTGACGTTCAGTGCGTCGTGGCACGATTGACACACTCTCTGAGAAGATGTTGAGGCAGAGGAGTCGTGGAGGGTCGGATCTTGTACGATCTCGGATGGGTCGAGAAGAACCCTATATGATGAACAACGGTCGCAGAAGATACGGCCGCAACGACGACAGTGCTGCAACTTCCGTTAATACTGGGCGAAACGGATGATCTTACGACTCACGTGCTAGAAAGGTGTGTTAATGTCAGTCACTCGAAGGATGGGAAATCGCATAGACATACTCGGCGGAGCAAAAAACTGAATCGACGTTGGCAATCGCGACAATTTTGGACAAGGTGGTCTCTCTCCCAACGCGCATGTACCTCGTGCGGTGTGGGATATTTTGGGGCTACCACTTTTTGGGGAGCCTCGTGGGTTGGGACTCTAAACTCAGGAGCTTGAGATAGATGTGGCGTAAGATCTGTAGGAGTTCGTGAAGCGGGCCGCTGGCCAAAGTAATCCGTCGAGAACGATCGGATAGACGATGTACGCCTCGTTCCTGGAGGTGAAGAGCCAGGGTAATAAAACTCGCCATCGTCATCGTCGTCCTCTTCGATGGGATCGTCATCTGCCGATGATGCTAACCGTTAGCGTGATGCTACGTAGCGTAGAAAGAGTCGTACCTTCGGTGTTGAGAAGCAGACCTTGCGCGCCAGCTGCCAGCCGCCGGCGCTCGAGCTCTCGACTATATGCGTTCAGAAGAACCTCGGCCTGGGTTTTCCGTTCCAAGTCATTATCGCCTAGATAAACAGACCACTTCAGTCAGGGTGCTAACGAGGGCTTCTAGGAAGTACCTAGGATACCCTGCCTTAATTCCATCGTAGCACGCTCAAGCTTTGCTATAGTCCTGCGAGCCTCAATGGTCGAATTGAGTTGAAAGACATTTTCAGAGTCTCGGACCTGTGCGCCAGCAAGGTACCGGGCGCGCGCGACGTAATCTTGAGCTGAGGCAAGAGGATTACTTGGAACTGTTGTAAGTTCCTGGCCTTCGGAATCACCGAAGTTATTGGTGCCGTCTTCAAAGGGCAACATCGTGCCATCATGGAGCCAGTGATAGTAGCCGCCATCAGGACCGAGGAAGGGCAAGGGAGGAATGTCCAGGCGACGTCTCATCACACGCACCCAGCGTCTTCTTCGAACCCAGGAGTGAGCAGGAGCCGGACCAGAACGAGAACGAGAGCTGCCGCCAGAGCCTGAAGCGCCGAGTGCTGCCACTGCAGTGCCACCCGCCAACAGACGCTCAAGCCGAGCTGGGGGTTCGGGTGTCCAGTGGTCATCAGGTTCGTCAAATGACTGGGCGTATTGCCATCCTGTTTCCGCATCTACTTCCGGAAGCGTCACATCTAAAGTCCAGTCGGAGCTGGTAATGGATTTCAGTGGCTGGAAACCTTTTAACCCTCAAAATGGCTTACAGCCAGAAGTGACTCCTCTCAACCCCACTCTGCACGTCTTTGATACCAGGTTTAGGAAGTTTGAAAGGTTCTTCTCTCAGCGGTAGAAGCACGGCACTCCTCCATGCAGGAACGAGTCTCTTTCCAGTCTCCTCATCTAGTTTGAGCAACTTCAATTCGAATGGAGGCCGACGCCCATGTTTCCCTAATCCAGAAGCCGAAAACTTTGGCCGCCCACCGGAAACGGCCAGAGTCTTCAACCGTGTGTCCAATCGTTGATTTTCGTACAATATAAGGGGCACAGTGGTATGCACAGCCAATGAGTCGTAAGAGACTGAAAACTGCTGCCATTGTTCTGCCTCGAATTTCGAAAGAACCTAGAGGGAAATGTTTGCTTGCTATTACGAGCAGGACACCAAAGTCTACTCACTTCACAGATCCATACTTCGAAAACGGCAGCCGATGCATCGTATGCAGTTTCACCCCAATTGTTCCGGACGAGTGGGTTCGCGGACTGCTTCGTCAAGAGGTAAAGAACAACGGGAAGATGACCCTTGGATGCAGCGTTCACTGGATAATATTCAGTATTGGAGTAGCACACGTAATAATCAAAACGTACTAAGAGGAGTCCAGCCACCCTTGCTGCGCACGTCAACGCCAGACACGCCATTAACCGACGTCGCGGCGCCGCCTTGTTCACACAGCCACCGAACAATGTCGAGATAGCCCTTTTCCGAAGTCGACGCAGGCCATTAGAGTAAGAATGCAATTGCGTACCTTTGAACAAGCATTATGCAAAGGCGTCCAACCGTCGGCATCCTGTGCATGCACGTCGGCATCGCTCGAGACCAGAAATTGTACTACGCGTAAGCGACCATGCAAGGCGGCTTTATGCAAAGAAGTCTTGAATGGAGTTAGCCATTCGTAAGGAGGAAGAACGAATGACCTGTTACCTCTCCTTCCTTATCCTCTAAATCGGGAATTGCCCCACAACTTTCGACCACTGTGTAGATTCGTCAGGGGTCGCGTGCCTCAAGAGATCAGGTTCAGCTTACGCCATTTGACAATATCGAGATAACCTCGACTCGCAGAAGCATGGAGTGCAGTCAGTCCAGTGCGCGAGGATGCGTCATTCACTAGGGAGAAGGGCTCGACATTGCTTGTCTCCGACGCGTTCCGTATGATCCCTTGCAAGAGAGGCAAGTCGCCAGAGGATGCCGCGGCATATAGCGCCTCGAGCTGCGCGGGAGACGCATGAGTCTGTGTCGGAGGAGAGGGGCTCGGGCTCGGGCTTGGGTTGGAGGGGGCGCGAGGCGAAGACTGATGCAAGGCAGCACTGGACGAGGGTGACTCGGCGACATCCTGTTGTTCAAGTGGCACGGATTCGTGGCTTTCGGCGGCAGGGGGAGGTGTAGTGGACGTGATGATGTCAGAAACTTCGGATGCTTCAAGTGGGGCTGCGTCCACCGGGGCAGGGTCATGAGTGGGAGAAGGGTACACAAACTCCTCTTCGTCATCATCAACTGGGTTGTGAGACTCGGGCTCTTGCTGGGAATCTGCAGGGTAAGAGAAGGAGCCAGAATGGCTGCTCGCCGTTCTGGACATCACATCGTCAGGAGATGCCATGCCCAGCACGCAGCTGTTTGACACGTACTCCTCGATAGTTCCGAGAAGATGTCGGTCCGAATACATATTTTTATTTTTATTATTATTATTTTTATTATTATTATTATTATTATTATTATTATTATTCCTATTTATGTTTTTGTATTCGTTCGGCAATTGCTATCCGCGTGATCCAATCAAAATTCTTCCTGTCTCACCAGGTCACTAACTGTACAGTTACTGTACCCACTGTACATCGCACAAATTTATCAATACACTCTTAGATTAGCTGACTACTTCTTCCGAATCCTACCTAATGCACACGTGGGTGTTTAAACACGAAGGTTTCAAGGATGACACGGACAGTTGTATGCGCATTCGGTACAACGTCGGCACATCCGTGGTGGCCCTTACCGTAAGAGGTTTATGGGGAGTGTATTTAGCCACGAAGGCGCTTATCTTGGTTTGGTTGCACCAGCGTTAACTACATTATAAGGGCAAGAAAAATCCCACTGTTTGATGCTTACTGTCCTTTCGGCGACAACTAAGAAATCTCTCAGACGACCTCTCACATTCCTCTATTCACAGATGTCCCAGACCTGGAACGAATCCACGAACGGACCGCATGACGGTACTCGGCGCCAACCTGTCTCGATACCATTCTCGTCCCGCCTCCTCGAAGGACGTGCATTGGCACAGGATGTATGGTCCATCTTCAAGTATGTCCCACTGCTCCTCTTTCTCTTGATTCACCGGGCATTGACGCGGTGTAGTGCTGCCAACCTTCCCTCGGATTGCCTTAACCTCGGTCAAGGGTATATGAACTTTGCACCCCCTAAATGGATCACCGACGCCGCAACGGAGGCCTTGAATACCGTGGGGGCAAACCATTACTCTCATCCCAAAGGGCGCCCGCGTTTGCGTCAGGCAATTAAACAATTCTATGGATCTCAGTTCAACAGGGACCTCGATGTCGAGTCAGAGATCCTCATCACTAGCGGGGCCAACGAAGGCAAGTGGCTATCCGGTACTTCTTGTACCATCGATCGTTGATCCGTCAAACGAGCAGGACAATACTCTGTGTTTGTGGCGTTTTTGGAGCACGGAGACGAAGTCATTATGTTTGAGCCCTTCTTCGACCAGTATCTGCCGTCTGTTACATTCAATGGTGGAAAGCCCGTATACGTTCCCCTGCACCCCCCTTCCCACGAGATCACAAAGCCAACTAGCAATGATTGGACTATCGATTTCGAAGAACTGAGGTCAGCCCTCGTCTATTGTGCCTGCGATCACACGTTAAAACTTTACTACTAGGGCCGCTGTCACTCCTCGCACCAAAATTATTATCGTTAACACACCTCACAACCCCGTAGGGAAGGTTTTTACTCGCACTGAATTGGAGAAAATAGCCGCACTCGCAGAGGAGTTCAATCTCCTCGTCATGGCGGACGAAGTGGTGCGCCCAAGACTGCCGCGCCTAGTGTTGTGCCCTCTACTGATCGATATTGTGACTAGTACGATTGCCTCGTCTTTGACAACAAAGAACACGTTCGTATCGCTACACTGCCTGGAATGTGGGAGCGCACCGTCACTGTTGGATCGGCTGGGAGCGAGTATCCTTTCTCTCCCTCTCTTTTCCGATAGTTCTTTCTTATTCCCCGTCCTTCTAGAGTCCTTCGCTGCCACCGGATGGAGAGTCGGCTGGCTGATCGGCCCCCCGTCCATTATATCGCCGACTTTGGCGGCCACCACTCGGATCGTATTCTGTTCAAACTCCCCCCTTCAAGAGGCCGCTGCCGCTGGACTTGAGCAGGCGGCAGAACATCGATTCTTTGAAAACCAACTGAAGGAGTACCAAGAAAGGCGCGACATCTTTGTTGATGCCCTCGACCAACTCGGAGTGACCTACACGCTTCCGGAAGGAACCTATTTCGTGCTAATGGTCCTCTTTTTTTCTATTTAATTGTACCAGCATCACTCTTATCCTTTTGTACAGGACTCATCCAATGTTAAATTCCCCGATGATTACCCCTTCCCGAAAACGGTGTTAGGAAGAGGTCGCGACTTCAGGTATGTAATCCTCTCTTGGCCTCGTTTAAAGATGCTGACCCACTGACAGGGCGTGCTGGTTCATTGCGATGGAGATCGGAGTATCTTCAATCCCAGTTAGCGAGGTACGCACTGACGATTACTTGGCATGAGTGCACTAGTTCACGATGTTTGAACCAGTTCTACTGCGAAGAACACATGTCTCTGGGGGAGAATTACATCCGCTTTTCATTCTGCAAGGATTTGGACACGTTGAAGGCAGCCGCGGCGCGCCTGCAGAACCTCAAGAAGTACTTGGAATAGATGTAGAAAAACGAAAGGAGTTGTTTCCCGCGTTGTTTCCCGCGTCGAATAATGTACAAGTCACAAACACAAATATTATAGAGAGGTCCAGGGTGTGGTTCTAGTGTGATTGAATGGGCGTCTCTATGGTGGTTACTCCATCCCGGTGACCTTGACCTTCAATCGACTCCTCCAATTCGTCCACGATTCGTGAAAGGCGCTCATCTCGAGTTCCTTTGCAGTCATAATAGGTGGGATTAGACACGATACGTTGGGCCAAGAAGGTCAAAGATAACGCTTGAACGCCTTCCTGCTTGCTGCTAATATGTCCGCGGCTCCGATGGTGCTTGTACCATTGTCGCAATTGATCTGACTGAAGGAGCTGAGACTCTAGCGGAAGCCCGCCCTCCAGGAATCGCATGTAGGTGTCTTTATCCTCCGCTTGGCAAAATAGATGGAAGTGGCCCATGTCCCCGTGACGCAGTGCGCGACCTTGCATATGGACGAGCTCTTCTAAAGTGTAGTCGCGAAGCTGATGCCTCTCACCGTCCTCGTGGATGGAAATATACTGCGTGCCCATTACAACCACCACCGCTGCACGAACGGGGAGCGTCCAGCATGCCTCTCTTGCCACGACCAGTACCTGCACAATACCCCCCGTGTACAGTTCCAGGATCGTCGCACGGTCCTGTTTGTGCATGCCGGGATGAAAAATGCCCACACCATTCGAAAGGAGATCGGACAGGCTGTGATCTTGTAGCCTGTAGAAGTACGACTGGAGGAACTCCGGGGACACATCGGGTGACAGGTATCCGGCCTCTGCGCCGGTTTCGAGGGTACATTTGACGATGAGATCCAGTGCGACGGAAGAGCACTGGGCCCGTGAGGGAACGAACACGATCGCGGGATTGAGGCGAACGGAGAGGATGGCAGTCGAAGCGGGTCTGGCCATGGCTTTGAATAATGCGGCCGAATGTGGGATCGCGAACGTGTGTACGGCCACGTTCAGCGACTGATCTCGGTCACTGGATCGGAAGCTGTGGAAGGCAGACGGCGCTACGTTTAGCCACGTAGCCAGGTCCCCCGAATCATTTAACGATGCCGAGAACCCGACGACGCGTGTTGGCTGAGTTCGGATGACGCGGAGAAGAGACGATATGGCAAGCTCATAATATGGGTCTAGTTGCTCGAGGTTCTCAAGAATGACCAACTGCAGTCCGGGGTAGGAATGTGCCAAGTCCTTCTCCTCGGAGAGCGCGGCGACAAGATGAGAGGAAGTCGTCAAACGGATCTCCTTGCTTCTCGCAGGTGCGAATGTACCCGAACCAGTAACAAATTTCATGGAAAAACCCATCAACGGCGGTACCCCACGTAAGTCCAACATCCATTCCGTGACGACGCTGTGTCGCGGGGCGACAACGAGGACATATCCCTGACTCGGAATTCGAGTCAACGATTCGCTGTCAAACGATTCAGTGATTTCGTTAAGATAAGATACGAATATATTTTCCTCACCATGTTAAGATGTGGCCCAAGGTTGACTTGCCGGAGCCAGTCGGTGCGCAGAGAAGGGCGTTTCTTTGTGTATTTACTGTGCTCCAGAACGCCTGCGTCTGGATAGCATTTAAATTGCGTAGCTTCGCAGCAAATATTTCCCTTAGGATGTGATTCTGCAAGACCGAGAGCGATAAGAAGGGGAGATCTAAACGTGGGGTATGACTATTGGACCGGGAAGGCATAACCAAATCGTCGAAGGGAACTTTGATTTCATCTTCGGAACCCATCCACCTTTCAGAGACAGCACGTATGGTCACGAAAGGTGGGATCTGTCCTTCTGGGACGGAAATTACAAACGCCACGTCCAATGTGTCCGTCGATTGTCGGAGAAGCAGATACGAAAGTTGTAGAATCACTTTTTCTTCGTGGTCTTCGATCCATAGCCAGAACGGTTCGACAGTGCCGTGCCGGGAGCTCCACGAGAAGGTACTACGCACGTGTGTGTCAATTCTGAGAACATCAGGACCGAGGGGGCGCAGAGAATGAGAGACTTGGACTGCGGGAAGTTGTTTGGCAGCGTCCAGGATAGCTTGTCCGTGAATTGGATTGAGATGGACCAGCTTCCCAATCTCGGCCGCTGACATCCGCACCAATTCGGATGCCGAGTAATCGTCGGCCCATTGCTCGAGCCCATAGTATACATCTTGCTTCAGGTTGAACTGCTTAAGCGGCTGGTCGAAAGGCCACAAGCGTTTCTCAATGGCCTTGCTGATCCCCATCAGCACGGCGCTCGTGTTGGCCCATTTTTTGCTGATGACGATTTCGAGAAGGGCTCGAACGATGCGTCCGGCATTCTGGGCGACATATTGCATATCTGACACTAGTGCGAAGTCTTCCACGACAGCCCAAGAGATATAGCCTTGGAGAAGTACGTTGACTTTTCCCTCACGCGTAAATAAAACTTCCGGCTCATCGTTGGCTTTCTTTTGCTTGTGTCCGGAGGCCTCTCCACTAATACGAACCTTGCCCGAGCTATTTTCGAATGCGTTCTAATGTGGAGGTGTCAGACAGCCCGAGAGTTCACGCCTAGCGCAATCTCCTCACGAACCTTCACATTGCATGGAGCTATTTCAAGAAGTTGCGCGAGCTCCTTCGTCTCATTCTCCCGAACTTGGATTTGGCCAAACTACGATTGTTACGCAATCACTCCTTTGACTTCGGTCAGAATTACTCACCTCGGTGCTAAGACTGACCATAGACAGCACGTCTGCCTCTGTCATGCGTGTTCGGAGTTCCCGATTGAAAATTTCGATGGACTTGTGATGGATGTAGTACTTCGCCGCAAGTCGGCCGAGATCGTTGATAGTAAATGAACTACCATCTTCGTCGAAATTAATCATTTTAGCTTCTACAAGGCTGCGTGCAGCCGCGCGAACCAACTCATGTCGCTTGCGGTCCAACGTTCGATCATACTTCAGGTCATCGTAGGAAACCCCTTCTTGCTTTTCAGCAATCATGGAGAGGAGTCCCGGTGGGGAAACTCACCATATAATGTAGGAGTCTTTTGCATCCGAACGAAGAGATAGGTGTATCCTAGCCATCGGACGGCGTCGTGAACTGTCGTCACGGTGCCGAGAGAAATTTCTGCATTCATGGCGTCGGTCATACCTTTGACGAACCTGTAGAAGAAGATATCAGTCACCGTTTCGCCATATAATGACGTGCATACTGTGACTCGATGGGGATCTGCGTACAGCCATGAGTCGAGAACAGGCGGAGATAAGGGCACGATACGCTACCTGGGAAGTGACCGCATCCAAATAATGCTGTAACTTGTCTTCGGTAGTACAGATGTAACCCTCCCCGCTGGTTTCAAATCCCGGCCGCCCGGCTCGCCCGAATACTTGAAGGACATCAAGGACGGATAGATCCACGAACGAGCCTTTAGAGCTATCGTATACTTGAGTGCCTTTGATGACGACTAAGTGCGCACAAGGGAAGTGAGCCCGGGCCATATTTACAGATGAAAGTGCTAACCCGCGTGGGCCGGTAGATTGACTCCCCAAGCAAGCGTCGCAGTGCAGCACAAAACCTGACACGAATCAGAGGGTGCACAAAACGGAACAGTTAGCGAATACCTTGATAGCTCTAGCATGGAACATCCTTTCCATCATAGTTCTATCCGAACGTAGCATTCCGGCGTGATGAATCCCAAAGCCTTCATCGAATAATTGTTTCATTTCCTTGTTTCGAGACTTGCCAATTTCGCGACGGAAGTGACCGAAGTTGGGGTGCTCCTCGCAACTGAATTCATGCAAGACACTGTCCTTAGAGGCAGCCTCCCGAAGGGCTAAAGCGGCTTTTACTGTCTCCTTCCTCGCATGGACGAACACCATAACCTGGTGTCCCTCCCGAACGAGCTCTGAAACCTTCTCGTAAGTCACGAGGTCTAAGTTCATCCTTGACTGCGGGCTTCCGGGCTTTCCTTTAACCGCGATAAAGCGCTGTTCGAGTGGGACCGGTCTGAAAGACGAATCGAAAAAGAACAACCCGGTTTGCCGTGAGACACTGATGCCAGATGAGCCTCGCGACGCTAACCAGGCACTTGGACCCAAACCTTAGAAAATCAGCAACATCGACGTAATTCGGGAGGGTGGCGCTCAAGCCAACAATACGAATAACAGATTGACTTGACTCAACCTGACCAAGGTATAAAAAAAGAGAAAATGCCTGAGGTTCCGGGCTATAATGTACCTGACGTAAAGTTCGAGCAACAATCGTCTCTATGACCGCACCGCGTTCTTCGTTGAGGAGGTGAACCTCGTCGATGATCAAAAGCTTTAGTTTCTGTATCAACCAATCACATCAAAATCCTTCTTCCGTGACGAAAGACACAAATACCGATGCAATTTCCCCTTCACCGGTTGGTTTTCTGGTTACAACGTCCCACTTCTCTGGCGTGGTCACAATAACTTGTGTCTCTGCAATCTCGGCCTTTGTCAATTGCATATCACCAGTGAGTTCCCGGACACGGATCGCAAGCCATTGGAGCCGCTTGGCGAATTTCCTCACGATCTCTGCGGCCAATGCCTTCATAGGAGCACTAGACCAACTCCAGCGATTAATTACTACCCGTATCCAAGATCTGAACATTTACACGTAAATGATCTTGAAATCATCTCTTCGGATGGAAGCGGGAAGCGTATTGGAATGGCTGCGATGCTGGCCCAGCACACGGAGTATTGTCAACATTGCCACGTCAGTTTTACCCTAGTCAGGACATGGGGTTACAAAAGCTCGCCACCACGGCGAGATAGACCTACTGCGCCAGTGGGAGCTAGAGTACCAACGTCAGAGTTCACGAACAACCAGATAGATGGCATCATTATTTACCACATACTAGCATGTTCTCGTTCGAACCATAGGCAGTGGGATATATGATGGATTGCATCCTATTCAAAGAGGAGTAACCCTGTGTACTCTCAGTGAATCTGAAAAACCACTCAAATGAATGGGCCAAACATACGGGGAACGACTGTTTAGCGAGGTCATCGAGTTCGTGCACGGAGATGAGCCTTTCCGTGGCGCGTGGGGGGATCTTCTTTGCAGGAGGGATGACGACCTCTTCGTAGTACTACATGTTTGTTAAGCACAGTATGCGAACAACTTGATAGATTATTTACGTCTTCAATGTGTCGGGTGGTGCCTACTGGAAGGGCGAACTTTTGACCGGATTGCGAGAGTATGTTCCCCCCAGAAGCCGAAGAACTGTATACATGTGGTAAAACTTCTGGGGGATCCGTCTGCTAGGATGGGTGATATGAAGCGGCGTAAGGCAACGAGGAAGGGATTACGAAACCGTTGGTCCCACAAATAACGGTCGCTCCGCATTGCGCTGGAAAGCCTCCTCCATTCGTCGTTTCGCATCGGTCTGTGTAAGTCCGGTTCCGCTATCTGATAAAAGATAACAGGCTCGAGTTGTCAACTTTCGAAAAAGTTAAGGTTAGATTACCACGTCCGTCTGTAGCCGTATCAAGAGGTCTCTTCAAAGCTGTTTCTAGCTTGTTAATACATCAATGGACGATTTCTGGCAGAACTCAAAATTGGCCTCACCTCCGCCGTGACTAACGACCTATTCTCGAGAATCTCGACGATCATGTCCAGTTCGTCATAACCCATCATATCAGACAATTCCTCGGATATTGCCTCATTCGAGGCTGAAGATGCGAGAATCGCATGTAAAGGAGACGCGATGGCTTGCAATTTTCGATCTCTATTACTAGCAGCGTGGAATCGAGCACACCTTCGCAATTAATATACACGTACGAAAGTAGTCGTTTTATCAACTTGTCACGCAGTGCTGTATTGTCTGAGCGATATAAATTAAGGACCGACTCCTGATATGAGGCATCTGCATCTTCGGGTAGCTCGGACGGAACCTCGCCGCCATCTTTAAGCGAGTGGTATCAGTTTTGTAAAGACACACAAGGAGTGGACTCAAGACCTCTATCTGGGATTTTGAGACTGCAACAGACCAGTCGCGTTATGATCAGTTCTTGATATACATCTTGCACGTCAAGCAAACACCCGGACGCACGATGCCCAACGATCCAGGACGCGATCGCCCGAATGATCCTGTGAAGAACCCACCAAGAACTCCACATGTTCGAGAAAACTTGACATATTTGATAGCTGAGCGCTGGGCACAGAGGAGTCACTGGTCAGAGTCAACGTTCAATTGGCTAGCCTTAAATCGGGATGTATGCGCACAAGGCGAATTGGTTCAGGTCAGGTGACGTAGTGTGACGAGTACGATTGGCTTCCACTGCCACCAACACCAAGTACCAGCAGCAAACGCACCACTTCACCCGCTTCTACAACACAAGGGACGCTATGACATCGTAAGTTTATATCTATTCCTTGTGACTTGCAGGTTCGACGTAGTTTCCTTAGCGTGCCTCCTCTCTATCTCGACCCCCAAATTCGGGACTGGGTTCTATTCCCAATCACCATAGTCATGGTTCGTTGCCCTTACTATTGCCGTACTTGTACCCACACGTATTGTTTCAGATACTCGTAGGAGTGCTGAGACACTATGTAGTCGTTCTTTTGCAGTCACTTCCGACAAAGCTCCCTAGGGCAGCTATCCGGGAACAGTGTGTATTCATACCTGACACCTGGTAGCGCGAATAGTTCTAACGCAAACTGTAGACGTGCGCTCGTGCGCTCGAACGTCTTACGCGCGACGTCAACAAATTCTCCCATACCCTTTTCATTTTACCAGACCATCTCGCAGAACCTGTCAAAAGCATTTGCTGAGGGCACATACCTGAAGGACGGTCCCCCAAAGCAAGGCGAAAGCCCGGCGCCTCCAAATCCTCTTTCAGACCCTGCAGCCATGGACGGAATGATGGCCGGAATGAGAACGCAGATGGTCATGATGGTGCCGCAGATGATCGTCATGGGGTGGATAAACTTCTTCTTTGAGGGGTTCGTCGTGAGTACGTGATATTTCCCACTGGACGTTTATTTGCGATGGCCAATGACCTATGGCGGTTGACAGTCAAGCTACCCTTTCCGCTAACCTTGGGTTTCAAATCTATGCTACAACGTGGGGTCCAGACGGCCGACATGGATGTCCGTTGGGTGTCGTCGTTGTCATGGTACTTCCTAAACTTCTTCGGGCTAAACGGTTTGTATCGCATCATTCTTGGCGGAGATGAAGGTGGGTCTTAGGTGGCTGGCTCGACGTCTTCCTGGCTAATGTGTGGTTCTAGTGGGCGATGCAGCCCAGAATCTGGCTGCTAGTCCTTTCGCCGTTACTACCCCTCAAGTTGGACAACCTCAGGACTTTAACAAATTGCTCAAGGCGGAGCGTGACAACCTCGAGTTTGCAGAGGGGCAACACAAGTGGATAGGTGATGATGTCGAGACGCGGATACTCAAAAAGTATGGTAGGCTGTGAGGAGTAGGATTTGTTGAAATCTACTGCGATCTGACTGCGAGATCATGCGTGATTATTACATGGCAGACGATAGAAGTACAACAAAACAAGGATCAGAACGAAATGTAAGCTGGATACAGCGCGAGCACCAAGCGTCCAAAGTGCGGATGTAAGATAGATCTCAGATAGCAATAATGGGGTATGACGCGCGGCGCTCTAAGGAAATAAGGGGGCATGAAATCTGCCGAACTACACAAGACCGTCGTAGAGCGAGAGTGCCTGCGATCGGGTGAGAACAAGGACGGGTATGAAAGACCGTGGGATAGGACGTACGTCCATAACAGTAGGATCCTGCTTACTGCATTCTACGAACTCGTTGTATGTGATCTTGGCGTCCTTGTCCTTATTCATACTCCGGAATATCTTTTCTACCCGCTGCACAGCAAAATCAGCGCATATCCCGGAAACCGGGCAGTGATGTGAAGACCTTCTCTGGTGTTTCCTCGTTCTCGGGGAGCTTCAGCATTTGACCTGTCATCTTGTATATGGCTTGGACTATTTGGAGCATTTCTTGGTAGGTTATAGTGCCATCTTTATTAATGTCGTACAACTGGAAGGCCCCTGTGAGAGACGAAGTCAGTGTATGGGAATGGGCAAGTCGGATAAGGGCACACATCGGAGCTTCTCTTCTAAGCTGCCTCGGCTAGTGGCGCTGAGTGCGCAGATGAACTCCTTGAAATCAATGTAACCGTTCTTGTTCTCGTCAAACACATCGAAGACGTAGTTGGCGAATTCGGCGGGATCCCCGAACGGGAAGAACTGTGTGTATATCTTGCCGAAATCCTTCTTGTCTAAACGACCTTCTGGGCAATCCATGATGAACCCCTGATACCTAGCCCGGCTGTCAATAAAGATGAATCGGGAAGAAGTTCAAAGGATGGACCATTGCTGGAGTTCACGCTTGTCGACTATGACAGAATAAGGAGACGGATGATAGAGAAAGTAGAAACGGCGGACAATACGTGTTCTTTTGAAGGTCGGATAATTGCTCCGGGGTGAGCTTGCTCTGGGACTTGCCCATGGATAGTCGTAGTTGCTTCTAAGTGATGCCGGGCCGGTAAGCCAGTCAGTGGTCACCGCGTGTGCGATCTCTCCTACATTTATTATCCGGAAGGCACTCCCCCCCTTTCCTCCTCCTCCCCCCCCTCACATACACATACACACTACGATCAATATGTGCTACATCTACGGCTCAGTTCAGGTCACCACCAGTGTCTGTCCGATGTGCAAGGTCTTCAAGCCTAGTGGTGCAAGGTATAATCACTTATCAACTCTCCCCCGTAGGCTCATCTCCCCCCTCAGATGTCCCCACAAACATGATGTGTGCAAGAATGGCGCCCTTCACCCACGCCACGACGTCGTGCACATGCGCAACGCCGAAGGTATCTCAACATCCCCGATACGTATACCACTGCCACCGTTTTGACCCATATCGTGTGTCATAGTTCAAACCTTCAATGGATGCGGTTACTGCAAGGTACGCTTTCTCCGATTACCTTGTCTAGTCAGCTCTCCCTTAGTGCTGAATGCACCAGTGGGCCCGTACCAATCCGCCGCCAAAGCAAGCCGGATCTGCTAATCCTGGTTGGCCCGGGTGCTGTCGCAAACCGGAACCAGGCGAGAGTCGTCTGATTCCTCCAGCCGATTGGATTGCTGTGTCCACGGTCCATCACATTCCCGTTCCGCCTGAGGTCAAGGCGTTACTGGAGAGCATCAATTCAGTGACGTCCAAAAATGGCAGTTCCTTCGGGAATTCCTCTCCGCTCGGGAAGTCCACATTGGCCTCCAATCCGCCCCCGTCTCTCGATCGGAGAAGCAGCTCAGGCGCTGTCCCGTCTCGGTCATCTTCTGCCCCTTACGCCCCCCGCACACAGCCCCTCGCCATTCCCATAAAGTCTCGTTCGGCTGGCAGCCCAAAAGAGCCAGTCGTGTCACTCACCAGTGCCACTACCCGCACACCCCTTAGGGACAGTCCGCCCACCTCTAATTCGGCCTTGGTCGACTTCGGGCCGACACATCATCGCAAAACCAGTGTTGATAATGCAGAGAAGCGTAGCGACTCGCCAAACACCCCATCTCCCCTCCGACGAAGCATGGAACTCGAACGGGCGGAGTCTTCACGTGGCGCCCCCCGTCGCTCCTCGGTCTCAAAGGCCACCTCAGCATCACTAAAGTCACTTGTGGATCCATCCCCAGTTATTCGTCGTCGTGCTTCCATCACAGAGAGTCCATCACTTACCGGCCCGCAGCTTGCGTCCATTGGTCGCCTTGAACGCCGAGAGACGATCTCCGCGGGCAGACCCAATACGAAGAAGTCGAGCCTTGACATCGATTTCAGCGTCCTCAGCATCTCGACGGGTTCCTCAAAGTCACCGATCAGCGCACACAGTGACAGCAGCGATTCAAGTTCCCAAAGTGGGAGTAGCGAGGGCACAATCACCTCAGACGGTGCATTCACTGATTACCTCTCAGACGAATCAGATGCAGAGCTCCAAAAACAGGCCGAAGCCAAGGCTGCGTTACTTGCTCAAACCCATGCCGAGGAGCAGGAGTTCCGGGCTGCGCGACAGCAACTTGCCAGCGTGGGCTTACGCCCTCCCAAGTCATGGGGCAATGGCAGCAGTCAGATGACCCCTCGCGCCCAGGGTACCGATCAAGTTTATGGCGTGCTGTCAACCTCCTCATATACAGCCAATACCAGAGGTCAGGTGGACGCAGTCGGTGTGGGTCGGGCCCGATGAGAGATTGTAGCCCGTTTGTGGGAACACGTGTCAAAAACCAACTTCTTCCCCGTTCTCAATCTCAATATACATCCGTCGCTGTTCTGTTGTTGTTGTATTTAGGGAATAATCAGTCGGGCCGTGATGAGCCGTGTAGCCTGAGTGACCAAGCGGACTGGCGCTGTCATTACCTGGGCTCTTGCCCCGTCGTCCTTCAAATGAACCTTGCTCGGCATTCCATCTCTGCCACAGAGCCTCTCGTATTATACGATGTCCGGTTTGATTCCGATTGCCAGATATTCACCGCCTCTTCGCCAGAAGGTTTCGCCGTCTATCGCGTACTACCCTTGGACCTCCTCAAGAAGCGCGGTAAATATCGTCTGACCATCACCCCAGCTTATGGTTGATCGTCCTCAACAGAGGTCAGCGGAGGCATATTATCCTCTGTCGTCCCAATGCACTGCTCATCCCTATTATTCCTCGTCGGTGGCGGTAGAGACCCCCGGTACCCGCCCAATAAAGTCATATTCTGGAACGAGGCTCTCGGAAAAGAGGTCGCCGAGCTCGAATTTAGGGAGAAGGTCAGGGGACTCGCGTGTCGTCGCGGCTGGCTTGCGGTGGCACTCCGCAGGCGTGTCGTCGCCTTCGAGATAGGGGAAAGCATAAAGAGGTATGGCGAATGGGACACCTACGAGAATACGAGGGGTGAGCACGTCTTCCATCATCTATGTGGGGGGCACCTCAATACTAGCCGCATCTTGTTAGGTGTCATAGCCATCTCCACTGGTGCATACTCGACCCTACTTGCCGCCCCCGCGCGACAACCTGGACACGTACAGCTCATACATCTCCCACCCTGTCCTCCACCCGTCCCCGTTGGCCCGCCTCCTTCTATTCCTCCCCGGCAGCCACCACCGGCAACGAAGCACCCGCATTCCGTCATTGTCGCGCATAATACTGCTATCACGACCCTAGCCGTCACACCATCCGGGCGATTGCTCGCTACTACTTCTGTCCGAGGGACGCTAATTCGCGTATGGGATACTGCGACTGGGAAGCAGGTCCGCGAATTAAGACGCGGGTCGGATCAGGCAGAGATCTACGGCGTCGCTTTTCGCCCCGATGAAGCAGAAATCTGTGTCTGGAGCGATAAGGGCACCATCCACGTTTTCTCGTTGGCCGCGGGAGCGGGGCTGTCGTGAGTGGTTTCACAATAATCACATTCACGAACGCCGCTCTTTCACTGCAAATCCCCTCTTTTAGAAATCGGCAGTCAAAGTTATCCTCGTTGACGTCGTTCATTCCGATCCCCAAGTACTTCGAATCGGAATGGTCATATGCGCGGTTTCGCATACCAACGCAGTCTGCGCACATCTCCCTGACGCAGCAGGCTGCCGCGCGCGATGCGAACCCCGATCTCGCAGAAGAGGAGAAATGCACGGTCGGCTGGATCGAGGCACCCACTACCCCTCAAACCACCGCTCTTGCGCCATCACCGGCGACCGATTACCAGCTGATCGCTCTCACGTATACCGGCGGTTGGTACCGCCTAGCACTACCCAACAAGAAGCCGTCATCCGTGCCCGCGGGCTCTGCGCAGACCAATATCACTTCTTCCGGATCCGTGCGTTCGGGAACAGCGCGACCACCTAGTGTCTCGTCTGTTACCGGAGGGGGACGCGCCGATAAAGGCAAGGGTGTTTCTCGGGATTCTGATAGGAAGGAAGGCCGCGATTGTACTCTGTTAGAGTTCAGACGCTTCGGCAGCTGGGATGGGTGGGGTTAAGACGGATTCACGATTACACCATGACGCATGCATGTACAGTAACTGTATCCACTAGGCTTAGACATCATTAATTAGTTCGGCCCGACCTCACTCAACCCCGACTACGATGGCAACGGTTCAAACGATCGTTGAACCATTTCGTCCATACAACACAACATGCGGATACTGTAACAGCAACAGAAATACGTGCTTTCAGTCTGCAAGCCTCCAGGCGTATCACATGTCGTGCTCGGTGTGATCTTCCCTTTTCCACGCCGCGAGGCTCGCGTATGTGGTGTGCTCAAGGGCGACCGAAAGGTGTATCAAAGGATGATCGATCGCGGTTGGCGCAGATCGGGTCTATTCTGCTACAAGCCCGATCTTAAACGATCGTGCTGCCCGCAATACACCATCAAGTGCGTGTGATGCTGCTGCTGAGCAGCGATGCGCGTCTCTGATCTCCTCCGCTGTTCAGGCTGGACGCGACCGAGTTCAAGGCGTCGAAGAGTCAGCGCAAGCTCATTAATCGGTAAGTCGAGTCCACCGGGACCCCATGGTCGTCGTATGGCCCGCACACGCGCCGATGCTGATCGCTCCGCACGGGGCCTCCTCTTCCCCAAAAGTTGGAACCGCTTCGTGTTTGGTGGCGATAGTGGGGCTGGTGAAGACACGGCGTAGGTCAGGAAGCTGCACCGCGTGACCGTGATATACCTATCGGAAAGCATTTCCAGACGTCGCAATGGCAAGGGCTCGTCGAACGAGCCCCAATTCGTCCTGGAGGACATGATCCACGCGTCAGAGAATACCCTGAATGATACTGCACATGTCTTCGAGGTTGGTGCCTGGAAACATGGTTGGGCTGTCTTTCACGGAGACCGTGTGGATGTTTACAGGTCACCCTGGAGCCTTCTAGCTACTCGGACGAGAAACTCGCCTTGTTTCAGAGTTATGAGAAACACATACACAAGAAACCCGGGAAGAACAGCGGTGATTTCAAGCGATTTCTTGTAGAGACGCCCCTCCGGGTGAGTATGTCCTTTCCTGCGGACGGACAACCTCGTCTGAGAAAGTCCTTCAGAGGGAACCTATACCCTATCCTTCGACGCCACCAGCTCATCTTCCTTCCCACTATGGTTCATATCATCAGCTTTACCGCCTCGACGGCGTACTTGTGGCTGTGGGCGTGATAGACATCCTGCCCAGCTGTGTCTCAAGCGTATACTTCATGTGGGAGAAGGAATACGAGAGGTTTTCTCTCGGAAAAGTCAGTCGTGGAACCCGCGAGATTATGACGTCCGTCTGACCCTTCGACTATCCCAGTTGAGCGCCTTGCGAGAAATTTCGCTGGCCAAGGAATTTCACGATGCTGGTGTCCCACAATTGAAACATCTGTATATGGGTCAGAACATCGTCACAAAAAACTTGGATCGCAGGCACTGATAATTCCATGGTGTAGGATATTACATCTACACCTGTCAGAAGATGAAGTACAAGGGAGAATATTCGCCCTCTTTCTTAGCCGACCCGGTACATGCTACTTAGTGCTTCCATCTCTCAGATATATTCAACTACTATATAGGAGGATTTTACTTGGCACCCTCTGCCTGCTTGCCAGAGGGAACTAGAACGATTTAGGTATGCTTGTTTTGTACATCCTGAACATTCATTGGAGGGGCCTCCACCATCACTTGGAACTGGTGCGTACTTGTATGTCACAATGATCATTCACCTACAATGGCAAATTATATTGAAGAACCTCCCCCCAAAATACCGGAGAAACATTTGAACCACGTACGCTACTTTGTCGGTACGCGAGAAGACCCGTCAAGGTTCGTTCCAGTGACGGTGTGTTCATTTTTTTTTCTTTCTTTGCAACGGCCCTCGAGCTCGCTGAATGATCTGCGGTTGCAGAAGTCGAAATATTGGAAGAACCAGATGTCGCGCGAGGATATCTTGTACGCTGTAGAACACCTAGGAATAGAGTTGTCACAGGATGTGTTGTTCTTACCCTGATAGTATAGTAGATCTTTCATTCGAGTTACTTGCATTTGTTCGCCAGGCCAGGGTCACGGCGGTGAGTGAGTGAGAGCGCGAGTCTCCCCTTCCCGGATTCGGTTCCGACGCGTCGTTTCGAACTCTGAGCTACTCTGGGCATTTCGATGCGTGCGGCAGGTCATTCTTTTCGCAACGCCAGCCGCTTCTCCCACAATGGCCCAAAGTCCTCCTGGACCTGGAAAAACCGCTTCTCCGCGAACAACAACCCCGCCTTACGATGGGTTTGGTCGACGCTTTTCTGGCTCCCTACCCTCACCGTCTTTACGCAAGTCGGCTGCACTATCCGTGCCGTGACTGGCGATAGTATGCAGGTCAGTGGGAGTACAACTTCAACGTCCTCCCGCCGCTACTGTTTACAAGAACGTTGTTTTTGCCAGCTAGCCGACATTGAATCCTGACCCATCACGCCCTCGAGATGTTGCCCTCTTCAATCGCTGGTCCATCGTGATGAAACGGCGGTATGAGCGCGGGGATGTCGTCGCGTTCAGGTCGGTGCAGCATTCACGACTGTTAGGAGATAGAAATCACAACAAACGCTCCAGGTCACCACAGGAGTACGGCAAGCTACTGGTCAAGCGGCTCGTCGCTCTTCCGGGAGACAAAGTGAGCAAGACAGCCTCATCCGGCGGACCCCTCCTTTCTCTGACCCCTCGCTCTGGTTGTGCGTCCGACTAGGTGAAAACGCTGCCACCGTATCCAGATGTGGAGGTCGTCGTCCCCGACGGCCATGGATGGCTAGAGGGCGATGCGTCATTCAACTCTGAGGACAGCAATCACTTCGGACCGGTGAGCTTGGTTTAGCCCTTACTAGTGTCCGATCCGCTCACTCACTGGACTAGGTTCCTTTGGCTCTGATCGATTCTAAATTGACGTACGTTGTTTGGCCCCCAAAGCGGCTCGGTGCCATCACTTCCCATGCGACCGGTACCCAGTCCGAAAGAGTTGTCGCCTTACCGCGTTCTTGAGGTTTTTAATATCATTTTATGGGACGCTCCCCCAGGCCGCTCAGTGCCACACAGGGAGCTTTCGCTTTTAGAGTGCCACCGTTTTGCGTGTGATGGTCATCGATGCATACAACTTTTTTTTTTACAACTGGATGTGATATTTGCCGTGCGACGGAATGCTGTAACTCCCGCAGTCCATTAGGGATCAATCAAGCTCCGGGTCATCAACAAGCCCCCCCGGAATGGGCGACTGCGCTTGGGCCACGCCCTCTCGAGAACGTATCTTTCGTTCCCGCTCCGTCCGCAATGCCTGGGCTCTGCGATCCTCCATGAATGCCTCCTTTGCCTAGAAACGCGACTGAATCGTTAGCGACGACGACGCTTTTGGCAGCGAAGAGAAAGGCACACACCCTCTTTATTCGGAGCTCCTCTTCTGCCTTGGCCATCCTCACTTTGAGTCCCTCGTCCTCCTCCTTCCCCACCGTCTGTAATGCTTCGCGCAGGATGGCCGCACCGATCCGCAGATCCGATACGTGCTTGCCGTTAAACGTGTAGTAAGGCTGGAACTGGTCGACCTACGCGTAGTGTGCGGGTTCGTGTGAGTCTCAAAGATTGGGGGGAGGGGGGGAAGCTAGACCTCAGGGCGGAAACCCATCTGCGGTAGAATAGCGTGTGAGGCAGGACCGAGACTCGGGAAGCAGTATGATTTGACGGACCGCGACGGCGTACTCGAGGGAGCCCTTGGGGTCCACGATATCCCGCTTAATTATCGTATTCGTCGGCTTGAACTGGCGAAACCTGGGGTTTTCGGGCTCGCGAAGCAAGTTCTCGGCGATTGTAGACAGGGTCTATTACAAAAGGGATTCAGCGAACAAAGACATTCTCCGAGCAAGCTCGCTCAATTTACGCGTAATGATCTCAATGCAATATCCTTAGAATTTGGTCGTATGATGCCTGGATCTACGAGGCGGCGAAATTCGATACGTTTTGCGTGATTTGCATCGAACGGCTGCGGATCTTGCACCGCGTCTACAAGAGGCGAAGCACCCCTATTTAGCCGTCGCTCAAGAGCAGTTAATCGCTCTTGACGAGCAGAACCGGACGACGCGTCGTGGTGCGGGGAAAAACGTGAAGATGTTTCTTGCTCGTCGAATTGTGACATTGGGTAGGATGGGACGGAGACGAAACGAGATCGCGACACAGATTATGGATACGATCACGTGGACGATCCTGACGATATTACAATTGCGATTACAAAATTTATGAAGAATCCTCGTCCTCGTCACTTTCAGCTGCCCGCGTCGCTTCTCGGTCTACGAAAATCCGCCTCACGTCTGGTCGATTGCGCAGTGCACCGGGATGGTACGCCAGCCTCTGTGGTCCATCCTCGGCAGACGAGCCATCGCTACTCCCAGAAGTCTCACGCTGCCGGCCAGCAGGTTCTTCACGAGCAAACAATCGACCCTGGCGACGGATGGGAGACGTGAGTCCGGGGAACGACTGCGTTCGTAGGCGCGACAAGAAAGACGTAGTATCAGGAGGTCGGGTATCTGCAGGTTGTGTTGGGGCCATCCATCCCTCAGGAGCATCCAGCGTCCGGGTGTCGAAGTCGTCGTCGTCACTCTCGGCTTGGGGTTCCACCGCGCGACTCATATTACTTTGGAGCCCCGCAGAAGCTGGCCGCAATGACTCGTTAGACACACGGAAGGAGGGACCTGGCTGTGTGGTCTTGGTTGCTTGGCGTCCAAGGTAGATTTGACGCTCCAAACGCATACGATTTTTTATCATGTGTAACTGGGGAGGAAATAAGCGACGTATCCTGCCAGTACCTGCAAGCTACCTTGGGCCATGTCACAAATTGACCAACGCGCAGTAAGCGTGCCATTTCTGGTGGATCAGGATCCGTCAAGATCCGTAACCAATCCTATTTCAATTAACACGTGAGCTGCGTACAACTGGTGAGGGTAGGGGAGAACCATAAAGCGAGTTCTTGGCCAAATTCTGTATGAAAGCGAGATAAATACCGGGTGACTGCAGCAGCAGCATAAATAGCTTACGTTACTGCCCCGTCGAACCGCTGGAGGAAAACGCTAGACCAATCGGACCCGAGTAGTTCGGGAAGGAGATCTAAATCACGAATAACCTAATTTATACCAGATTTGTTAGGGCTAACCAGTAGTAGCGACTCGGGAAGACGAGCCTTGAAGTTCTTTGTAAGCTCCAATTTGAGCCACTGCTCAGCAGCTGACAGTAAAAAATTTCCCCTCCACCCTGTTCGTAACAAATATTGGTACGACGGCATTCATGTCAAAATTCAACCTACCTTTGTTCTTTCTGTGGGCCACAGGTTTGCCTGCTGACCCTCGTGGGGCAAAGAAGAATAGGTGCACATGAGGGTTTGCTTGCGCAACAACAGGATGTGTGACTAGGGAGGGAATTAATGCCCGATTCGTCACGTACGCGTGTCACCTACCATTAAAAAGAAGGTGAAGAGACTGAAGAGGTATGTCTACCCTGTAAAAGCCCTGAGTAAGGGAATTGCGTCACAATCGCATTGGAGATTTGCTTACCGCAGAGATCCATCTTTGAACTTGCTCCCCCAATTCCAAGGCACCAACCGACCAGTTTTAAGCTTCTGCATTAGTACCACCGGATTCATAATACCTGGAACAGCAGCTGTCGCCAGCATAGCAGACCAGATAACGGTATCAGGGGCAGTGATATAGTTCAATACTTTAGTAGGTCTGCAACCTTTCGTAAGAATACGATAAAAAACCTTAGACTTAGCCTTACGAATGTCGGTCAGAAGGGACCACAGAAATATTGAGCACACGACCAGTTTTATTGTAGGCTTCTCGGAACGTCATCGATCCAAAGGTGAACCAACACGCCTGTGAAGATCATTGTTAACTTGGAGGGGGCAGATCCATGAGTTGTACCTTCCGCGCCCAGTCAACAGAGTCAAACCGAGCACCAGTTTTCCAAAATCTAGTAGCCCAGACGTTGAGTGGCTCCTCACAGGCGTTGATCTTGTTGGCAAGTTCTGGGACCAATATTTCTCTGAGTTCGTTGTCCGTATGCGTGCAGGTCAATGCGGCGACCAAGGCGCCCGCCGATGTCCCAGTTATAATCCGAGGCAGAAGGTTTGCATCAAGGAAGGCTTTGACAACACCGAAGTGGTCTGCAAGCTTTATCGTGAGTTGGTTCCCTCGTCTTCACGCATTGACTGCCTACAATATGCGAAGGTGGCCCCACCCGAGAGACAAAGAGCAGTAAGACCTAGATTGGTGTTGGCATTTTTGAAGAACTGTTTTTTCTCCTCGTTATTTAGAAGCGGGGTTTCACGAATATACCTGAGCGCGCTTTCCAGTTCGTCGATGTATGCTGAGTCCTGATTAGTTGAATGAATTGGAACGCGGCTCGATGCCTCACATTCTATCAAGTCTTTGGTTCCATAATAGGTCTGGAAAGAGTTGTCTTCAAGCGCGCCAACGATTTACGATGTGCCTACCTCGCTGTACAACCTGTGGCGCAATTAGTGGCGATCGGCATGTGTGTTTGCGAATACAAACCTAGGTGACTCAACGCCAGCGAAACTATCGCGAATACAAGTCTCCAAGATCTCTAAGACACCGCGAACGTCGTTGTTCGCTCGCAATGTTCGCAAGGATTTCTTGACCTACAAGGAACACCCTAGGTGTCACTCACAAAAGTAGGAATGGCAGCGGAACATACCTTCCGGACCAGGCGCCAGTCATAGTATGGGTCCTCGTCAGACCGCTTCCATTCGTCGAAATCTAGAAAATCGTCGAGTACTTCGGCTGCGTCCACCCATTCCTAAACCGGGATTAATGCATCAGGTCCCGCACAAGAAGGTTGGGACCACACTTCGTAGGTTCTGGATGCCCGTAACTGCTTCCTCAACTGGCCTTTGCGGCCACGCCCTATGAAGAAATCATTAATGTCCGAATGTTGTTCAAGTTGGATCTGACCGACATGCCGAAAGCCACTCCTTCGCATTAACCACCTGGCGGATTGCCACATAAAAGCCGAATTCGCATGCAATAAATAAGCCAATCAATAACTGCGTTTACAGTAGTCAGCTCCTCGACGACGTGGGGCTGAATAAACGATATACTGACTAACAGTGGCCACCGTAAGAGGATATATAGCCACTCTTGTTTCTTATGAGGCGGACCTGTCCTTTTTTTCCGTCTGGACGCGATGTTAGGAATACAGCCGGTGGCAAAACGACGGATGCGCACCTGTTCACCTTGATGTTAACTGGTGCAAAATCTGACAACGCAGACACCTTGCGTATTCGCCTAGTTCCAATCGATTGGGGTATCATTGGGCTGTTTGGTTGTGAAGGGCCGGAGGTTGCATAGTCTACAATTGATTCGGCCGTGAGGGCCTCTTCAAAGGCCTTCATATGACTGTCACTAGCGTCAACCAAGAAGCCCAAAAGACTGCGGGTACCTGAAGAGACATACTCCTCATCTACATATGTGAATGGGTCAAGGAGTCTGTTGGGTGTGGAAGGAAAGGGACGACGCCTTCGCGAGTCGGGATGAGACATGGTAGAACGGAACCAAGTTACAATATTATAAAAAAGAGAGAACGGAAAACGAGTGATGTGTCCTTGCGGCACTCCGCACGCAAAAGGTACATAACATTCAGCCAATTTCACGTGACACTACTGGGCTCGTTTAAACCACTGATTTAAGTTCGTCTGTCCCATCGCAGACACCATCTGCCTTATGTCCTCCTTCTCCGCCATGCATTTATACCGCACAAATTGCTTCATTGTACCGGCTGGAATTGGGGTAACAGCAACAAAGACCTTAGTGGCGATGAGTTGCTCAAAGGCCTGGGAAATGTCTCACGCGTCAAGACGTTGGATCGTGAAAAAAGTACTACAGTCGCGCACCGTCATCAGAACCCCCTTGCTGCAGCGCACCATGCCAATACTACTACCCCCAATTTGGACTGGCGCTGATTGTGACGTTCGAACCTGCTTCTGGAAGGAGTCGTGTAACATCTCGAATGTGATTGACTCATGTCCGGCTGTGTCAGCGTGGACCGATGCGATGAGAAGACACGCAGCGGGGTAGGATACATCTGTGAATGTGTCACACGTCGTCAGGATCGGCCGGTAAATAAAACGTACCAGAAAGAAATGGGAAAGGCGCTGGAAACCTTTGAGATGCTATCGCAGCCGATAGCCGGGATGCATCTGGCAATGGAGACGCCGGGGACAAATTTAATATGAGGTCCATCTGAACATAGGTAGATGTCAGATAGAGCCTGTAAGCGAAGCTGGAGACGACGCGCCAAAATTCTGTTCAGGATTCGAACGTCCTTCGTTAAGTCATAGGTATCTGAGAGGGCCGTCTGAACAGAGCGGTCCTCGAGGAACTTTTCCACAGCGGCTGCCCACCAGATCTCCCAGTCTTCGTTCGATGGACTAGGTTTGGCAGTGAGGGTGTTCCTCGCAATCGACATCCAGTCATCCAACGTGCCGGGGCCAGCCGTACGCAGCATACGCCCAGAGAAACGACTCTTTACACGCTTCTCAAGTAAGTTGATGGTGTCCACCCGCGTCGTTACTCCGATGACCGCAATGCCCTTGCTGCCCCTTCCAGCGCGGCAACTCTGCGCAGTATCTAGGAGACAGTAGAGCAACGCCTGGCGACCATGAATAGCAAAGAGATCGAATGCCTCTAGTATGAGTACAGTAGGTCGAGCAAGCGTCGGAAGAGCAGAAATTAAAGTCGGTAGGTAGGTGGGGGGCGGAAGAGGCACGGCATGATCAGAAGCATCAGCAGCACGCTGAGACTCATCTTCCACTTCGATATCAAACGAACGCCCGGTCTGGGTGGAAAGCTGCTTCGCTATCTCACGCAGAGCCAGTCGGTCGTTATGTTGAACGTGCCCAGATAGCCGAATGATGATTGGCTGGGAAGGAAGAAGAGTAGCAAGTGCCTCGTCCAAAAGCTGAGCAGATGAAGCTGTCATTAAGCAGTGTCGGTTTCAGAAGCGTAGATACTGACACGAGATTTCCCACTTCCACGGGGACCGACGAGCAGACAGCTATTTCCTTCACCCCGCTCCAACGTGCCGGCGAAAAGTGCTTTTAGCTGCTCCAGTACGACAGCGTTTGCAGAAGGTGCCCCGTTTTCATCTTCCCGATCGAAGACAGCAGTTTTCGGATCGTTTAATGCGTGAAAGATAGAGCGTTTCTGCGCATGCAGGCACCAAGGGGAATACGCGTATCCCGGAGAATTCTGAATAATGCTTGATTGTGTACCTCGGGGGACGGTTTGTCCCAATAGTCTAGAAGGACCCGTGCGATTGGCGGTAGTTTTTTTAAGGGACGTCGGGGACCGAGACGACGACGTAGGGGCCCTTTGAGTTAGCTTTGGCCGGGTGGGGGTTGGGGAAGAGGGATCGCCCTTTGTCTTTGCTAGTAGACGTTTCGAAGGATGAGGTGCCGGTGATATTATCTCAACGTAAATGCGAGGTAGCTGAGAGGGCTTCAACGCCATCTCTTGTCTCTTTGTCTTTCTATTAGGTGACAGCAGCAGTTCATCGTCAGACTTAACGTCTTCCTGATCACTAGGAACGTCTGCATGGGGTGTTTCAGAATGAACGACATGAGGGGCCTTAGCCTGGGAGCGAGTCAGATGTTTATCTCTTTCTTTTCCTGTCGGACTTGGTGAGGGAACAGACTTGGCGACGCGGTTGGGAGCGCGGCGCCGGACGCTAGAGGTAGGTGGTTGTGAGGCATTCGGATCTTTGAGCTGGGATTCCCGGGATGGAGATGAAAGATTAGCAGCATTTGAGCGCGTGCGTCGTCTAGTTGCATCAGGCTCATCGAGTGTTTGGCTGGTGGACACTTTACGTTTAGCGGGCATGGTCTACTGGCGTGTGCAAGGGCATTTGTAGGGACGCGACAGTGAGTGAGACGCGTACGGTCACGCGGTCACGTGTGACATAGTTTGATCGACGTCCATCATTCGCGCGGCTTCACTGCCTCCTTACTCCCGCCCTCGGCGGTGTCGTTAATTCGAATGGGAATCACAGGGTTGTTGTCTTATCAACGAACCAAATGGCAATATGCTGATGGTACCTCAGGCTTGCACGATGGACGAACGCGCCAACGAATGGTTTGAAACTGATTGATGACAACATACGACAAAATCACAATGTCTGCCCCTGTTCAGAATGCTTAAACGACCACTGAACCTGCACTCTTGTCCTCAGGGTCAGCTTCGAGGCAGATGGCAATTATCTGCTCGATCGTACCGCTCGACTTTGGGGTCGATCGGTGGTGCTGGACCACCCTTGGAGCGTTCGATGTGCTTGCTCACAATGAACGAAAACGTGTTTGTCTCACTTGAGGACCCTTGCGCACCGACTCGGGCCGACCTAGCTTATCATGCGAGCCAGTCTCAAACCGCGATTGCCGAGCCAACCCACTACCGCAACACGTTTCTGACCTTGAGTCCGCCCGGTGCCCTGGAGCAACTCCTTTCCCTTCTCCGCGCTCGCTGGATATCCACGAAGCAGGCAGCTGGGAATGCGGCGCAATATAAACAGATGGCTGCGCAGCTGACTGTTGAAGGAAACGTGTACTCAATAGGGACCGATTGGATAGTCCGTGCGGGCAACGTCATATTAGCAGGTGGTGCGGTCAAGGGCATGTTACTCGAGGTAATGAAACGGCAGTCAGAATGTTTGTGTATACGTTACTCATGCGCGGTGTGTAGGCGGAGTATCTTCCAGTCCCGACAATGAGTTCTCAAGAGGGTGGTGGGTCCTCAGGGCTTCTTTCGAGCCTTCTGGTGTCCGTGCTCCCCAACCTGCCGGATGCAAAGACGGAGGCTGTGACAATTAGCGACGACCAATGGGAGGACGTGTTGTGGGATCGGGAGGCCGACAAGCAGAATAAATCAGCGGCGGTGAAGCAAAAGTTAGGATCAGGAGATGAGCTGTTCGTCTTGCCTGAGGACGATGTTCCGAGACATTCGAAGGGGGATTGGGCTGGTGTTGATAGGGATCGTAGATCTGCCTACCTGATAATTGGTGCTTTACGGTCGGACGGACTAATTTAATCTATGTGTCGTCTCATAGCCTCACTCCGAGCGGGTCTGCTCAAATTGCAAACTCGGACGGCACGGCACGTTTTTCTGGCTAGTTGACACCCCTGCCCCAGGCACAATTCCCTCCTCTCCTAGGCTTTCCCCTCCATGGCCCCCAGCGCAGACACTACTCCCAGTCCTACAGATTTTGTTCCCCCTCCTTCCTACCAGCTGTCCCAGGAACAGTTCGATCGGAAGACGTCCCATGCCATTCAGCTTTCTTCTTCTTTACCTCAGCCGATCATTGATGAAGATGGTTGGCCGAAATATGATGCAGCAGCGTTCGAAGCAGTTGCGAAAAGTTATGAGCAGTTTCCACCCGGTTCGTCTTCCGCGGGCCTCGGTGCCGACATGTCCAGGCACGAGAGGCAGAATTCATTTACGAGTCTCCCACCTCCAACCGGTCCCATGAAGGTGCGATCCTCGTACTTGCCTTTCTCCAGTTCAATCGCCCAGAAACTCACTCGTCATTACAGACTAGATCCTCCGAACGGCGCAGACGGAATCAACATCCAGACCCCGATTTTCTCTCAGAGCATCGCCTCGCGACGCCGCCCCCACCTTTCACTGCAACTGGTCCCTCTCTGGATGGCCCACCGTTCGAAGATGTTGTGACTCTATCCTACCCTGGACCAGGCCTGCAAGCAGCTCCAACCCAACCTCAACCGCCTTCACTCCCGCGGGTGACTCAGCCGGTTGCGCCTTTACGATTACCATCGCCGAGACCAGGACCATCCCCACGTTTTTCCGATCCCCAAACCCAAAACCAACCCCCCTCCAACCCTTACCACTCGCAAAGACTGGCACCGGCGCCGCCAAATATCCCATCCAGACTCGTTCCCGCTTCGACGATAACGCGTGTTGAGTTTGACCCTCAGATGGCGTATTCGCCAAACGGTCGCAACGGCAATAACTCAGCCGTCCAGGGAGGGGCTTCTGCGTTCTACAAGCAAGTTAACCCAAGTCGTCACGTCAGTTGCTACATATTCTAAATACTTGTGTATAGTCATGCAGTCGCATCGCAACTCTCAACGAGCCCCACCATGACCACCTCACCACAGGCGGGATATCCTGATAGGTATGTCAGACACCCTGCTACGTTTTCAAGCTTATCTCTGAGTGCGTGCTGCCTTTTTTTAGGGTGTCGTCACCGTACTCTACGGGGTATTCGGGGGATACATATCGAAGACACCAAGTGACGTCGTCGTCATCACAATCGACGTCAAATGAGCCGCGGTACACCACTATCTCAAACGGCCTCCGATTCAGCGCCGCTGCGTCTCTACAACCTGCCCCGCATATGGTTTCCTCGACGTCGCTCCCATCTGGCTCTGGGTATCCGCGGCGACCGAGTGGACCTGTTCGAGGGCCACTGCCACCTGTACCCCATGGGCGATGGGGGGGAAGTGAAGCACCACTCGTGCAAGATGTTTATGGAGGGAATGGTTAAATATGATGATGATTTCTTGGCTTTGATGAGCAGCGATATGAGTATGATCGAATGTGTTCTGTATTGTCTGCCAGTGTATCTTATTACAGAGTTTACTAATCAACTCGCACTTTGCCGGAACGGCGGTATCCCTCATCGTCCTGGTACCAGCTGGTAGAGTAACAACAGTAACCCTCGTCTTCCTCTCCCTCCATGGCCGCCACCGCGTCACGCACCCTCTCTCGTTCATCGTCCAAGCAAGACGTTAAATCTTCCAGACCTTCTTCGGCCCAATCCTCGAAGCCAGCAGACTATGTCTACTTTGACAGAACAACCGCAGCGTTTTCCGATGACGCGGTACCTCGCGCAAAAGCAGCCCAGCTCAAACTTGAACACTATTATAAGGTAGCAGTAGATGCGGCTATCGAGCGAAATACACGGTTCTTCTCCTCTCCCCTCGACATTCATGCTGGACCATTTACTGTTCCTTCCCAGGCGCGTCGAGCTCGAGAGACGATTGCAAACTGACACTATGCTGTCTGATGAGCGGAAGCAACGGCAGCTCATGCAACATGGCAAGAAAGAGTCTACTTTTCTCAGACTTCGTCGTACGAAGCTGGGGCTCGACGATTTCCGGACGGTCAAGGTGATTGGCAAGGGTGCGTTTGGAGAGGTGGGTTACATATCAGATCGTTCGCTCTCTCGCAACCCTAAACCACATCACCAGGTCCGACTAGTCCAAAAGACTGACACCGGTAAAATCTACGCGATGAAAACGCTGAAGAAGGAGGAGATGTTAAAAAAGGACCAGGTACGTGTGCTCGTTTCCACCAAGTCGGACACCTCCTGATCAACCCCTGATTAGCTTGCACACGTACGCGCTGAGCGCGACGTTCTGGCTGAATCCAATTCACATTGGGTGGTGCAACTCTTTTACTCATTCCAGGACCCATCATACTTGTACTTGATCATGGAATTTCTACCTGGAGGCGACCTGATGACCATGCTCATTAAGTATGACACGTTTTCTGAAGATGTCACTCGCTTCTACATGGCGGAGTGTGTGCTTGCGATCGAGGCCGTCCACAGCCTTGGATTCATTCACAGGCAAGCAGACAAGCGTGTTCCTGTTTCACCCCCTTCACGGCGTTGACGTATGTTCCATAATCAGGGACATAAAGCCGGACAACATCCTGATCGACAAAGACGGTCACATCAAGCTGTCAGACTTTGGCCTGTCAACCGGCTTCCACAAAAATCACGACTCGAGCTATTATCAACGACTCTTAGACCAGGCCAACGGCGCAGTGTCTCCTACGTCTGCGGCCCAGGCTGCGCGGAATAGTGTTATGGTGAACGCGATTAATTTGACCATGACAAGCAAAGATCAAATTGCAACGTGGAAGGCGAACCGTCGGAAATTGGTGCGTGTACATACTCGTGTTCATGCCCTTCACAAGGTTTCACTGAGCCCCCGATGATAGGCTTACTCAACGGTCGGAACGCCAGATTACATCGCCCCTGAGATCTTCCTACAGCAGGGCTATGGAAACGAGTGCGACTGGTGGTCGCTTGGTGCCATCATGTTCGAGTGCCTCGTTGGCTACCCACCTTTTTGCTCAGAGACCACCCACGAAACCTACCAGAAGATCATCCACTGGCAGTACCACCTCGTGATTCCCGACGATGTCCATTTGAGTCGTGAAGCCGAAGACATGATTCGCCGGTGAGCAACCCAAACCGACCGCGCCAAAAATATCCTCCCAGTTCTGAACACCTCCCCGCCCACGCATCACAGGCTTATAACCGGCACGGATCGGCGACTGAACGTTGAGCAGATCAAGAACCATCCGTTTTTTTATGGCGTAGATTGGAGTGCGATACGGCAGATCGATGCCCCGTTCGTGCCGCGGCTACGGTCCATCACCGACACGTCGTATTTCCCTGTGGAAGATCTCGACCAGGCAGGTACCGACGACACAGCTGGCACCGATGCCAATGACTCAAGCAAGGACCTTGCTTTCCTCGGGTGCGCCTGTCTCTCCTCTTCTACTCTTCGTGTTGTCTCAGATTGTCCGTTCAGATATACCTTCAAGCGCTTCACCATCTCCAATGGAGCGTAGCTTATTCATCATTGACCTGGACCGCCTTGCAGCTGGTCTGCGGGGACAGTGGCCCGAGGGTACTGATTGTCGCCAGCCATACATACTTTCTAGACAGCACCATTATACCCGAACCCTCGTTGCTTAGAGGACTTATAGTTGACGAACAGAATTAAATCAAAGGGTGAAATACTAAGTCGTACACTGTCAGCGTCTTCTAAGAGTACATTTACGGATGCGTGATCATTAGATCACACTTCGCAACTCGTCCGGCGCCGGAATCACCAGTCCATCAACTTGCCGTCCGCGGAAATAACGATGGCCGCATCTATTGGACACCAAAAGTCAAAAAGGTGCAGTTGCACCGCCTCCGACAGACGCACCATTTCAACAAATATGGGAAGTAGCTCAGGTATCTTCTTGAGCTCCGGAGGTTTTAATCCCTCAGAGGTAATCGCCTGCTTCTTAGGCCGTGTAGGCGTCTGGGGCAAATTCTGGCCGGTCGGGTACCGTTTCTGCGCCGGGGCTTCGTGAGGAAGGGAGGGCGGTGCCGGGCGGGATGAGGTTGTACGAGACGACGAAGATGGGGAGGATGGCTGAGGCGGTAGCGGCTTTGACCGTCCAATAGGCGGAGCGGCGGATCGCGACTGCGCGACTGACAGCGGTAATGGCGGGAGGGGAGGGGGCGAGGTTTCTGCCCTGTTCGACAAAGTCGGACGCGCAGTGCCGAAAGTCATTGACCGGGATTTGCGTAGCGATTGCGATAGCTTGCGAAGGCGTGATCCGGGGGGGTTAGGAGATGCCACCAACGGTGTGCGTGGGGGTATTGCCAGCGACTCAGCATGGGGCGGGGGTGCCGGTTCTGATGGGGGTGACGAGGAAAACGGTTGCTGGGGTGGAGTATGTAAAGGGCTCTGCATGGACGGTGCTGATGGGGATACGCGTAGTCGAGCAATAGGCGATGGGTTTCTGCCGCTTTCCTCAGACGCGGTTTCCACTGTCAGATTCATACTCGCCGCTCGACTCATCGCTGCCATCTGATTCCTCTTCTTCAGCTGCCATGTCTTGGGCGTCCTCCCTCATGAAGTCACCAAAGCTGACATCATGCATGAATCCGTTCACGACTTCCTGCATGGCCGGGTCTTCCCCAGTTGCGTCTACGCCTCCAGCTCTCCCAAATCGACGGCGGACCCTGCTCTCGTATTGAACCTTTAGCTTGTAATGGTAGAGCGCCACTTCGTCTATTTCCCTCATGACAGCTCTGTGTTCTTCCCCAGCGTGTGGAAGGATAAACTCGAGACTGATGGGTTCACCAAGACCATTACGGACGACATCGAGAAAACGCTCGGTCCAGCGCATAAGCCCGGAAAATAGACCTTCACCTTTAGAGTGAACCTTGTGAACGAAATAATAGAAGGACTGCTCATGCCGCTGAATTAGGTCAATGAATATTTGAACCGTCTGCTGAGGATCTTCCTGACTGACTGGGAATTTCGTCAACAAAACGGACGTATTAACCTCCGAGACCACGTACGCTCTTCACTGCTCTCTACGGTCCGAATGAGGTCATTGACGAAATTCTGCAGGTCGCCTATAGACTCCGCAATGCTTGCAGCCCTGTAAACTTGCGCAAGAGGTGAATAAAATATCGTTATGATATCTTTCATGAGATCTGCGGTGGTGCCCTATGTTCGAAAAAGCGTCTCGTGAGTTGATGGATACATAAACCGTCCCAGCTTACCTCGAAAATTAGAGCTATGAGCTGTTTCTTGTCCCGCAGTCGGCAATACAGTTTGGTCAAAACAGCCAGATCCTCAAAAAGCCACGCGTCTTCATTCTGTGGGCCATCATCGTCATCCGAATCCGCCAATGATTCGCGATATTTCAAGTATTCTCGATGTTCTCTATGTGATCGAACGACCCGTTGCACTTGTGCACGAGAAAGTGTTGGCTCCTCCCCCGAACGAAGGACCGCAGCGAGTACATGTATGTTCTCCTCAGCTTGGATAATGCATTTAGTGTCAATGTGTCAGTAACCAGGAACCACCTACCTGCGTCATTTTTGTATATGGCCTGGATTTCTCTCGGCGCATACACAAACTGGCGGACCTTCTCGCAAATAACAGGGTCATCGACTTTATCCTTCACAGCCTCGATGTCCTCTTCGAGGGATTTTACTTCTTCATTAAGTGAACTCGTGAACATACTACGTACTATTAACGATATAGCTAGAGATATGGCTATTCCACGCACCGTTGTAGTAAACTTCGGCCACCGAACGGTTGCGCGAGGAAAAGATCGAGAATGCCTACGGCGGAAATTCCGTTCGCCATTGCTATGATAAGAAAACCAAAAGGACGCACTCCGTATCATAGCAACTGGGTTGCTGATTTTCAGCGCAGCTTTAAGCATGAAGTACGGCATGAACCCGTGTATGCGCTTCAATCCAGCGAATGATTCAGACGCGTCGTCCGAAGCGATGAAGTGGTGGAATACAGTCGACGCCAGTCTTTGAATAAACATAAGTAAGAAGTCGTCGTATCAGAATAGGTCACCAACGATATTCGTCCCCACTCAATAACAGCCTGGAACTCCGGCGGAAGGCTGCGCACGTTATCGCTTGTCTTTATGACCTCAAACATACGAGTCAGACCATCTACAGAATTATTAGTCCTGTTCGTGAATGCATCCAGGAGAGGAGAGGGGTATTTGACCTTTGCCAAGGAGATCGCCCTTGACGCTTTTGACCAGACCACGTAGCGAATCAACTCGAATAGAAATTTCCCTGGCGAACTGTTTGCGACCCTCTTCGCGTGTCTTGTCAGCCTCTTCGCGACGCCGAGCATCCTCCAGTTCTTCGTCGCTCAGCGTGGTAGGGTCCGAAAGTAGAAACGACCTTATGACAGGAGACGAGGCGATGGTGATGGATGATAACAACGTATGAAGGTAGGCTCTCAACGTCAGTCGATTCTTCTCTCGGGCTAATCGGAGAGAAGGTGTAGTCGTAGGTGTAGGAGAAAGTGGGAGTGAATCGTTGCTGCCGGATTCAGGGCGCTCCGAGAAAGCTGAAGAGTTGCTGACTGCGGGGCTGAGAGGCGCTCGTGAACTTCCATATGTACGATCTTTCGCAGGTGGCGGCCGGATATCCTCATCGGAATGTGCTTTGCGGAGCTGAGTTGGGCGATGAGCCGGAAAGGGGAAATCAAAAATTGGAGAACCCACCTCGTTGTATAACGTCTTGAAGTCACCATAGCGGCGTGAGACGTACACATCTTTGCAGTGGGAGCGTCGAGTGCGAATGATAAATTCCTATTATAGACACGCGTGATCAGAAAGGAACGGAGTATGTCGACTACGTGAGCGCACCTCATGGACCTTGCTCCTCACCCGCCCTCTGTCGACGACTGTTCTTACACAGACCACGTTCACCTCGAAAACGTCCTTGTTCTTCATCAGCTTGTTACGACGCCTGCGGGCCATTGCTTCGAGCCTGTCCAAGTCTGACTGATTTAATCGCACGGTCTCTTCTTTCTCAATGGTCTTTATAGCGTAATTAAGGAATAAAGCAAAGCTGCGTTCTGCCTTGGCGACAAGTTTAGCTGTTCCAGCCGAATCCGCCGGTTCATCGTCGAGGGGGGAAGTAGAATAAAGGTCCCGCGAAAGTAGAGATGAAACGAATGGCTGGACTTTATCAGGAAAGAAGTTTTTAGGAGCGGAGACTAGGAAGGGAAATGTGAGGACGTATTGACGAAAGATATATCGCAAGAAGGGCAAGTCAATGGCGGGGGAGCCCTTTGGTGGCGGAGAGAAAGGGGGGCCAAGATATGATAAAGTAGATATGTTCGGTCTATCAGGGTTGGATGTGATGGCCTGGATTTCCCGAGCAAATTGGAGTTGGATGAGTGACTTCTTGAGATAATGTGCTCTTATGGGGGTGAGACTTTCATTTGCATCGGAAGTGGGAAGGGGAGGGGGAGGGGAAGGAGGAGCGATGACGGGCTCCATGCGCGCGCATACGGAGAGAGGAAAGCGCATACAATCAGTGACAGGCATTGTTTATCATCGGAAGAGTCGGACCGGATGGCCCAGATCAATTCGAGAGATCGTAGTTATGGTACATACACTCGCTCGCCCCCAAATGTTCTGCCGTTCTCGTCTAAAAGTTTCTTCAATCGAACCGCAACCTTCCGTACACTCTCCTTGCACTCATCTAGACCCCGCCAGTTGCTGGCCACCATCCAGCATTCTGAGCACGCTTTCGATGCGGAGTTCACCGTTTCCAGTTCCAGTTCTCCACGTGTGTGTAGTGCCGCGAGGATATCTACCAACCGATTAAGCCCCGCACTCCATGTGTTTATCCCCCCGGCGGGATTCGTCGTCGTATCCGATACTAGGTACGAGGACGAAAGTCCTAGACAGTGCCGAAGCACGCTTTGGTCGACTGTTGACGACCTTCCCGTCATCGCGTTCAACGCGTCAAGTATATATGTCTCGTAGTTTGTCGGTGGTCTTGGTTCTCCCTGCGGTGGCTAATTTCGCGTTATTTGTTTGTGACAAAAGCTATTTGGATTCTGGATCCGACTTACCTCCATAATAATAACCGTTGAATGAAATGTATCTGTTTGATACCGACCACCCTGGTCTTGTTACTGTATAGGGTGAGTACAAAGTGAGGACCCTATGAGGGTGTCTACTGCTGCCCGTGATTTTATGGTCAAGTTATAGTTGTACGAATATTGTGACGTCTGTGCCGCGTTTCGATTCAAGCCCTTCATCGGATCGCGTCGAAGCTCTGTGGTGGGCAGAAGCTAGAGCCCTCCTCCTGTATGAAGCTATATGAAGGGGGCGTGGAGTACCTGGATGCGTATAAGGAGTGTTTGGCGCGCCGCAGCAAGAACAAGTGAGCGCGCGCGAATGTTGTGTCTGAGCGCCAAACGCGCGCTCTGGAAAGTGTAAATAATAGCTAGTGTCATCAGATCAGTGCGATGTGTTCCCGCATCTTGGCCCGAGGGACCGGCTCTTGGCATTGTTGCCAGACAAGCTGCGCCGAAAGAACGTCTCACAGGTCTGACTCCTGGATGAACTCTTCTTTTATGTAATATGCGATGGTTCGGTTCGTTCTACACGAAGATCCTCACAAAGCTTTCTGGGGCTACCCGACGACCTATGGACATGCGATTGAGCTTTCGTAGCTGGATGCATCTCCGCGTATTCACGGGCGATGAATCGCGGCAGACGGCGATTCATCTTTCTCCTCAAGTCATCCCCCTGACGTCCCGCGTTGTTTGCACACTGTACTCTGGAGCAATAAGCCAGTTGTCAACCCTTCCCCATCGTCCTCTTCCGATCACCCGATATGTATGCGACTACACGATCTAGTCACGAGTTGGAGCAATGGAGCGATGCAAAGGTTAAAAAAATAGCTAAAAGGTTAACATTTCCAGAGACCACGGTAATGAGGAAAATGACTGCTCCCGTGGTAGTGACCTCGCCATGCAAACAGACTTTCAAGGTAACGAGTATCGCGGCACCCTTGTCAACGCAGTTTCTAAAAAAATTGCTCCGTTGTTTCTCCCGAGCTTTTCACTCACATTTTTTTCTTCATTTCGTGTGCGGTTCCGTGTATGGGTGAACGTCTGAGGTCTCTGTCCCCAGTCCGACTATTCTCGAGTCATGGTGATACCCATTTTATCAACCCCCGATGGTACGCCGACCATGTTGCCAAGCCCCATGCGTCCCTCATGTCATTGACTGATACATGAGCAGATGGCGTGGGACGTGGGGCACAAGGGTTTCGGAGTCGGGGCTCAATCGCGCGGATGGAAGCGACCATGTTCATCAGGAAGTAACGTTGCAAATGGAACAAACATCAGCCCCCTCTGTGTATGGGTTGACTGCATCATAGTCGCCCCTGAAAAATGGCCTAAATAACGGGAACCTTCTAGGCCCTACAGTTCGACGCCGTGTGAGTTAGAGTGGTCCCGGAATGAGGGAAGCGAGTGCTATCGGTGTTTGTTGTGAAGATGGTGCAGAACACCCACAACAGTGACACGGGGTGCGCCTTTCTAGAAGCGACCTTCCCTTTACATTTTCAGGCTCACATCGATGGTTGCAGTTAATTACTGTAGGTCGGAGTGCGTATTTGACCATTGTTCTGGTCTCTAGCTTCTCTCTTCTCCGAATCTGTCAAGCTAGGTTCTACGCTTCTTCTATCAATCGACGTGGCTGGCTCCTATATCGTTTCGTGTAGTGGCGCTCGCCTGTCTGGACCTTGCATTTTACGGCCTCCTCTTGGCGGTAGTGTACCGATTTGCGGCGAGGAGAGCGGCGTTCCCTTAAGACAGCTCTAGCCCCATCAACAACCCATTTCATAACCTTGCCCATGTCCACGATCAGTTAATGCAACGGCACTTATCGTTAATGAAAAATCCCCAAACGCATACGCGTGTCGGCGTGCCCCTTAGAGCGCGCGGTGTCTTAGTTGTGTTCTTCGTCCTCATCTCCTTAAAGAGCTACACTGATTACTACCGGGCCCGTGGTGAGTTGCCTGTTTTCCGATCAGTTAGGACCTCATATCTTTCTCCGTATGCAGCGCTCGTCTGGGAATAGACGGTCACCACATGAAGGCCTCACGGTAGAGTATTCACCAGCAAGCGTATGTCACCTGGCAGGGGACTCTGATCGTACTTTCGTTGGCCGTCTCAAATTGCATTCAATGCCACTACCTGTAGGTATGGAAATAAGTCTGACGCGTGCCGTCTATACGGTGATGCACGTTTTACGCCACCAGCATCCTGGCAGAACAGAATGAGAAGTGGCTGTTATCGTGTTTGACTCTAAAAGTTGGCTTCATCTTCATCACTGGCTACCTTGGCGGGATGGCCCGATTGCCCCCGGTTGTACTCTCTGTGAGAAGCGGGCCACACAACAGTTCTCCACGAACGAAGAAGTTATTCACGAGGCTGGGATAGAGCTCCGAAGCGCATGCCGGCTAGTAGCATCATTATCATAGGCTCGAAAAGGTAAGCGATTTAGGTCATGAATTTAAGCTGGTGCCAGCCCGCTAAATCATCGTTATTAGCGTGTGAGCGTCTTACATGACGCTCATGAATACTGCCATGGGGGCGTCAGGATTGTAATATACGAAGAGAGGCTAGAGTATTGATCTGCTCTGTTTACCATCTCACGCGACCACGAAGCGAGGCAGCATCGTCTGAGTGATGCAATGTATGGGGGCACCAAGGACGATGGGAATTTTTGTAGCATCTACTGATACAATGGCAAGCCCGAGGGCTACAGAACGCAAAAGTAATCAGCGTTGGGGCGAAAACAATCAGGAGTGGAAGAGATGGTAATCAGAGTAAATAATGATTCCGGAAAGACGTTTTTCGTCAAGGAGGATCTCGGTAGAGGGAGTCTTTTAATCATCCCGAGGTGCAAGAAGAGGAAGAATCGAAAAGACAGATAAGACATACCCTAACGAGCCTTGAAGTATTCATCGAGGACATGGCGAGCCTCAGAGTCCTCACCGTATTCTTTAACCACAACACACGAGCAACCCACAATCTTGCGAGCATTTCCATCGCGGTCGATCTTGCATAGCCCTGCCCATTTACCCAGAACTTTTGCATCTCCGACCTTGATCAGGGGGATGGTGTGCGTCGCGCAAAGCGCTTCAATGAGCTTGATGTACTCCGCCTCCGTGCAGGTCTCGACGAGCACACAGAGATGGGCCTGGCGCCTGTCCAAGGCCTTTGCACACTCGCGCAGGCCGCGAGCGAGACCATCATGTTTAAGAGACTTCTTTAATACTTGCTGATTTTTGTCGGAAATCAGAGAGATGTAGAATTGAGTATGGCTAATGTGTACCTCAAGTGCTTCCTCGACGGATAGCTTTCCTTTAGGGGCCTCAGCGACCTCGGGGACTTCAGGAGCAGCTTCGACTTCGACATTATCTCCGGCGTCAGACATCCTGAATATCGTTAGAGTAGACACATTTGAATTTGTGCGAGATAGTGCGAACTTTTTTGATTCAAGAAAGCTAGAGTATCTACAAGTGATGTCTTCGTCCGCCTTCGTTGATAAGAGCGTAAATTAAAGTTTCAATTTGTGGACAGGTTATACAGATGCTTTCAAATGCCGATCGGTATAATCCGAGGCTCGAAGTCAAGCACAGTCGACGCAGTCTGCGTGCGTGGCTGCATATAGCTTGCTTGGCTCACACGGAAAACGGAAAGTCTGAATAATGGTTTGTACGCAAATGTCAGCGCACGAATCTTAAGAGATTGACCATGATATAGAGTCTAGCCTATGTGCATGCGCTTGACTGTGCAGAACGTATGGTGCTCTCGAATACTCGCGACGTCCCCTCTTCCTGACTTGAAACCCCTCTCGATCGAAGCGCATGGTGACGCAGTATGGGACATCTCTTGGACCGCAAAGGATAACGCGGTAGTATCCATTTCGGCCGACGGAATAGTCAAGCGCTGGAATTCTGCGTCGGGTCAGGTCATGCGCACAGCACCCGCCCACACCCTTGGTCTTGTTTCCCTGTCTGTCTCACCAGACGGGAAATATGCTTTATATAACAGTGTCGATGGGACGACATTTCTGTGGGACCTGGATGCAGGTACAATTATTGGCAAGCACGAGAGTTTTACACGTCCAGGAGCCGAACCATGTAACTCCTTTATCAGCGTTATCCATGATACATCTAAATCTATACTTGTCACAGCATGGTCCGTGTCATTGAACCCAAGGGGAAGTACATTTGCGGCTACTGGTGGCTCGGGGAATGTAACTATCCACTCAGCAGAAGCGGGGACCTTTGGTGAGCAACGCACTACTCTGCAGAGTGGGCGCGGAAAGTTTGGAATGCGGTGCAGTCATGTGGGTGTCCTTCTCGGTCTGTTCACAGATAAATTATTCACGCCTTGTAGAGTCCCGATGGCTCTCGGCTAGCGCTATCTGTTGAGAGTGGCCAGATCTTCATCTTTGACCTCGCTTCGGGCACGCTCACCTCCACATATACCTCACATGCCATGGCTGTCCGCTCCTTGTCATGGTCCCCTGACTCTCAGGTTTGTGACACCAACATGAGATATCACACACATGATTGACTGTGCTGAAGCTTCTCCTGTCGGCTTCTGAGGACAAGCGCCTTATTCTGTACGATGTGCGCACAACATCGTCCGGTCGGCCAAGCTCCGGAGCGGTAGCCTCTCTAACTGGGCATTCCTCATGGGTCCTGAGCTCGGATATATCCCCAGACGGACGACTTGCTCTATCCGGGTATGCCCATCGACAACTATGTTCACGTCCCCGTTAATTAGTTGTGACAGTTCTGCCGACAAAACTATCAAGGTTTGGGACCTGGCAGCTCGCGCAGCAGTCTCGACAATTGCAGATACTGGAGAGGTCTGGGCCGTGTCATGGCAGCCTTCTTCCGCCGCGACGTCTTCGAGTGCGTTCGTCACGGGGGGTGAAGACGGCATCGTCAGATGGTGGAAAGCTGCCGGTACAAGTTGACACCGATTCTCCTATCATGATCCATATTTGGACCCCGGGCGTCGCAACTCCATCTGGGCACTATTGATGTCCCGCATGCCGCATTGTGGCAAACGGGTTGTTGAGTGCAGAAGTATCTACCCAGAAGGAAGTGTAAAAAAAAAAAAAAGAAACACAGGAGCCAGCTAGATAGAAGAGGAGTCCGGTGGGTTCCCAGTGAGGTACAGATGTAGATAGTACCAAAATCAGACGCCCAGATGTTGTTCCCCTACTTGCCTCCCACGTGTCACCTACCATGGCTGGCAAAAAGATCACAATTGGTCTATGACCTTGTAGCACAAATAGACGAGGCGTTGGGTACGCCCTGCGGGAATACAAGAGTTCTTGGTGCCCTAAAATGAAACCTCGTAATAGAGCAAAGGGTAACTTGTGCTGGAGTCATGACATGGGCGCCAAGGCGCTGGGTGGGAGGAGGGGGGTTCGTAAGTACGACGTAAGGGTATGTCAAGGGCGGTGATGGCAATAGCGATTCGGATAGAGTCATGTCCGGTGTCCTTCCTTGTTGCATACTGGACAACCCTGTCTGAGCTTCGCACGAACCATTGCAGTGCTAAACATGGTATAACCGTCAGCACGGAAGGTGCACTGACTTCGAGAATACGCACTAAGCAATTCTGGCACTGATACCTCTACTGGACCTTCCCCCGGAAGTCACGCTAGCTACCACCGGATCGGGAGGGGGAGGGAGCTCATCGCAGCAATCTACGTGCCGTGCATGAACAGCGTGGCGACATAGAAAAAGTAATACAACGGTCGACGGCGACTCTTGTAGAGGCAGGTCACATATTGGGCAGAGAGTTTTCGCTGATAGGACCTCTGGATTAACGCGGTACAGACGAGGCTTTGGAGGACTTACAAGTGATAAGAAAACCGCTGCTCTGATCTCGATGCAACCTTTTCGCCAAATCGGAGCTGTCGCCGTGCAGGATGGCCTGACATCCCTCTAGTAACGAAATTTGTAGGTTAAAATCATGCAATATCTTTATGAGTGCGGGTTTCAGCCCGGGTATCTCCAAGCCATTCTTGATACGACGTATGAGGCGAATGGGGTCTATTTCGGCCCCGACATTCTCGAGTAAGCCGCGGATAAACGCTACAAAGGAGGGTAAGGCAGGATTAGGAAAACCGCATGCTTAACGCACGTGGACGAGTCTCGGAATATTTCAATAGGTCCTCCCAGAGGTCGTCGTCATTTTGGTCCTTGGCAAAATCGATCGCCTGTGGCGAGATGTGTGAAGAAGGCGTAAGATTGGATGCAACCCGCATGCGTACCCGGTTCACATCCCCCAGGCGTTCAATTATAAGGTACAATGCCTTCTTATTGTCGCCCATTCTCCCGAGTAAGAATACCATTTCAAGCACGAGATCTCGTTCCGTGCAAATTCTGTACGCCTACAAGGAGGTGAATTCGAGTACTTGAGAATATTGAAGAATTGGGGCTTACTGCTTCGAGGTTGTAATAGCTACTCGCACGAAGAAAGTCAATGAGCTTTGCCGGCGCGTATTCTGCATAGAGTTCGACTAGCATATCGGCAAAATCTGAGATCAGGTGCGCATCTTTCTCGAAGAGAGCATCGAGATACAGGAAGAGAAAGCGTGAACGACTGCGAAGCTGCTGCACGACTCTTGGTACCTTCAATTGTCAGTGAGACATTCGCCCCATAGTGACGACAGTGGAATGCCTTACTGGGATAGAATGAATGTGGTCGACAAGTAAAGTGATTGCAACGCCCCGTTCGTTCGATTCGGTGTCTTTGTGCTTGTTCATTAGCTCGTGGTCGAACTCGACGAGAAGCAAAGCCTGATCCTGCACCGCCGTAAAAAGGTTGTGCTCTCGGATGAGCTGGAAGACATTGGGTCGTCTTAGCCGAATAAAGAAGGGAAGCGCCTTCGCTGGCTGGCGGTTCGCGGTATACCTTTAAGGTGTCAATAATGACTAGAAAGGCCCGAATCATTGACTTACAGTTCAGCCAAACACTCCATAAGAATAACTGTGTCGGGTGACGCTGGGGTGAGAAGGGCAGTCGACTTTGATGAAGATGGTGTGCAGCGCTCTAGCTCGGAATGTATTGCTACAATCACTGCCGAGATGTCATAGATATCTTTTGGCCACTCATTAATAGTTCGTTGGAGAGCCTGAGAGTGTATTTAGTAAGGTGGGGTTAGTTTGCAGGCCCTCTTCGTACCTGCCGATCATTCGCTAAAAAGTGTGCAAGTATCATTTCATAGACGAGGTGCCCTAATCTTGGCTTGTCGGTCGGGATATATGGGATGGTGGCCTACGAAATCAAGGATGAGCTATTTTGCTGTTCTCGATGGCTCGGACACGGACTTGCAACTGTTGCTTTTGGGCAAATACGAATATCCAGTCTTCCCACCGTTTGGTGTCCTGCCCACAGACCTTTGAAAAGAGCTTAGCGGCCTTGGTAAAATCGCCTGCGAAGAGTTCATTGGAACGTAAATCATGACACAAACACGTCTTTACCTTCACCAATGAGATGCTCGATGTAGCGCTGTCCAATCCCCGTTGCGTCTACAGTCTCCAGGCCTTCACTCTCCATTATCTCTATTTGCCCTAGCGCCTCTTCGTAGCGCTTTCTCTCAACTAGCCATGCAATGTGATCCTTCCGGTCTCTTGGGCGGACAATTATCACGTCTTTGGGGCTAAGTACGAGATAACCCTTGGTCTTCCCGGCGTCGTCCTGGTCGAACTCAGCCAGCACGTAATCATTGCAACCCCATGACTGGAATCCCGTTACACTGAGTGCATCGTTCGCAAGTTCCTCACCCGCTCGGGAGATGATCCTAAGTTCGGGGCGTTCAGCGCGCTTACGTGCTTGCAAGGTACGATCATCAGTAGCCTCGTGGAGGAATGATGTGTCCACAGGAGAATAGGCTAGCACGAGGAGGGATGTCGGAGCTGGTACAGTGCTTGAGGTACTGGCGCTACGGGTATGCGCAGGGACAGGGTGATTGTGGTCGGTCATCACCGGTGAGAGAGGAATAACGCCGGCTATCATACAATCTAGTTGGAAAACAGCAGTGATCTCGACCAAAAGAGGAGGTTGGTTTGCCGTTGCGGCAGAGGTTGGCGTCCTCGGTCGCGCCCTGATTCTAGCAACTTTGATAATATCTGCCCAAGCAATGAGGAGTGTGGAATCATCCTGCCAGTGGAGGGTGCACTTGAAAAGGTCTGGACGTGGGCTGTCTGGCTGCCTTTCGATATAGGTGATCCTTGTTTGTGATGCGGTGTCATATATTTTGACGCCCTGGAAGGCCAGCTGGTAAGTGAACTTTCGTATATCACATGCATGAACACTGACAACATCATTAGCCCATGCAATGAGAGTCCCTCTCCACCGGATGTGCCAGATTGGGCCTTCTCCTAGGTGTAATAGTGTCTCCTTATGCCCTAGCCAACCTTTCTCGTGCAGCACAAGAGTACCGGCCATGCCACCGCATACGACGGCACGAGAACCTCTCTTCGCGAAGTTCGGTTCGAGAGCCAAGCTCCTTAGCGGGCGTTTCATATCAAAGGTGTAGGACTCTGTGCCAGAAATGGAGTGGATGAATACCTGTCCTGTTTTGAGTCATTAAGTGGGGGAGAGAAATTGGAAGCTGAGATACTCACCGTCCATTGACGCTGCGCCTATAAATTCCGCTGTACTGTCGAAGCAGACATCGATGACAGACGCGGCATGTGGTTTGAACGTCTTGATTCTCTGGCCCGTCAAGTCCAAGATATGTACAAACCCACTGTGCGAGCCCAGTGCCTGCGTAGAGATGTCAGCAGTGACCGCTACGCGACTTATAGAAGTTCCTTACTAGGAACTTGGTTGATACTGCAAGTGCCGACGCAGAGTCTTTCTTGAGTAAATCTTGAAAAGCACCACCGAACCGCTCATATTTTAGAGCCGGTTCATCGTCGTCATCTTCTTCGTCCCCATCTTCGTCCCCTTCGTCCTCCTCACTGTCCGTTTCTTCACATTCGACTTCATCACCACCTCCCATCGTAGTCGCGTCCTCATCACCAAGATCCGGTTCGGCTTTAACGTCTGACGGTGCACTTTGAGATACAATATGGGGGGAAGGGGTACCATTAGCACCAGGAGTCCCTACTCCATTGGTGGGGTGATCTTCGACGTGTTGTGTGATACTAGCTGGGATGTTTGTCTCCATGGCCATAGCAGATGCACCGTTCGGCGGTTGATCCCTTACAAGAGTGATGTCGCCCTCGTCAAGTTCATTGGATTGAGCTTGGTCATGATCGTGTGCAGTAGACATGAAAGCGCAAGAGACAACCAGCTTCAGCAAGCTCAAGCGCTCGGGGACCTAGCTTACGCAAGTTGTGATTGAGTGATCCCCCGGAACTCGTACCATGACCATGACCACAGAAGATTCAAAACCACCACAATTGCAACATCTTGAGCGGAGAATATCTCAATCGTCGTCAGTGCTCCTAACTGTTACCAATGCAACCGTTTACGGACCTAATAGATTTGGCTCGCTTTGCCTTGCGTAGAATACCATGCTTCGGACTGAGTGCTCTTTGTGCGTCTTCATTTTCATACCCTCGTCAGCTTGGCTCATCCGGTCGTTCTAAGTCTTCGGATCTGCATTGTTTCCTCCTAGGTTACATGCTCAGACGTTTACTCCCCCGTTCGTTCTGCGGACTGGGTTCGGCGCAATATTCACGGGAGCTGGCTATGTTCTCGCTTCCGGCGACTCGAGGAATGGGAGCGGCATTGTTACAGGTAGCGATGCACCAGAATATATGACCTAACTGCTTCGCACCACTGACTCATTACTACAGCTTGGTCACTGAGCTACTTCGTTCTCGAGCAATTCTTACTCGGGTTTCAACGATCCAGCCGTCTCCCACGCAGCAAGCTATCTATCGCCCTTTCAGGTGCTACAGCGGCAACAGCTGTCCTGTATGGAACAGAACACTTTATTCTAAACGATGAAGACTCCGAACTGGACTAGACCACATACCAAGAGTCTGATACCATACTGTGCAATTTCTCCCCTCAGCACTACACAATGCATTTAATACAGCTATGTGGTTTCTCTTCCGCTTGTTGACCGTGTATATTTTCCAATTCCCTCCACGGTTCATTCTACTCGAGGCCATCTCAATTGTCATCGTCCCCATGAGCAAGGGCACCTATGAACTTAGGCCGACAAATTGTCCGATGCTCTATTTCTACGAAACTTTCCAAGTTTCACCCCACCTGGTGATCTCGGACCAGCCTCCAAAAATGCATTTTAGGAGGTATGCTGAGAATACTGTTGAGATGGAATGTGGAAGGTCGAATAGATGGTCGGCTTCCAGGCTCTATCGGAATCTTTGCGCTGATGGCAGGCCTTGTATTTCCCCAAGTGCAAAGATGGTCGCTACGGTGTGATAGGCGCGAGGGTGGTGCAACGCGGCGCGAATAGAGGGGGCAGTTTCGTCATCCGAAGGTGGGCATGTGACCTAGCTGCATGACCACCCGCAATCACTGTGGGCATTTTACAATGTAATCCAATTCAGTTGCAAAAATCTGACCAATCAGATTTCGTGAAATAGCCGACTGAATTGGATTACATTGTGAAATGCCCGCAGTGAATCTGGGTGCTCTTTTTTTACAGAGGTAAACCACGCGCACCGCGCAGGTGTTGTTCTAGCATTTTTACCTTGGCCGTTTCCCTATTTATTTTGTAGTTTAGGGCTTCCCGGAGCAACTTCCTCGGCGCGAGGCCTTTCCATGAGCATGGGGTTCCTCCTCCCCCACCCGATTCACATGAAGCCACCTCCCTTCATGCGTTGTGATTTCAGCATACGAGGATCAATAATGGGGCCATTACAGGGTAAAATGCCGGCATGACTGTAAGTTATGATCGACTTCGGGAGCCCGGGAATTCACGCGCGGAGCGAACTAGATAGAACACAGTATCTCAGGATCGCGCGTGTACGGGCGATGTCTATGTGTAATGTATTTACCTAGATAGAACACAGTATCTATCTAGGCGTAAGCGTGCGGGAAAAGTAAACGAGTGGTAAAGTAAGCTCACCTCAGGATCGCGCGTGTACGGGCGATGTCTGAGGTGCTAAGTACGAGGGGGCGGGAGTATTTGTACTACAGAGTTGAAAGTATAGTACGTACGGCTGTCATGCTAGTAGTCTGAGGTATGCGGAGGCGAATAACGGTTGTATTGTACTAAAGTAGATTCGGTGTGAGGTGCCGAGCAAGAATGGAATTGCACATGTATTTGCCAACAATGACGACTTGACCTTACGCATTATGTGTTACGTGGTCGGTCCAGGTCCAGGGATACAGTCGATTTTTGGGGCAATTTCACTTACTCTCTGTGCACGGTCATTACTGTATTACATTGCTCGTGACCAGAATAGGACCGGTGGCTCACGTTTTTGATATTTACAGTGGGGAAGTTGTTCGGTTTTACACCTGTACAGTAGCACTCCGGTAAAATTCGGTTTCTGACCCGAATTCGTGTTCCTTTTCCAGGTCGCGTATCTGATCGCTGATCGTACTCTACAACTCGCCATTTTTATCCATAACTGCTTCCCAGTCTCCGTAACTCCTGGTGTTTTCAAGGTGGGCATACCTGGCTCGAATGAACTTAATGTAAACCTCCCCACAGTACTTTTCGAGTCCATCCCACGCCCTTTTCTGTGAGTCCACGTCGTTTTTTGATCCTGAGGTTGACAAGGCATCCTCAACTTGCCTGAGAAACCTGCGAGAATCAGAGGAAATCCCCAGCCGTTCTTGGATGAGGTCCCCGAAGACTTTGTCTTTCCATGAATTCTCGACGATGATGCGCTTGGTGAGAAGCACGGGGGGGGGGGGGGGGGTCATAGCTGGAAAATGCGTGCGCCAGACGGTTGATTATCGCAGATTCGATGGTTATTTGACATTTTTGAATATATGGACAAACGACCACACGAGAACCCACATAAAAGACTCGAGATCGTCAGCCGCCATGTGCAGAGCTGGTGCGTTCATGGCCCAGGCGTTAACGAGGCGCAAGGCAATGAAAGGTAGCGTACCCTGCAGTAATATAGTTAGAAGCTCGAACAGAAGAACATGCAACGCTGTGCTGCTGTGCAACGAATCGATCGATCCCTCGATGGCGTTGGGGGGACCTTACGCCACTCGATCGCGTAATCCACGGCAAGAAGCCCTCGGCACGAGCTTAAATTCAGGTCTTTGCCAAGCTCGGGTCTGAGTCTGAGAAATATATAAATACAAACTCGAAAAAAAAGAGGATTTCGATTGGTTCCCGCAGGCGAAGAACATTTCCCTTGCTAACGTCCCTGTGCAGCACACCCCCGAGAAATATATTATAGTGACTTGAGATGGGGGGGGGGGGGGGGGGAGTGAGAGATCGAACAAACATGAAGACGAATCATTCTCACTAATCATCGCGTGAAATATTAATTCCAATAGCTCCGCCGGGCTCTGTATACCTGCCTCTATGTCCGAGGTATCTAGGATCGGAAGTCCCTCGAGCGCCATCGCGATGCAATGCAAGTATTCATTCTCTGGGAAAGTCTCCACACTTTGATCGGAGAGGGGCCAAAACGTCGAATTCCTGACGTGACGCGTCGTTGAGCCAAAGGGTTCCTCTGTGGCGTCCTCTGAGGTGCAAATGTATGAGCCAACGACGTCGACGATTCCGAATTAGCCGAGGGACCTAGATAACAAGCTGCCTTCCAGAGTGTGCCCCTCGGTCTAGTATGACAACTCGTACACCATCTTCTCGGGTAGTTCGGTCACCTCATCAGGGAGCGTGAGCCACCGGGATCGTGGGGGAGTATCTCGGGTACCTGGGGTACATGCTGGATGCACGAGCGTTGGCGAGTCAAAATGACAATTCTGCACCTCTTATACCGTGTACAGCTGTCGCAGGACCGCGCATACAGATGCACACGTCAATCGGACGCACGATCTCGTAGTCTCGGTTGTTGATGCGATACACATCCCCAGAGGGTGTCTTGTCTAGACCGAAGGCTTCCTCGTCTGAGATATATAGGATTCCGACCATATGCCTGACGACACTTTGGAATCCGGCCTCTGAATGGAGGGACAATTCATGCGAAGAAGATAAGCCGGAGAGGTGAAACGAGAAAATGCACCTGTAACGTTTTGTGGTCAAGTGCAATAGCGGTGGGGAAAGAGTGTCTCCAATAAGTGTAGCATGTTCTAGCGACGACTGGTCTGTATCCCCGGTACGCATCCCAATAATAGGCATGGATCAAAAAAAAAAAAAAAAAAAAAGTGTCTCCTATCAACCGCGAGGTAGTGTCCGGCGTATGTCGATAATTGCTAGACTAGATCAGGTAGCCTGGTCTTAACTTCGACAGCTATGGTCACATCATTCCAGGGAATCTTCTGCTGACGGGGAGGGGGCGAGCGAACGACCCCCAAAACATTGGGTTTCAGAGTCTTCTCCGAGTCGATTCTATCCTTCATCTCCGCACCATGAGGAACAAATCGAAGATCTCGGAGGTGACGTGAGGCCCAGGGACTCGGGCACTCTTTGGCGGCGCGGACGATGATGTTGAGAAAATGTGTAAGGGCCTATACGAATTACTCTCCGTCGTGAAACCGACGGGGGGGAGCCGCGGTGCGTCCTCGGTCGAATCATCATGCATCATTGCCCAATAAGGTGTGATGGGTGACATTGTGATAAGCGCTGAGGTGATCGAGCACTTTCTTGATGTTGCTAGAGTCGGCTTGCAAAGGGGCACCATCGGCGGTGAGATTTACGTAGAATGTAGCTCCACGTAGGATCTAGCTTTTCATTTCGGACTGAGAGACGAGGACCGAGTTGTGAAGACCGGAGGGCAAGGAGGTTGCGCTACTAAACCGGTGGCTTGAGGGGTGTTGACTGGTCCCAGCCTGAGTATCCACTGCAGGAGGATTCGTGGTCGTGCTGAGCTGAGACGTTAGTATGGTCTCGTCTGAGTCAGCTTAACGTATAATAGCAAGGAAGGGAAAAAGGAAAACAGACAGTCAACTGAGTTGGTAAGGTCGTCCCTTTTATGTTCGTCTCTACGTTCTGGAATACATGTGGCAGTTTAATACTCCAGACTTGGAAATGAGGCGGGTAAACGCAGGAGTGCACTTGCAAGTCTTTCGTGTCGGAGGCAGCCCGGACTGAGATAGCGTCCCTTGTAGCGCCTGGACCTTTGCTCCGAGTCCAATAAACTTTTTCTACAGCTTCACACCGTAGACACTCAGATTCTAGGGTAGGCACGGGTGTTCTCTAGAGTACTTCTAGAGTACAAACCAGAGTCTGGCTAGGATGGCCGAAGTGGTCGGTGCTTAGTATGGTGTTTCTCTGAGAGGATGCGACGGTGGATCGTGTAGCATCGTGTGGCCATCTGGTTGTGTATCGAATGCAAACGAATTTTAACGCGGTAGCTGCAATTAAACCGAGTGCCGGGCTACGACACGAAGAGGGAGCAACGCAACGAAGGGAAATAGTAGAGGGCGTTGAATAAGTCCACCTGAATTGACGGGAACACTAGGCGTTGTGCACGCTCGCAGTGACTGACCCGTTGGAAGGCTCTCTTTCAATTAAATCTGCGTCCTCATCCTCTCCCACCACCCCTTCCCAACCATTTAATTTCAAGTATTCCATGAAATGTGCGTCCTCCTCAGCGAGGTCCACCCCAGTCATGTCCGGCACGAAGAAATAGGTGACCAGAATTCCTGTGACACCGCAGATGGCAGCGATGATGAATGTCCATCTAAACAGCACACGTGTAACTCAGCTGTCCATCAAGTAAAATAAACTCAGACTTACTTCTTCCCTAGGTGATTTTGAATGGGTGTAAACGCTTGTGTACCAACTGCGGCACCCGCCTTTCCGACTGCTGCAGATAACCCGTAACAGGTACCACTGCACCCGATCAACACCTCCCCAGTATTTACCTTAGGACTGACGTACCGTATTGGGGTCGCATAGGACCTACACGCCAGAATGGTTGACATGAAATCCTGCTTCGAATAGACTGTACCGAACTTACTCGGCACTGACGAGACCTAGCATGTCTCCCGGGCCCTGTATGTGTATGGCTCAGTTGGGCCTGTTTGATAACCGGACAAAAGGCTAACCAGATTCCCAGATGACTGCATCAGTCCATAACTTGAGACAAAAACGACATGTTAGCCGAGACACCACCCCTGGCTATGTTTGGACATGACACACAATATGATAAAGAGAGGCGTGATCTTCGTAATTTTTTCATAAGCGAGCCCAATAGTCAAGCCTGGACTCGGATGTGGGGTTAGATAGGCACTTCCTAGATGTCGGGCAACTCTCACCGAAAATTAGGTAGCCACTGAACCCGAGGATCATCTAGTGCCCTTGTTTGGTTCGAATATACCTACATCAATAAATGAACTTACCGTGTTCCGACGTCCAAAAGGGTTGCACAGAAGAGCGCCAACGAAAACGCCTGGAAGCGCAATGGAGGAGAGCAGTAGTTGCCACTCTGCGGTTTTCTTGATGTCGCCATTATGAATGACGCTCGATATAATGGTCCCCGAGAACACTCCGTTCGGGAAGGTCACGAAATCGTATAAAAACCTGAGCAGGTCAAAAAAAGGAACGATTATGCTCGACAATCGACCATACCATGCACCACATGTACCAATCAGTGACCTCCAGTAGCGCTTGAAAACCAGACGATATGGAACCCTCCCTGCAGCGAGGCCTTCTGTGTCAATATTAGCGAAACGGAGAGGAATGTGCTCACTCTTGATAGCACCCTTGCGATAAAGCTTGGAGCTGAGCATCTTCAACCGGAAGACCAGAACCATAAGGGGAAGGACTATCCCAACGCCAAAGCAGACACGCCAGACCGTGGAAAGGTGATTCTCTCCGGCGATCGAGAGAACAATGAGGAATACGGAAGAAGCCAAAGGACCACCGAACTATCGAGAGGGAAAGTTGTGGTTCATACATGAACAATATTCATTCGAAGGTACCCTCACCGACAGGACGAAGTTTGTTACCATGATAAACACTACAGGTGCACATGACTGTATCAGATGCCTCCAGAAGACGTTAAGTCGAGGAACCAACCCGGGCCACGCTTGCTGAGCATTTGTTCATTGGCTGCCTCGCTGGCGCTTGTAGACGATGCGGGATATTCACCACCGACACCCTGGTAGCAAGCGAATGAGGTCCAAGACATAGTAAATGTCACCAACACGAACAATTCCTGTCAGCCCTCGGGCAAAAGTCAAGAACCAGAATAATCCCTTGGCACTACCGTGCGCGCCGTGTGCAGCAGTGCCTAGGGTAGCACCGAGGACGATGAGTAACGTGGTGAAGATAAGCGCAACCTTCCGCCCAATGCGATCGCATATCAAGCCGACGAACAGTTGTCCAATGATTGCACCTAAACGGAAGGATAAGGGCTCGGCAAAGCACAGGTGAGAATATGTACACGGACCGACTAATAGAGCGTTTGAAACCCTTGTAGAGACTTCTGGCGTGTAATCCTTTGGGTACAGGCGTTTGAAGACCACCTGGACCAATATGAGTGGGGGTCTCGAGTCGGACAGCACGCTACCTACGTTGGTCATCGTCATAAGATTGTTCTGATCTTAACCATTTATTGTGTTATTAGTTTTAATGCGCTACTGATACAGTCAAGAAGACTCACATCCGTCACTTATGAGACCACACGCTGCGGCTGCAATTGTAAAGTACGCGCTTATCTTCTCAGCAGTAGTGCGGTCCTGCTCGCTTGCCCGCTTGCCAAGAGCTGGAACGACCTCTGCACTCCCTATCGCCTCAATATGTTTCTTGTCGTCACGGGAATCCATGGCACACGATGGGAAGCCTGTGAAGATGCCCACCTCCAAAGAAGCAATGAAGGATGAGGCCACCTCGAAAAGAAATCTCATCGCGACCATTTATACCCAAGAGGGAAACTGTGGGAGTAGAAGCATGGCGTTCAAAAATAGATGCACACGTGGGGCTGCACGTTGATCCTGGCTAATATGCTATGGTTGGGTAGCAAAGGCGTAGTGCTCGGTCGGAACATCACCCAGTTTACTCGATGCCTTGCCTTATTTGGCGTTACACGCCTACTTGACATTTCCTTTGACACCCGGCGTTTGTATACCACCATGTAGTTCCACGCTGTCACGTAGTACAGTAATAATGATACGAAGTCCAGGGAGGACCTATCAATAATCTTGCAATCTACTTCAAAATGCGCAAGGTGATTTTGTGGTCTCATTGCCTTACCTCTGAGGCATACTTCTGCCAGTGGATGAGCTTTTTTGCCTTGTCAAACAGACGAAGACCTTCTCGACAAGCTTTCGAACATTTCGAAAAAGCACCACTGATGGGCCTGGACATATCAAGGCCGTCTCAGCATTGATAACAACACGTGTACGACCTTACCATCGCCCATGATCATCCCTTCGAACTTCCATTCCAATCGAAAGGCCGATGTTTGACGCCAAATTTGGACGTCAAACGTGCGACATTATCTTTGGCCAAGATACTGTATCCTTGCGTTCGCGTGAGTGGATCTCGGATAGATTGCGGTTTCAGCACGCTATCGTATCCCATGTGTCCATCGTTGGCACGGACAATGTGTTCTAGCCTAACGTGTTGAAGAAATTGACAGATGAATAAACCAGACATGCAACGCCATTTACATAAGTATAGTTAGTGGAAAGGTTCTTTCCTGTACGACGACGCATGTCAACTGATGATTTTCTCCCTGTCACTTGTCCCTATCGTATGCTGATGCATCTGCTATCGGCAATATTATGCATAAAGAAAAGCTTTCCGTTATACATAACTGATATAGTGGGCCCTTAAGTGGGGGTTTTTTTTTTTTTTTTTTCGAAGGTTATAGCGATCGAAGACTGCACTAGATGAGAGGCTCGGGCGGTCAGCCCTCGTAGATGGACAGAACCTTGACTTACACTTAATTTAGCGAAATCTCTTCTGTTTCGCCAACGTCGTCGTCTCCGTCGTCGTGGTTGATGGGCGATCGCTCTTTCTCGATAGGGGGTGGCGGAGGCACTTCTACGCTAGATGGAGCGACTACATTTACCGCTGTCAACTGAGCTTCCTCAGGTCCATCGTCGTGGGCACGTGATGTATCATTTGCGCGGCCTGTTTCTTGGCCCGGTGGAGGAGTCTGGGACTCAGTAGGAGGGAACTTAAACTCGCGGTCCATAGTCCCGTGTCTAGTCCGAGGCGGCCCTCTATTCCTCGTCGACTTCATCTCTGTTGTTGCGTCAGGTGATTCGTCCGCGTCTCCGCCCTCCTCTGGTGTAGGTTCGAAAACCTTGCGCACTGGTTTCGGTTGTGCTCCAGAGCTACCGGGAGGCGAGGAACCAGGGGACGTGGGTGTCTGAGACGACGCAGGCATTGAGGCACGATTTGCCGCCTTTGCTGTCTGCGTACTTTGTGGCAAAGACGCTTGTGACATAGACTGTGGGCGTACGAAAGGGGCAGAGTTCATGGGGCTAGACTGGGTAATACCAAGGTAGAAAGCTGATATAGGCACCATTCTGCAGATGGAATTAGCGTGGCTAGTCTCTTTGAGAAGGGGAGATTCACTTCTTTTCGGCATAACATGCCAGAATCCACTGTGGCTGAACAATTGGTATGCTTAGCTGAAGTGCCCGTTGATATTCCACTCCAGGGGCACTAGAAATGCTACCAGAAACCTGCGCACCTGTCGGCGTGGCGGCAGGAGTAGTGCAAACAAAGTGGGTCGTGTCAATCTGAATCTTATCGCTCCATCTCGCGCGCATCTCTTGCAAAGCCAGCTTCGCGTTCTCCAGCTGAACAGAATCCTGAACGTTACCGAAGCACACAGATATGCCAGATGTGTCGGTCATGGTATGGGTCCGGACTCGAATAAGATTTGACTGGAAAGTCCCAGCGGTCGTACGCAGGACAAGACGAAACGAATAGTCGGTGTTGATATCGAGACCTGACAGCTTTGTTGAGGTATTCTGTAGGGGTGAAGGTATGGCTGCGAGGCGTTGGCCATTCTTGTATATGTCGAGTGATCGCAGAGAAGCCGTTGCCAGCTCAAGTGGGGGCCATTCCAGTGTCACAGACGTTTGAGTGACATTGCGAAGCTGAGGGTGTCATGTCAGCTCTGTGCTTCACCGAGAAAGATGCACCAACACTGATTTGTGGAGCTTTCGGTGTTCCACGTCCGAATTCCTCCAAGATATCGCTCTGCAGATCCCAGAACTCGCGGTCTCTCTTGTGCTCTTCGGCAACGTTTTGCGTAACGGAGATGTTTACAATGGAGCCAGTAGTGGCTCCTGGCGGGAGGAGTAACGAAGGAAACTCAATGAGGTGAGCACGTTCACCTAGGAGAATCTAAATGAAAAGGTTGAATTGAGAATTACGGACATGCAAGGGTCGATGGACATACAGCCATGCCAGCATCTGGAATGCAGCTCACTTTCATCAGTTTCAGGACGCGATAACATCATGCATACCCAGTTTTCCAACCGTAAACATAAAGCTATCTGGAGACTTGAGCGACATCTTTAGAAATAAGGTCTACGAACAGACAGAGTCAAGTGGCAGACGGTGGACGGGCGCCTGTGCCCGAAGGTCGGGTAATCAAGTTCCCACGGGTTCATAGTACAGTACAACAATGAAACAATAGTACAGTGCGGCCTCAGGCTAGCCAATCCGAGCCTTTTTCCTACTGTGCCCCCCATGGCCCGCGCTCATACTTGCAAAGCTAGTCACGCTCCCGTGGGTTTGACCTTGCAAATGTTGCTGTGGATTAAATTGCGCCGGCAAATGCGGTGCGTGTGTGGCCTGAGCAGGCATCATGGACGGCGCTTCGTCCTGCGTGATCCGACGCTGCGGAGGGAGCTGAGCTGGGGAGTTGAGCTGCTGTTGGAACACGCTACAAGAATAGCTGTTATATAATTTGACAAAGCGTAATATAAGAACGACGAACTTATAAGTCGGCTTGGGATCCTCCTGAAACCAACCATGCAATAAGGCCTTTCTGGCGTTCATTCTCTTATCAGGGTCAAAAATGAACAATTCGCTGAGAAAATCGAAAGCTGCAGGGGGTAGAGAACGCTGTTTACACCATGCATCGAGACGATTTGGGGAACTGTCAAGGCACAAGGCTCAAAACCAAAATCCAAATCACAAGGAAGGGCATACTCTTCCAATCGTTTTACATTGTGATATTCGGGAGTGTTCTTCATTCCTGGCCAGTTCCTCTCTGCAACAATAAGCCGGTATGCACATGTATATAGCGCAAAGGGAAACACACTACTCACCGTCGGGCTTCCCAAGCACGTCGATGACCTTTAAAAGTTGATCTTTCTGAAAAGGTACATTTTTCTTCGAATCTAGCTTTGCCTCCTCGCCTTTGAAAATGGGGCGAAGACTAGCCAACTCAGCCATAACACAGCCCACGGCCCAGCAGTCAACCGCTTTGTGGTAGTGCTTCGATCCCATAAGAAGCTCCGGAGAACGGTACCAAATTGTGACCACGACTTTATCCCCTGCAAAAAGAGGCTGAAGGGGCTGGTATGTAAGGCGAGCGAGTCCAAGGTCACCGATCTTGACTATTCCCGTAGCTGTGATGAGGATATTCGCAGGTTTAAGGTCTCGATGCAGTATATGGGAGTCATGAAGGTATAAAAGACCATTCAGAAGTTGATAAATGAGAGACTTGAGTAGGTCATGAGGGATATGGGAACGAAGAGTTTGTGAGTAATGGTGAATTACTTGCTAAGGGAAGGAATCAGCCGCCTTCATGAGGACTGGAATAAGAGACCGACGAGAAAGTCATGCTCTGCATACTCGAATACCATGTAGATCGACTTGTCCTCCAGTATGACCTCCTTGAGAGCGACGATGTTTTGGTGGGATATCTCCCTGTTAAGCTATTCCGCATTGGAGGAGGGACAGCGAAACAAACATGATTTACCCACTGCGATTTCACGGATTGCGCTCTGGCTGATACCTGTATATGTCGCTATATCGCCGTCTTTGTCAGGTTTGAACTTTTTGATAGCGTGAAGTTTGCCCTCCTCGTCCTTGCTCTGGGCTTTATAGACACGACCATACGTTCCAGAGGAGATGAAACCAAGGATGGTATATTTGGAGGTGACGCTACGATGGGCCTCATCACGTTTGGCACGGTAAATACGCATCACATCATGTGGTATTACCTGAGACCAGTCGTCGACCATGAGCGCTGTGAGCACGAGTGTCCGAGGTTGCCCCGGAGGTCCCGGATCGCCTTGCGTTACTTGGATCGGACCGCTTCGTCCCGAACATCTCATCTCTCGCTCGTTCTCCCAAACGCGCTCGGTGTGCGTACTTACTTGTACATGACTCGACGCAGAGTGTCTTATTACTACGATCGTCGGTCGCTTCTCCCCATATTTTTGTGAGGCACTGACTATTCTTACAGCCGATGTTGGATCATATTCGTACGGCCTGGGCCATCCCATGAAGCCTCTCCGTATGCGGATCACCCATGAACTTCTCACTGCATACGACATGTTGGGTAAAATGGACGTCCTAGTATGCCCCCTTCTTCCTCTTAAGTCGCTGCCCAAAACTTTCTACAGAGAGCAGAGCGTGCGACTCCTGAAACCATGACATCGTTTCATACCGATGAATACATTCATTTCCTTTCCAGGGTCACCCCCGATACCGCAGAAGAGCTGACGTATAACGGCACGAGATGTGAGCTCTATTTGAATCGTCGTTCAAGTTCAAGCAGAGCACCTACTTCCGTCTTTAAGTTCTTGTTGGGGATGATAATCCAGCTTTCGATGGCCTCTTTGAATTTTGCTCCATCTCCGCGGGTGGTACCATAGGTCTGGAACCCATACTCAGACCGTACCCTTACTGACAGAACTAACTTCGTCAGCTGCCGCCAAAAGAATCACGTCAGGCGCGGCAGATATTTCAATCAATTGGGCAGGAGGCCTTCATCATGCCAAGAAGAGGGAGGCGTCCGGCTTTTGTTATATCAATGACATTGTGCTCGGAATTCTCGAGCTCTTGCGAACATACCCAAGAGTGTTATACATTGACATCGACTGTCACCACGGAGACGGTGTCGAGGAAGCATTCTATACGACAGATCGTGTCATGACTTGCAGCTTCCACAAATTTGGGGAGTATTTTCCAGGAACCGGGACCCAGGAAGACCGAGGACGGGGGAAGGGGATGGGATACGCCATTAATGTCCCCCTCAAGGACGGACTGAATGATGACTCATTCAGAAGCATATATGAACCGGTAGGGAAGGCCCCATGTAGTCAAACGTTAGCGGAGATGACTATTAGCCTCCAGGTCATCGCTCGTGCAGTTCAAGTCTTTCAACCCTCTGTGATTGTCCTTCAGTGCGGGTCCGACTCTCTCGCGGGTGACAAATTGGGGTGTTTCAATGTGACAATGCAAGGCCACGCTCATTGCGTTCGCTTTGTTCGTAACATGAACATCCCGTTCATCCTTCTCGGTGGAGGTGGATACACCGTCAAAAATGCCTCCCGAACGTGGGCGTATGAGACCGCATGCGCCCTCGGGATAGAGAACGATATTGACCTCAATCTTCCTTGGAATGAGTTCTTTGATTGGTTTGGACCTCGGTACAGACTCGAAGTGGCGGGGAATAACATGGAGGATATGAACTTGAAGGATGGTTCCTTGAATAGAGTCAGGTAGGTCAGAAACCCATGTTTTTGGATGCTTTCTCAATCGCGGTAGAGAGGCAGCTCTGCAACAGCTTTCTGAGCTACAGGCTGTTCCCTCAGTGGGACTGCATGATGTTCCTCGAGAGAGCGTCGGACAGCATCTCGGGCTCATGACAGACGACGAGACATTATCAAGGGATGAGCTAGACGACAAACTTGCTCGTAAGTTCTCTGATAGCAGTTGACGATAACCCGTCTGCTCTAACTTTCTTCAGAGCACGCTCGCTACGTGTATCAGTTGCAGGAAACGGACGCTCGCGAACCCGACTCAGACGAGTCCGAAGACTTTGATTCCCATCGGTATGATTCTGCTGATTCTGCTGCGAGCCGGAGTCGCCGGGGGCGGCAACACCCTTCGAGGCAAAAGAAACGTATGAGCATCATGTCGAACGAGTGGTATCAAGTCCCACAGCTGAATCACTCCGGCTACTACGACCGAGGCAACGACGAGAACGTCGACAGCAACAGAACGGGAAGAATAAAATTCTTCGAAAGTAGACTTCGGTGGGATGCCGATGTACGAAGAGTCGTCGCCAGCAGCGACATTCGATTGAGCGTAAAGAATCTTATGGAGAGGGGTGGGTCGAAGCACGACGTAATGGACGTGGAGGAAGACTGTCTAGACGAAGAAGAGGGGTAGCATATCTACTTCTCTACTGTATATTTCTCACCAGCTGGCCGCTTGGGCCAAGTCACGTTATATAAGGTCCACGAACCATCACATCCACGTGACGCGTGACGCAACACCCGTCGCGTAAAGTGGTAGAACACCGTGTTCGGTTCATAGCAGTTACTTTTCACCTTACCTTGTCCCTCCTCTGCCAAAATGCCAACCAATTACGAGCAGCTGCGCTTGAAGAATATGGCGCGTAACAAGGAATTATTGGAGGGCCTGATGAAGAAAAACGCTGTTGAAGATGCGAGTAGGCCCCAGCCAAAGCAAACAAAGAGGGTAGGCCGCAAGAGCGCTCCAGATAAACCAAAGAAGCGCATGCAACGTACCGACGACGACGAAACCGAGGAGCCTCGCCCAATAAAACGCGTGCGCCCGCAAACCCCGCAAACAGGCGTGCGCCGTAGCCAAAGAAATGCAGGGAAGGCGATACCTGACTATCAAGCCGAATCGCAGCAGGCACAGTTACCCCGTCTGGTCACGACAAAGGTGGGCGTGGACCATGATAGGGACCCAAATAGGCCCTCTGGAAAGAGGATACACGACCCGTATGCTTGATGGTTCTCGTCACTCGGGAAAGAGTAACGCAATCATCACCTAGGAAGACGTTCGGTCATATACCAGGTGTTCCAGTTGGAACTTGGTGGGAAAGCCGGTGAGTCTGCTCAGGTTCGAGTTCTCCAGGACTTGACTAACAGTGAAGCAGAGAGGATTGTAGTAATGATGCCATTCATGCGTATGCTTGGAATTCGTCGGCGCTGGTCTGTGATATGACCTGATTTGTTAAACTAGCCCGTGGGTTGCAGGAATATCTGGCTCTAATGAAGGAGCCTATTCCGTAGCCCTCTCCGGGGGATACGAAGACGATATAGACATGGGCGATTATTTGTAAGTACCTGCTACCAGCCGAGAGTCAAGACACCCCAGTTGACGTTATTTTAGTACATTCACTGGATCTGGTAAAATCTCAGCGACATACCTAATCACGCTTACTGACAGACTCATTAGGCGGACGGGCTCTAAGAGGAACCAAAACAAACCCCAAGAATGTGCGTTCCTGCCACTTCAATGAGACGTCATGAGAGTGAAAGACGTATCTCTATTTTTAGCTACGAACTGCACCCCAAAGCTCAGATCAAAGTTTCGAGCATTCGTTCAACAAGGCGTTGAAGGTGCCACTGAACCATTGGTTGTTGACGCTTTTTAATCCCTGTAGATATCCTCAGAGACTCGGAAACCCGTTCGGGTGATTCGCGGCTTTAAACTGCCATCACCTTACGCTCCTTTTGAAGGGTGTGTTGTTGTCTTTTCCGCAATGACGTGTTTATAAACGATACGATTAAGATACAGATATGATGGCCTCTACACCGTTGAGGAGGTGAGTTCCCGTGTATCGTTGTGACAATTACCTCCTTTATCTGGGTATTTTAGGCATGGATGGAACAAGGTCTCAACGATGGCGGCTACCTAGTGTGCAAATTCGCTTTTCGAGTAAGCTTAGAGAGTTTTTCGTCCGTTCGGCGCTTGACTTGCTTTAGCGGGTTCCAGGACAGCCCCCCTTACAAGTCAAGGCCAAGGGAGAGACGGATGACGACCATGATGACGATTCCGCTAGTTTTACAGCGTGATTTCCACTCCGATAAGGCTAGTCGTTGACAATAGACACAGGTACATACTCTCAGGTATCTTTCCGCTGCACAATCTGCTTTTCTGCTTTGTTTCCCGACCCCCTGGAGACGTACTAGCCACTAACTATATATGTAATTCGATTCCTATGTCAATATATACTATCATACGAGTACCGAACACACAGAGACGCTAACCAAGAATCTGACGCAAAGGTATCCTATCTGCCGAGTCCGAGTGTCACGCCACCTGGGTTCAAAGATAAGACGGTCTACTACCGGGAACTCGGACTGGCACAGTTCCTGACGCAGCGCTCAATTCTTATCGAGAGAATGTGGGTTTCAACACAGCTCGTAACCCGAAACTGTATTTCATATCAGAAGAATCCAGCTCGAGCTTTTTCAAGCATGGTCGTTTCCGGCGCCGCTTGGGATATATAACCCCCCTCAGGTTACGCCGCGGTGCAGTGACTGTATCATCGTTATGCTCACGAAAGACCAGCCTCGGCCTATACCCTCTCCCTCTATTCGCTTAGACACACAGGCACACACCTTACTTTCTGATACTATCCGCACCCGCATCGTACGTCTACGGCGAAAGCTGACAACTCGCCAAGGCTGGTTTGGCGACTACGATTATTCATGGCTCTGTACACCTACCCTACCTTTCGCCCTACCTGGGCGACGATCGGAGCGGTCTCGCGCACCCCCATTCTACGCTCTTGATGCAAATTTGCCAATCCTCTTGGCGATGACGACCGGTTTGCAACATGCGTTGGCTATGTTAGCAGGTCTTATAACACCGCCCATCATCTTCGCAAACGCACTCAATCTCGACGCTACGACTTCCGCGTACATGATATCGGCATCGCTTATTGGATGCGGTATGTCTTTTCGTGGAAGCAGGCGACGAACGACTGACGGCTATGTACAGGTATTCTGAGCTTTGTCCAGATGTCCCGCATCAAACTCTTCGGAAACTATTATTTAGGCACGGGGCTCATCTCCGTAGTCGGAACTAGCTTCGCTACGCTAAGCACTGCACTCCGTATGAGATTCATTAGCGCCTGTGTGAAGAATACCGGAATGAACGAACGTTGCACAGATTTTCGATGCGATGTACTCAGATGGTACATGCCCAACGACCACGGCTCCAGATGGCACCACATCTCGCGGCCCTTGTCCTGATGCATATGGTAAAGTGCTGGGTGAGCAAGGAACGACTATTTGTCGCATATGCGCCTGACGCTTTCCAGGAACTTCACTCATCGCTTCCTTCTTGGAAATCTTCATGTCGTTTGTGCCACCAAGAATTTTGCAACGCGTCTTCCCACCTATGGTTACAGGTAAGCGTTGTGTTTCACCCCTGTTGCATGGGGTAGTCGTGCCAGATATTTCTTTCAGGGACCGTGATTTTACTGATCGGAGCCTCTCTTGTCGGAAGCTCGGGCATCCCTAACTGGGGCGGTGGTTCGAACGCCTGTTCAAACAGGCCCAGTTCTGGCTTTTTTCAGCTTTGCCCTGACATCGCGGCACCGCGGCCTCTCCCGTAAGTATATCCGGGTACACATGGACACTCCTTGAAACACCTTGGTGTAGGTGGGGTTCACCCGAGTTCATCGGTCTCGGCTTCCTATCCTTTGTTACCATCCTACTCGTCGAGCTGTTTGGCTCGCCATTCCTGAAGAATGTGTCTATAATTGTCGGGTTGGCCGTGGGCTGCATCGTTGCGGGAGCTACTGGATATATTGATAGCTCAAGCATCAAGTCCGCTCCGTCTATCACGTTTTTATGGTAAGTCAAGCTGTACATTTTGCCACGAGTACTACTTGATCGCCTTTCGCGGCTAGGGTACACACGTTTAAAATAGGCGTTTACGCGCCGGCAATCCTGCCTATGTTGGCGGTATACAGTGAGTCCGCCCGAATGATACCACTGGGCCCTGCTTAATGAGCGACCGCTGGTAGTTTCTCTGGCGATGGAAGCGATCGGGGACATTACTGCATCCGCTGAGGTTTCTCGGGTAGAGGTTGAGGGCGAAGAGTTTGAATCAAGAATCCAGGGTGGAGTTCTTGTAGGTCTCACGCCGGTTTCACATTGGAGAGTCTCAACATCAACGTATTTCAGAGTGACGGCCTTGGGGGTTTCTTCTCTGCTCTCTTCACGGTAACTCCATTGTCTATTTTTGCGCAGGTATGTTTGTTCTGCCTGGTCTCCATCCGTCAGGTGCTAAATAAGTTCCGTGACCAGAACAACGGCGTGATTGCTATCACTCGCTGTGCTAACCGAAGTGCGGGTCGTTGGTGCTGCTTCTTCCTAATCCTCTTTGGTGTCCTTGGGAAAGTCTCGGGTGTTTTCCTAGCCAGTATGTCCATTCTCGCCAGACATACAGTCACTGACTTCTTTTCTCCCAAGTTCCCAACTCGGTTCTCGGAGGAGTAACGACATTCCTCTTTGCATCTGTCGCGACCTCTGGTCTACGGGTTCTTGCTTATACTCAATTTACCCGTCGTGATCGTTTTGTGCTTGCAGCTGCTCTGTCCTTCGGCTTTGGGGATCTACTTGTCCCTGGCATTTTCACTCATCTGTTTGATGGTGTCAACGCCGGAAAGGGTTTACGGGGTCTCCTTGATTCCATCACAATCATTCTAAGCACACCTTGTGAGCCTGTCGCACTAATTACCTGTGTCTTGGACTAACAGTGCCTTTGAAAGTCTTGTCTGGTGGGATAGTAGCCACAATATTGAATCTTATTTTACCACAGGAGGACCTATCACCGGAAGAGGAAGACAGGGAAGAAGTAGATATTGAAGACGCGAAAGATACCCACGACGAGGGGGTGAAGGCCGATTGACGGAGTTCGGCACGCGCATAACCCGTCCTGTCACTACAATTTTGGTGTCAAAAGTACACATATATACAAGTACGCTATCTAAACTCATGATGCTACATATGTTGCAGAAGGGATCGCGGTAGGGTAAAATCAGGCAGCCCATTCCATGTCGGAATATGCGGGCATGACGGTCTATCGCATGTCCAAGGGCGGAATCCAATCAGGGACATTATCCCAGGAGAATCGCGGAGCTGCAAAGGCAGCCCGCACGCTATCCGGTAACAGGGAAGAGTAATTCGCCGGTAGTAATGCATCATAAGGGTTCAAGCCGGGCTTGTAGGTCGATGTCGCGTTCGAGAAATCGGGCTTAGCTTGGGAATTAGGTGCAGCCGAGGGTTTGCTTGGTGAAACAGCTTGGCCGAATGCCGGCTGTTGAGCTGCAACACCAAACGGAGAAGTATATGCAGTTTGCTGGCCAAATGCCGAAGTAACGGCGGCTGGTTGACTGAAGGCGGAAGTAGCCGATGGCTGGCTAAATGCCGATGTTGGTTGACTGAAAGCCGATGGGGTTGCCGCCAGCTGGCCGAATGGCGTCAGCGGATTCGAGGGTGTCGTGGACGTCTGGCCAAATGCTGAAGTGGAAGTGGGTTGTCCGAAGGCGGAGGTTGGGCTACTAGTGGTACCAAAGGGGGACGGTTGACCAAATCCGGACCCTGGTGTCGAACTGAAGACACTGGGTCGCCCGAAAGCCGAGTTTGTTGGTGCAGGGTTGACAGTGCCAACTGCTGACTGGGGTTGTTGTACACCACCACCGGTGGCGCTAAATGCAGACTGTCCGAAAACGGACCCTGTGGGTGCACTGGGACTGTTTGCAGCGTTTGCGAATGCCGATGGCCCGGGCCCAGCAAAGGCAGAAAAACCTCCGCTGTTCATGGGCGCACTGCCAAAATTAGACTTGGGCACGGAAGGTTGACCAAAAGCAGGAGCCCCGAATGTTGAAGTTCCTTGTGGTTGGCCAAACGGCGACGTCGAGCCAGGGTTCTGTACGCCAAAGACAGGGGGCTGTCTATGTGCAGAAACGAATCCCGCACCAAATGCGGGTCCGGGTCCAGGTCCAGTTCCTGCGAATGCAGACGTATTGCTCGGCGCATCAGTTCCTAAACTTTGTCGCTTGGCAGCTTCAAAGGCCCCTTTGATGTCGTTGCGTGCGTTGGCAAATACCTGCTCAGCATTTGCCAGAGCATTTTGTTCATATTGAAGCTTTCTCCCGTACGATCAAGGTCTCGCCTGACCAAATGCACAGGTAATAACGCACATATTCGTTAATATTCCCATTACGCATCGCCGTGACTGCTTTCAAACGGAGCTCTTCAGGTGATTCATCAAGTGGTGGTAAAATATTTTTCTCGTTTTTAGCGGGTCCGTAGGATGACAGTGACCATGACGGTTTGTCTGATCTAACGTCGAAATCTCTGGTCATGGTTTCGAGACTGTAAAGATGGTATTAGCTCAATACTCATGTGAAATTAAAACGTAGCTTGCCTAAACGGAATGGTCTTCGGAGGGTTTGAAGGAGTCCATGTCGCACCTAAAGAACCATGAGGAACGAACGTGACACAGGGCAAGTATATAACACACCAGTAAGAGGTGGCCGTCTGTCACCCTGACCGCCCTGAGGATGTTCGTTGCGACACTGGGTACCGAACTTGCATGAACCACGTAAAAAGTATTGGCAGACCACCTGTTTGGGTGTGAGTAATTGATTGTACTGATGTACTGGGAGGCGTTCACCATGGTTGGGTTAGAAAGCCAGCCAACGGGTTACATAACACTCACCTTACAGCTTGATGACTTCCCCCAGGCCCGAGGCATTGCATACACTCGCAGAGCCAGTCCGTACTAGACTACGCTCTTCCCAAATTCTAATCTCGTTACCGCAAGTTGTCTCCGAGCTCGTGCAAAATGCCCTCGATGCTTCCGCATCCCACATTGACGTCGGGGTCGACTGTCAGGAATGGGAATGCTGGGTCAAGGACGATGGCCACGGCATCTCGAAAAGTGGCCTCGAACTACTTTCGAAAAGTCATGAAGCTGGGAGGTATAGTATGTCCCTCCCCAACCGCTCACACGCCCCATCCCGATCTGGCTTCGAGTAGATACGTCCAGAGCCTACAGCTTGAGCTCCCTGGACGATGTTTGCACATTTGGATTCAGAGGTGAAGGTAGTGGCATGCGTTTTCAATTCTCTTGGATATATTCAGTGAAGGTTGCCCAGCTCTGTCATCAGCGGCTGATGTTTCGTGCTTGGAAATCTCGTCCCGGACGACCCTCTCCCAGAAAACATGGTCTATCATAACGAAGGTGCACACATCTTTGTGATATTCACCTGGCACTTTTTGAGGTGTTGAAAGAATGGACAATGTCTCTTCAATGGGCCAGCTGCTCGTTGGCGAATGGAGCGCCCAGGGACGGTCGTATATCTTCGAGACGTCTTTCATAACGTACGTAAAATGTGAGACTCTTCTAGCGAGATGTCCCCCTCATCTCTGTAGTTGCCAATTCGACGCAACTCTCATCCTCGCCCATCAAAGACGATGGAGTTAGTTTGTCGGGACATAGAAACCTTGGCACTGGTATTTCCTCGGGTGTCATTCACCCTCAGCGCCATTCGACGACCGTCAGATGTTGCTCTTACCGACCGAGTGCTGAATATACCAAAGGTTTTTGGAGATCGTCTTCATATGTCCTTCCGCGCTCATAAAAGAACTGTCAGACAACGACCATCCTTTCTGCATTTCGTCACATCAATGGTAGAAACCTCGTTGATGTGTGTCCGCATGTGCCCATGGTTCAATTTGCTGTCTTTGACTTCGGTTCAGGAAGTGGATGAGATATCCATATCTTCTGGCGCAATGAAGCTTGAAGGTTTCATTAGCCTCAGAGGAGCGCTCACGAAAGTAATGTGGTCTGCGTCTGGACGCGCATCTGAGCTGACGATATCACAAGTAGGCTCACCAATACATTTGTGAATTCTCATTGTTCGACATTCACAACCCTTTTTGATCTTTCGGACAGATATCAACCGCCACCCACTTTCTCCGTCTCATCATCTGCACCGCAACATCAATCATGCATTCACATATAGCAGTTTCTCGAGGCGGGTACGGGCGTAATGCATCTCTAGCAAGACATCTTTATGACTGTTGACGTGTAGGTTTCAAGCTCTGATGCTACCGATCACTCTCGTCTACGTCAGTCCACCCATTTCATACTTGGCCACGACTAGACGTTCTTTGCAGGTTCTCGGCGATCTCCTCACAAACTCGACCGGAAACCCATATACGCGCTTAGCCTGACAATTCCACCGAAGGATATCGATAACTGTTTGGAACCGGGAAAGTCGTTGATACATGTTTCCGTGAGCACATCAGAACTTGAGGCGAATCTGCTCCTGGCTAAGCCATAGTTCAGAACGAGAACGACGTCATGGCTTTTGTTGACTCTGCTACCAACGCGTTCCTGCGTCGTCATAGGTTCATCAGCACTGAAGGCATGTCTACACCACGGAAGAGACGAAAGATTATCAGTCCGGATTCATCTTGGGATGGGGCCAGTGCCCCGGTTTCGAGACAATTGTCTTCCTCTGTAGCAGAAGTACTATCTAATGCATCGCCCATGGTCCGTGAAGCAAGAAACTTGTCATCGTCACACTTCAACCCCGTTCGTAGTCTCGGTTATTTCTGTTTTTTTTTTTTTGTTTCTAATGTCGTCGTTTATCAGAACAATGGCAGTGATGAGATGAACGAGACCTGGAAGGATCCCAATCCCATATTTATTGCTGAGACGAGCACTCGACACCCGTATCCCCGCACATCGCTAAGTCGAGAAGGTGACGATGAAGATACATCACAAGCTATGGTGAAGTTCTCACGAATATCACTTACTACCGCTACCTCCACGGACGATAAAGGCGAAGCTCCACTGTGGATAGTCGACGCTTTAAAGGTAAGTCTTGTACGTAGTCACTTGGAACTCACTGACGTCACGGAAGGACAACTCCGCATATTTTGTCGAGGAGCGACCAATACCTTCCATTCCCCAACAACAGCTCCAAACCAATTTCTCTTCCAAATATGTTACGGATGAAGCGTATGCTACGCGACATCGTCGCTTATTTGATGGTTCCTTCTCCACCCCGGACGAAACCTCGACGTGGTCCCTTCAAAGAGGCGATATCTCACGGATGAAGGTGATAAGCCAGCTGGACAGGAAATTCATTGTTTGTGTTGTTGACGCAATCAGTGAGAGTGACGAGAGGGGCCAAACACCTGACTGCGCAAAGCGCATACTAGTTCTCGTCGATCAACACGCTGCCTCTGAACGGGTCCGCGTGGAGGGGTACTTGAAGGACCTATGTCACCACTTTCTCAATGCTGGACGTGACGGGAGCCGGAGTACGTTCCGCGTTAAATTAGAACCTCCACGCCCGGTTCTCCTCAGTAGAAGGGAAGCGTCTATACTACGCAGCAGTACACTGGTATTGGGAAGATGGGGCTTTGGCCTGAGTTGGCCGGAAACCGAGGATCGTGATCAAAACACCGATCAGGAAGTATATGAACAAGTTCTAGTGCACAGCGTGCCACAAGTGGTGGGCGAGAAGGTGCGCCATATCGTCTTCGCATCGAATGGTACTCATTCTTTCACGACAAGCTTCTCACGAGGGACGAGTTACGGAATTTCCTTAGAGAATACACAGAACAGTCGGGAACGGATGATGTACTTCCAGCCTTAGGATCTGAGGGACAGGAGATCGATCAAGATAGCCCCACATGGCACAAGGCACTTCGTTGGTGTCCAAAGGGTTTACTTGATCTCGTCAACTCGAGGGCATGCCGAGGTTTCGTTCTTTCATTTATATATGAAAGGACCCAACTGACGTCGTTAAGGCGCCATCATGTTCAACGATGTTTTATCGATCGATCAATGTGAAAGACTGATGTCCCGACTCGCGGAAACGGCGTTTCCGTTCCAATGTGCACATGGAAGGTTCGTTTCATAGACAGCTGCTGACGTGACTTCCCAATCGATAATTTATCTTGTAGGCCATCCTTGGTAGCGCTAACCGGAACACCCGGTTCTGTCCCACGACGAGACGGCCGGGGCAGGGAGATTGACTGGGCGGGGGGCGGGTCGTTATTGGGACTTTGAGCTAGTGACGACGAAGACGTCTCATGAGGCTTACCAGCCAAAAAAAATCCACAGTTGAATTCGATGGGTGTTAGTATATGGCACCGATGACATCATGGCTTGTCAGTTCTTACCCCGTTAATCCGATGACGGAGGTCACACCGAGAGTCTTCCGCAGATTCGGCGATTCGGCGAATGATCAACTCCTCGCCCGGCCCAGTTCAATTCAGGACCCCAATGAAACCCGTGACGTCATCGCTTCTCCGCATCGATATAAGAGGGACCCAGTGTAGTGTGACCGTCTGTCTCTAACTTACCATGGGAAAAGCAGCCACCAAGGTCGTCTACAAACCAGACCCCAACGCATCTGACGTCTTCCTTGTCCTCGTCAATCATGTAGAGGTGCGTATAAGTGCTAGGGCTACGGAGAATTATACTCATATCACGCCAGTACAAAAAATGGAAGGGTGGAGGTGATTATTCTTGCACTTCATTATCGACTAAATTACTGAAATTGGCTACTCTCAGACAGGTATATCCCCTTGCATTCCGGTTCATTTCATGTAGAGGTTGACAAAAACACACACTTCTTCAGGACCATCCCTCTGGTTGAGGTGGTCGATTGTATGTAATCTTTGATCGTTCAGTCGCCGTATGCTTCATCGGATTAACTTCAGCCTTCGAAATTTTCTCATCAAACCAAGGACCGCAAGGTATCCTATGTCGTCCCTCAAAGCAGCAATTGGACACCGTGTTTGGCACACACATTGACGTTGATGTCATTCAGCAGATCTTGGACAAGGGCAAGGTCGAAGCAAGTGAAAATCTTGCTTCTGAGAAGTGGGGGAGCAAGAATGATTCGAAGGGTAGTGCTTTCGTAGACACCAGGGGGGGAAACACCACGAGGGGGATCTGAGTGAAGGTGAACCCGTAGGATGTAAGATCCGGGCATGAGTCGTATGTTGGTACAGCATTGTAAACAACTCGTGCACATTCTCGTAATGTAAATCATTCACCAGACCAACGCCACATCGATGTTACCTTGCCGGAGTGGTTAACGGGATCGCCTGCTAGAGTCATATGACTTTGCATTCAGCGGTTGGGCTTTGCCCGCGAGTGTTCGAATCGCTCAGGTAACGTTTCTTTTACTCGATGAACTACGTCTGGCTTGATTGTGATCCGGTGTGGACTTTTGAGAGCTGGTTTTCGTGCTCCTTCAGCTTACAAACACCAGGGACATGACGATGCCACTGCCATCCTATTAGCGGTCCATTGCCCCAATATTTACCTTCTCGGCATCTCTACTGTGAGCCGCTCGTCCTACATCCTGCGCAACTCCCGCTAAGCCGTCTGCAAGGTCCATGGGAATGCTACTGCTGACAATACCAAGATTAACGCCTCCCGGTGCTTGTACGCATTTGCAGCCCCGGAATCTGTCAAGGTCTACGGTGGCGCAACGCGGCCGCTCCTACGGCCTGCGAGACACGATCCCGAGATTCATGGTCCCGACGGGCTAGGTGGCGTGGAGGGACTTCCGTCGGTTGGGTCGGGTAGCGTGCAAGAGCGCATCGAGAGCCGCCCAGCCATCGAAGCCATTGCGAGTGCGATCAGGCAGACGTGGAACGGTGGCGCGGGTGCCAAAGTCACCCTCGTCGCGTCCGGGCCTCTGACGAACATCGCCCTTTTCGTGAGTGTGTACACGGACCTCTTCGATGCCATCGAGCGGATCGTCTTTATGGGTGGTGGGATTGGCGTCGGCAATCGTTCTGCGGTAGCAGGTTCGTCTACTTTTTTTTGCGAGTTGTTCGTCTCATCTAACTATTTTTGAGGCAGAATTTAATATTTTGTGCGATCGTAGGTTTCCGGATCCTCATCACCCCATCTGCCTCACGCCTGACCTAGCGTTGGCGTGGTATAGCCGAAGCCGCTCAGATCGTTTTGGATGCCCCGATACCGAAAGCGATGATACCTCTGAACGTCACTCACAAAGCCATCGTGACCGACACCCTCCATGCCAATCTGATTAACCCGACGTCCACGACTCACGAAGCTCTGTCTGGCGTTGCCAGCAGCCGACTCCGTCATACGCTCTCGACGCTCATTTCCTTCTTCAGGGAGACATACAAATCGACTTTTGGCTTTTTGGATGGGCCGCCTCTCCATGATGCGTTGACCATCGCTTACGTCTGTCGGCCGGACTTGTTTACTAGACGACGGTACAGGGTGGACGTAGAATTGAGTGGGGTTCACACCGCAGGGCAAACTGTGGCGGATGTCTGGGAATACCTGAAAGGGGACGACACCTGGGGAAGGACGGGCAAGAACTGTGAAGTTGCAACCGATCTTGATGTACGCGTTGTCCCGTCACTGCTCGCGTTTCTTGAATATTGACAATCCCCCAGATCGCCGCGTTTTTCGAGCTGTTCTTCGATTGCGTTGCAAAGTGTGATGAGGTTTCACCGTTAAATCGCTAGCGCATAAACTAGATTATGGAGAATACATCGTCGGGTATGTAATACAATAAATGAATGTAGATTGGTGTCCATGAGTGAGCGTGTATATTGAGTAAGTCATCATTAATCCAAACCTATAGTTTACTTCAACCTCTTGCCCCATCAATGAACATCTTACTGAGTGGGCGTCGTTCCGGGCGAGCCCTGCGCTTCCCATCACGCATACTGCGGATGGTTAGGTCAAGGGCGCCGTGTTCTATTGTCTTCATGGTCCCTGTAGCTCGGCCCTGCGAGCTTGGAGGGGCCAACATCTGGACGTCATGGGATACTTTGAGAGTCTATCACTTCCTGTCAGCGCTCCTGCATTCGGTGTCAGAAACAAAATACAGACCAGCTCCAGTTTAGGCTGCTCAGTCTCTGGGGGAGTTACGATCAAAGCAGTGGGGGTTTGCACCTTCTCTTCTGTATCATGAACTTCTAGTGCCGCTTTCTGCACAACACAGTTCTCAACCACCTAGCCAGGACCAGAAAAGAGGGGTACATTACCTGCAAAGAGGAAGAAAATGTCAATATCAAAGCAAAGAAGTCTTCTGGCTTCGGTGAGTCTGGCGAGTCGGGGGTCTCCCCATAATACACAAGCAGGTTCTTAAGATCCGCATCGAGTGCAGATCCAAGCTTAGATACCGCATCAATGGTCACCCGCTCTTTCAGTATAAATGGCTTGCAGAACCGTCAGCCAGCTATGCTGAAGGAGATAGTGTTGGTACCTATAACCTCACCTCCATAACGTCGATGAATTGATCACGGGAAGGCAATACTCTAACCCCCTTAGCCTTCCTCAGTTCAACTTGGAGGAGGTCTAGACCACTGACAAGAGTGGAGATGGAGGCCATTAACCCCGAGACGGACACTGCATGGAGATTAGACGAGTCGACCCCATTTAGGGGGAGCTTACCTCGCGCAGCCGCTTCTATGTGGGGCATATCCTCAAGGAAAGTCACGAGAGTTGGGTCCGTACGCAAAAGGACCCGGGCCACATAATGCAATAACGTCGGGCATTCGGCGCCTCCCTTCACGGACTTCGTCTCGCGTAACTATCATTTAGCGGCATTAAGCACGCAGAAGGAAAGTGGAAAGTGGAAAGCTTAAGTGACCTTCAAGAGAGCTTCCAACCTGAAGCCGCGGGCTCCGCCGCGAAAGCTGGAACCGTTGAGGGCATTGCCTACCGTGAGCACGGCCTAGAGGACGTCAATACCGTTCGGGTCGGTTAGGTAGAATGTACCTGGAGGACGCGCTTGAATTTCTGCGACGTTTTGAGCTCCCGTGATGCGCTATGGAGAATATCTAGTTCCGGTCGTATCTCTTCAACGTCCAGTTCCAGCCTCCGTCTGTAAACCATGCATTTTAGACGGTCTGCGATCCTTGGTATATCCATTATCTAAGTGGCGAATTATAGCTTGCACTAGCCACAGGGATTAAAGCCCACCTGGAAGAAATACTGGTCTGCCTTTGCAAGTTTACTAACATCCTCGAAATCCTTGAGCCTGGTGATCTCTTCTGTAGTGGGCAACTGCCTCTCCATTGCCTTTAGGTCATCCACCGAGAGCCTTTTATCGTCGACCTCTAAAAGTGCTTTGCGAATATCCGCTGGAGCAAGCTTTATCCTTGAGAGCATGATGGCTACAGAGAGGTGAGCAAGGACACTACAAAGCGGGTGAACTACTTGCCAATATTGTTAGCTCGTGTTATGTCTAACAGAGTCGTTACAGACGCTTTTCTCGTGGTATTTGCTCGGTGCGATGGCGGGTTCACAGTATTGTCGAGAGAGAAAGTTGACTCTAGGTCGTCTAGGGAGAATTGGGTATCGGAAGGGACGTCATTCCATATGGAGGTTGCCAGCGCGGTAGACTGTAACTTGTTCCAAAAGAAGGGTCGCAGCCGCTTTGTTGGTTCCACTCTGAGTGAACTCTCGAAACGAGGCGGGGGAGGTGGGGGCACGGGGCCGCTGCCGAACGTAGGTAAAAGTGGTGGTGGTGGTGGCGGGGGCGGAATTCCCGAGCCATTAACGACAGAAGGTGGGGGCGGAGGAGGAGGAGGAGGAGGAGGAGGAGGAGGAGGAGGAGGAGGAGGAGGAGGAGGAGGCGGAAAGGGGGTTTCCGTCGGTGTAGAGGAGGTAGGCGGAGGTGGTGGAGGTGGTGGTGGTGGAGGCGGAGGCGGGGGTGGGGGTGGGGGTGGGGGTGGGGGTGAAGGAGGTTGTGAGAGTGTACGTATTAGCGGTTCAAGTGGGAATTGTGGCCCCCGAGGCGGCGACGGTGGCAGGGATGCCCCCTGAAGCTGGGCAGTATCTTTAGATTTGGTGTTTGCCGCCCGTGGTGAGGGAGGAGGTGGAGGGGCGACTTGCACTTTGAAATCCTTCTCAGTGATGAACTTTGGTTTGGCAGCCAGCTGGACTTTCAAGTCAGCTACTTCTGTCTTAAGTGAAGCGATCATCTTCTCCTTTTGAGACATGTTTTCGATCGCTCTCTCCGCGAGTGATGCAGCATCGATGTCAGTGTCTGCCTCCTTGGACTCCTCTCGTGACCGGAATCGAGAATACACAGACTCAAGAGCCCGTTTCAAGTAAAGGAGCTCCTTCCCTTTCTGTGCATTAGTGCTTTCCAAATCCGCTATCTGTGAGCATGACCGTTAATGAGCGGAGATGCAAGTCATGAATGGATGAACGGACGCGGGTCTTATGATTTGCTATCTCGTCCATGACACTAGTCCACTTGGCTTTCTCGCGCTCACGCCTAGCTCGTTCGTCCTATTTCATGAAGCGGGGCGTTTGCACCAACTTTAGTTGTTAACTCACAATTTTATGCGAAAAAAAAAACACACGATTTCGCGAGTCTCAATGGGATTCGAGGACTTCAAATTGTCGAGTTCGGATTGTAGCTGTGTGACCTGCTTTTCCTTCAGAACTAGGCGCTGAACTAACCCATGGAAGCTCTATCGATATAATTAATACAGAAACGATAGTATAAAAATGATGTACCTCTGGACCACCCTTGCCCAAACCTCTTGACGCGGAAACTGGCGCACTCGTGGTTATTGCCTTGAGAGTAGTAAGCTCTGCCTTCTGCTGACTGAGAACTTCTCGTAATTGCAAGGTCTTTGGGTATCGTCAACTAAATGGGGTTCCTTTAATGCAGATCCGAGTCGCACCTCGGCCGTCAAGTGCTCAACTTGTCCTTGTAGAGTCTCAACTTCGTTGCGAAGAGACACTCTAGTGTCACCCTTTGCGTCCCAGAATTCGCCGGGACTACCAGTGACGTCTTGAACGCTCGCCACGAAGCTCTTCAGGAACGTTGGCCAATCTCCTTGTCTAGTCGACGTTAGCCTTAACCACGGATGGAGAGGTTGGCCGCACAAGTCGTCAATAGAACATGTTTGTTCAACGAAAGTTGCAATAATGGAAGGCAAATCGATCCTTAAGATGCTAAAAAGGAATGACGATTCAGACTATTGCAAAGCTGTAATAGCCATACCTTTCGCCTTGCCGTTGAAACAGGGATATCAGTGCCCTCAGAATTCTAATAACCTTGTCGTAATCCTCGGTGCGAGATATCGTCAGATTTACGAGCTCCTCGAGGGCCGACGTCAATTCAGGAGCGTTGAGCCGACTGTCACCTTGAACGAGATGAGACGCGCGCTCCCGCATGTCTTCTTCATCTTCAAACTTCTCTTCTGTGTATACGTCGAGCTGCGTCACCAAACCTTCGGGCGGTCTTATGTATCGCAAGGTCTAGCGCAGGGTAAGAGCATGACAGCACGGCGACGAGACCCGGTACTCACGACAATGACTTCATTTAAACCCCGTCTGCTGAATTCCTCGCGGAGTAAAATACGCTCTTCCAAAGACTCGGGGCCATTTGTCAGAGCATTGATTAGAACCATAGATGCTGTGCGCGCTTCCCAGGCGCCATCATCTTCGGAGGGTTGATCCACACTCCCTATGCAGTCATCCGCATCAAACTCAGGGAGGCGCAACGACGCGATGAGTTCCTCAAACCGAAACGCCTCATCAAATACGACTCGGTAATCTGACATCGCTGCCATGACCATCTTGTGGCCTTCAGGAATGGCTAAAACGCATATAGCGGCCAGAAGATCGGATACCAAAGCTCGCAGTTTGGATGAGGCATGGTGCAGAGAATAGGCGATGTGGGTGATTGTAGTAGGCGAATCAAGGACCGCATTGAATCCCGGCTGATGAGGGTTACATTTAACGTAAGTTAATCCGGACGTTGTTTGCTTGCTCACCTCCGTGTTCGACAAAACCCTGAGGATTTTCATGATTTCCAGGAGTACAGCACCTTCTATGTCGGAGAGATCTTTCCTCTTCCCCGCTCTTCCAACGAGACTGGCTAGTATAGCACTCAGTACACCCAATCCCCCCTCTGCTCCAACAAATTCCCCCACCCAAAATACACGAGCGGTGGACAAATGAACTCGCAGCGAAATCAGATGTTTAACGAGTCTTGTGTCGAGAGCTTTGCCCTTAATACCGTTTACATACCACTTCGGGGACTTGCCTTCCTTTGGCTGACCCCTACCAGTAGTCTTCTCACCGCCAGAAGAAGCCCACCAACTCGACCAGAGCCCGCCTGTAGTCTGAGGCTGAAGGGGTCGAGGTTCCTCCATCGTCTTTGCCTCCTGCTGGACGGTCGTCCAATTGGATTCCGTCCGGTCACCTTTACGGTTCGAGCCAGAGGCAGACGGAGGAAGAGCAGTTGTGGCACCCCATCCTCCGATCGACAGTCGTTTGATTAAGCCAGAGTCTCCAGTGAGTTGAGGAACTATGCGGGGTAATAGATTTCCCGCGCTAGAAGGGCCGTATGTAGCAGGATATGAAGGCTGTGCTCCATGCGGCGAGTACAATCTTGGAGAGGCAATTCTGGATTGTCTGTGTTGGTCCAAAAGGTACAACTTCCTGTCTCCGGAAAGCTGGTGCATCGCCTGACGTTGCGGCTCTTTCAAGCCTAGATCATCCTACCCTTATTTCAGTAACCTTGTATGTGACTTACGTGTCCGCACATACCAGCATCTGCTCAAATTCGTTTGTGTCCAAACCTTCTTCCCAGCTATCATCTTGGCTTGTCTGAGAATGGGCATCTCCGTTGGTTCGTCCCATGAGCTTGGGCTCACTGACGCTCATCCGTTCGGGTAAAGCGGAGTCCTTAGTCACTTTAGGAGGGGACGTCGACGTAGAAGGGCGGAGCCAGCTGTCAAACACGCTCGAGAATCGAGCTTGAGACAGAGACTGGCGCCATTCGGTAGATGGCTTCGCTGGCGAAGGGACTTTAGCCGCCGGACGTGCAGGGCTTTGCTTGGCCGTTCCACTCGCGTCCTCTTCCTCTGATGCCTCCATGTCCTGAACCGCCTTGATTGTAGATTCTGACGGTTCGACCGACATGGAAGATGTGGAACGTGGTCGAGAGCGACGATACCACTCGTCCGGGACTGAAAACCGAAAGGAACGCTTCGCCTTCGCGGAAAAGCCAAGCGGGATCACGGGAGAAAGTAATAAATCGGAGAAGCACGCGTCTGAAGTGAGTGTGGAAGCCTCTGGGAGCAATGAAAGACACGCTTTAGCGATGGAATTGAGAAGGCCAATCGCAACTCACTCTCAACATCGCCTTCGGCCCATACGTCCTCTAATACATAGAGCACAGTACCTCCACCAGGCCCCGGTAGTGACCTAGTAAGTCCGAGAGCGTCTAAGATTGATTGAGAAACATCTGCGACAGTAGCGGCCCTCGAGAAGAAGCACTTCCAAGTGAAGCCATCGTGAATTTCAGGGACCCGAAGAAACAATATTGTGGCGGAGAGCGAAGGGTGTAGAGAAATGAGCCGCAGGACAGGGGAATGGAGATGGGATGTCAGTGCGAAAGCAGAAAAATGACGCTCGAGCGAGGGATCCGAGGATGTGGTTTGAATCAAGGGAGCGACTTTGGCCGACTCGTCTACGAGACCTGGAACGGGACCCGAACAACTGAATACGAGGCAGAAAGTACATCGAGAGACCCATACCATCTCCTAAAGACTCCAATTCGGCTTCTTCCCACTGGCGACCCGGCGTCTCGTTACGAATCAACTGAATGGCCCAACCGCGAGGGTGTAAGTTGCCGAGTATATCGGTCTTGACTTCATCAAGGTCGCTTAAGGCGTTTATCACATCAGCGACCGTTCCGTGCTGTTGCACCGAAGCGAAGTGAAGGGAACCAGATGGTAATACTGTTGGTACAATGAGAATGTCATCGGGCATTGGGAAAAGCGACAGTGAAGGTAGTTATATGCTATAAGAAGCGTACACAGGCAAGAAGACATACAAAGTAGCAAGACAGATGACTAAGCAACTTGAGATGAAGAATCGGCATCCACACCCGGGTGGACCATATAGAATACGCGCATATCCCCGCCTTGTGTGCTACTTTCATCCATAGATGTAGGTAGCGAGTTTTGTACATCACCTGTGATCTGGATAAGATAATTGTCCTGTCGGCCGAAGGATGTGAGCACTCTCCGCTAAGGAGTCCATACTGATAGAGGCACCTGACCTTTACAAGCTTCTTCAAAACCTTCGTGATAAGTTCCTTTTCGTATTCCAACTCGTCAACGTCTTGAATCTCCTCTTCCTTCATCTCTAAATACCAATCGATAAGTTCATCTCGGTCTATTCCCTTGCCGGTCTCCCGCTCGACAGCGGCGAGGTGCAAGACGATTAGACTTTGCAGGGTCATGTACTTGTCGTGCGTAATGACCATCCTGCGTTTCGAAGAGGTGGGCCCGTCATTTTGTGGAGTCTTAGGGGTCACCAGACTCTGAACTTGTGTGCTTGTCGACCCGTCTGGCCCTGACTGCTCGGCGTACGTCTGTTCTGACATTTCCGTATCACCACCGGACATTGCGACATCTTGGCTGTCGTCTTCGCTCATCTTAGGTTGCACATTTTCACGGGCTATTTCCGTCTCCTCCTCATCAAAGTCTATGTCGTCTTGTTCGACGTGGATGATGGATTGTCGCAGGAGACTGTACGCTTCTCTTACGAAAGCCGGCGTAATCTGCAAGATGGGTTTGTTCCCTCCCATCGCAAGGAACAAAGGCACTCGCCTCTGATGTACAGTTCGCTCGAGCGATTGCTTCGCTGAGGCGAATCATGCTTTCAAGTTGACGAACCGTGATACGATAGGAATTTCGACCAGCGCCGGACCCATCGTCTTGGCGAAGTACCCTGTATTTCTCGACCAAAAGGTCTGCAGCCTCGGGTGTTAGCTACTCAACGGTCCAAGTCGTTAGCGTGTATACCCAGCGTTTTGTGAACGGGGACAAACCTTAGGGTTGAAAGTCCGAGCATAACGTATGTACCTCTGCAAAGCTTCCGTACTGAATTCCGGATGCAGTGCGTCATCTCGAAAACGATGGACATTAACGATATGCTTCGCTATGTTGAGATCGACCTTCTCGTCACATTCGTCCAAGACGACAAAAAAGAGGTCGAAACGACTCATGATCGGAGCAGTCATCGCAACGTTCCCTCGAAGCGTCTTCTTGCGATCGTACCTGCCACCGATGGGATTTGCAGCGGCAAGAATGGACGTACGCGCATTGAGTGTGGCGTGAATACCTGCTTTGGCGATGGAAATTGTCTGCTGTTCCATGGCTTCGTGGATGGCGACTTGATCCGAGATATCCATTTTGTCAAATTCGTCGATGGCACAAATCCCGTTATCTGCAAGCATCAATGCGCCAGCCTCGATAGTGAAGTCCCCTGTCTCTTCGTCTTTTACAACCGCTGCCGTAAGACCTGCTGCTGAGGAGGCCTTTCCGGAAGTATAAACCGCACGAGGAAGGAACGAGCAAATGTACCTAATAGAAATCGATCAGCAACTGAGTGCACAGAACCAAAAGTAGCTTACTTCAGGAACTGTGATTTTGACGTAGACGGATCGCCTATGATGCAAATGTTGATGTCCCCACGAAGATGCATGCCTTCTGAGGTTTGTTTGTGCACGCCTCCCATAAGCTGAAGCAGTAGACCCTTCTTCACAATTTCGTGCCCGTAGACGGTCGGTGCAATACTCTCCACCAGTCGAGAGTAGATATGGTCTGACTCGATCATGCGCCTAAGTTCCTCGAACTCTGGTTCTGTAAGGGATTTGGCAAATGCCAGACCGTCGTCTTCTCCATCTTCGTCCTCGCCTCGGACATTCGCAGACCCCTGGCACATCGTTTAACAACAAAGACGTTTCAAGGATCTCGAGGGATATCTCACCCTTCCATCCGTATCATGTACCATACACGCCAAAAACGCAGTTTTGTACTGCAAGTCTCGGACGCCTAGAGCTTTCAAGCCAGTGACACCACCACCTCCAATGGAGTTGTTGCTGCCATTTCGATTGGACTCCCGCTGGAGCTCGGCGTTGTTGCCACCAGCTAGGCCAAGCTGGCTGACATCAGGGACAACTATGAACGAACCAGTGAAGACGCATTTGTCGCCGGCCTTTGCGCGTTCGACAAGCTCGGAACGGAGGATGACGTCCAGAGACCGGGGCATCGATCCCGTGGGGATTTCAGATGGATTCTCCTGGATACGAACTTTTTGCCAGTCGGTGAACTTTGAAGTATCAATTTGGAGCTGCCATGCTGAGCGATTGCCACATGTTGGATTTGGGCACAAATTCGGCTGGGTTCGCAGAGTCTCTTAGGGGACAATCATAAGGACATACTCTGAGTACGAACCTCTGTATACTTAAATTGTTGTTCGATCTCGTGCACAAGGGCTCTGCATACTTCACATATAAAGCTGCCGAAGAGGAGTTCTGGCCTGACCTCGCTCGTACGCGTCACAGTCCCGCTGATGCTCATCAGGGTCCCGATCTTGTCTGTTTTGAGATCTCTGATAGCAGAAACCAAGGGTAGATGATAGAACGCCACGTTGAACTCGCGAGATTGCAAGTTCGTTGAATCCATAGCGGCTGAGGTAGGGTTGATTTTGAGATATTCTGGTTCATATTCGGCGACTAAATTGTAAACGGCCTTCCGAAGATACGGCAGAAATCGATAATACTGTCTTTGTATGGCGTCGGCGAGGACATCGTCCTTTTGCAGGAGGTGGCCGTAGTCGACATAGAGCGTGGCAAGTTGATACTCACGCATGGTGTGGATTTGCTCGACATAGATAAGCTCGCCATCACCAGCTACAGGGATATCGTCATCCGGGCCAGGGGTTCCGGAGAGGGCTACATCTCCTGTGAAGCTAAGTAGGCTCACTGGATGTACTATGTGCCCATGAAGCGGGGCAACTTACGTCTTCAAAAACGCTTCGAAGGCCTCTGCAACGCTCTCGCCTACGGCATCTTTCACAATGGGTACATCTCCGTTTAGTTGTTGCTGCTGTTCAGCCCTTGGTCTACGTCTCCTTCTCGAACTCGTCTCAGTAGCGTCCTCTCGATCATCGTTCCCTTCATCTCCAAAGCTCAAGGCGTCTGTAGTACGACGCGTCGCTTGTCGGGTAGAAGATTGCGCATTGGGGGACTGCGAGTTCTGTGGAGCACTGCTTGGAGGAAGAGATGAACGAGGGAGTGGGGGAGACGACATTTGTGCTGGACTCATGAGACGCGGCGAGTCGCGTGTCTTGCATAGCCAGGCAACGCGAAAGCACCGGCCCTTCATCAAATCACGTGATGCAACTGTCCATGATATTACGGCGATTGTAAAGTAGTGGGGTATCCGGAACCACCTTCTGTGGCCAAACAAATAGCAAACTCACAACAGTCTAACGAGCAGCCGACATGAACTCGGGAATCGATGCTCGGAGTGCATTAAAGTAAAAGCAAGAAAGTATGAACGGGAAGGGGAGAGAATGAAAGTCTCGGAGTGTGGAAATTTATCCACTCTTGCGTGCGTTGAAGATCAGATGGCAGACCATTGATGCCGGGAAGATAACCTTTGGTTTATTGAGTTAATAAGTTTTCCGACGATGAACGTGAGAGAGACGACATACAAAACTATCTCGTATCTCCATAGTCTTTTCGGTCGTTTCCAATGGTGAGAGCAAATCGAAATTTCTCACAATCGCGGCTATGACAACCCTCAACACAATCTGGGCTAAGTTTTGCCCCCCACAGACACGGGAGCCCGTTCCAAAAGGCATCATATGCCAATTCATGGCTTCAAGTTGCTCCTTGTTGTCCCCAGTTTCCAGCCACCTCTCGGGGGAAAAGGTTTCCGGGGCTGGGAATACTGTCGGGTCGCGGTGTGCAGACCAGGCCTGGGTGGCGACGACCGTCCCTGGGGGTAGCGCATAACCCATTAAGTCGAACGCCTCAGGTACAGACGTCTTGTCACTCGAGCTCGGCACGACGCGCTCGAGTAGGCTGGGGGCAGCACCATAAAGACGAAGGCCTTTGAACAACCCATTAAAAGACGCAGTAAGCACGAAGTTCGGCCTAACCTTCTTTTATGAACGCGCTCAAATACGGAAGGTTCTGAAAGGTGGAGATATCTGGAAGATCCTTGCGATTGGGCATAACCGTGTCCAACTCAGCCCGGAGTTTCTTTGCGACATCAGCACGGCGGCTGAGCTCCCAGCAAAGGTACGATAGTGTCGTCGAACTCGTATCGCATCCGCCAACGCTGCAGGGAGACGATCCAGTTGCCGGGGGTTCAGAGATTATTTGACGTGAAAAACGCACAGATGACCCATGTGTTCAGATATGACGTCCCGGTCAGAAGCCGTAGCAGTCGATGATCCCGAGTAATAGCGGAGGAGACGTTGGGCAAGAGTAACCCTGTCAGAATGTTCTGAGGCTCCGGAGACCATTTGTGACTTCGTCTCGTAGACTCTAGCACTGACGAACTGGCCAAGATGATCATCAGGACTACTAAGACCACAAACTCAAATCGTAATTACTTGCCTCCGCCATTATTCTGTCAGAGTCACAGAGCTGACGCCAGCGGCGATTGGGAATAGTGCAGACTAGGTTCCAAGCTCGTTTATGGACAGCACTCCGCTGGAGTGGGTAAAGTTGAGTTTGTGAGTTACTCCGAGAATATGTTGGGCATACAAGTATTCCTCGCTTTGGAAAATCCCCAATTGCTGTGACCAGAGGGTCTTCGGTATCCATGGCCCACTTGCTGAGAGCGCCAACATGATAGCCAAACGAGGAGGCCGAGACAACGTCGACCATAAAGTGGCGAAAGAAAGTAAGACAGTCGACGGAATTTCCTTTAACAATTCCGTCGAGGATCTTTATAAGTAAGTGAGGCTCATGTCACGATAGAAGGTAGTATTGGACGTTTCATACATTAACCAATTCGAGGGTAGAGTGGTGTATATCCGGCTGGAACTGGGCAAGATTGGTAGGGATATAGTGTGGGGCATAGCCTTTCTTCCGGAAAACGTGAGATGTGTGAGGTAAAGTGGTCATGCTGCAGAAAACGGTGTCAGGCTGTAGCGGCTATTCGTATGCGGAAGGGACGATCCGTACGCATGATCGTTATCATTCCTGCAGCATCGATGAGCATAAAGTTACCTCGCGAGGAAGGGGTACGAACGTAAGGAGACTCTTATAGTACGCGCTCTTGTCAAATTTGAGAAGAGAATAGACATTCTTCGTAGTGGAAAGATCGTTGAAGACGACCTTATTTGGACCAACACGTACGACAGGGCCATACACCTCAAATAGGGTATGTATAGTCCTGCATTGTCGGAGACGAAGAACGTGTGTTGTGAGCCAAAAGTCAGATATCGCCGCATACCAAGGACCGGGGATATCGCAAAGAGGAGAAAGGCAGAGCTGATATATTGCGCAAAGAACGAAGTAGAGAACGACGAATGCACCAGCAATGGCGAAGGTGTGATTAAAGACGAAATCCGAGAGGGAGGGCATCGCGAGGAGATTCGAAGATGGGGTGAAGGGACCTAACACAAGATGGAGGGAGCGCAGATTCGGGCGGGAAGAAAGGAAGGTAAACGAGGTTGAAATCCGTCAGGCATCAGAGGGACACTTGTTTATATGCAGCGAAACAATTCTCCAAGGAAGAGTTGTCCGTTTTGGACGATTTCTACTCACCTTGCTCATGCCCAAAGAAGACAACGAATTGCTTGGATAGTGTCCGTGTGCTTCACCCAGGCTCTTTTTCACACTCTCCATCAGTTTTTGTCTCCCATCAAACTTGGCTGGCGTCCTTGATTGACAGCAATTATCGTCAGATCGGCACTAATTTTTGGGTCGAGTGGCGGCGCGACCTTTTGCAGCCCAGTCATGGAGTCCAAAGTCCCGAATTTACAAAGATTTCGTGACAAGCTTGGAATTCAAAGGCGCAGAAAAGTGTCGATCACGTCCGTACATCCAGCCTCATGATGTAATGAACCGTCGATTGAACTCTAGATTAATGAAGGGATAGCGGTCGTGTTGGTTGACAATCATATACATCGTTCTCGATCAGAGAAAAAAGTTCTCGTAAGACCGGCGGGCAGGTAGAACATTTCTTAAAGCACTAGAACAAGGAATTGTAATGCAAACCATAAGCACCATAGAAGGAGAGTATGTATCGCAGGAAAAGCACAAGGTCCAGAAAGTAAAGCTAGAGACTCCTGCTGGTCACGGTCAAAACGCGATGAATATGTGGGTCGAGTCGTATATCAGGATCCTCCGCTCGGACGGTCGACCCGCCGACAACGTGAAACATCCGTGAACCGGAGGCACCTGCTTCCGGGTAGATGCCTCACTTCACTCTGCTCTGCCGGACTTTACGGCCGCTCTACCCGAGTCCGCCGTGTGATTCGACATGTTGTGTCCATCGCGCCCGAGCCCCACGCCTGTCAAAAAGCATATTCGAATAGTTGCGCCCAAGTAGACGAATCCCACACTCCCCCAAGCCATCGCATTCCACCTCCAAACACTCCAGAAGATCTCAGGCCCTGCCGGAGACATCGTGGCGAGGTGGCCAAAATCGGCAATGAGTAGACAGGATAAAAGGCGCCTCCAAGTCTTCAAAGATGAGGTGGAGGATAACACGAGGTGTTCGTTTAGGGCGAAAAGCAGATAGAGGTTTGCAAGCTGGAACAGGCTCATGCTGGTGGGTGTGTCTACGTCGGCCCGTGTAAACTGGCTCTTGGTAGGAGTAACTAAGTCAAAAAGGTAATCGTTTTGGTTGGCAGCGGCATAATATGCCCCCGCGAGTGCAGATATGGGTTCGACATAGAGAAAGAATAGTCGATAGGGTAGGGGGAAGACGTTGCTCATCATACTGGCAGTATTGAGTTACGGGCTAGTCCCGGCCTTATCCGAAAACAGCTATTACATACAGCATGTCCGTCGTATATCCGGGGCAGCACCACGTACGACACCGGATTTATGTGCAGCAGCAAGCTCTTGCTCTTGGTTTTCAGTTCCGTGTTTATGGAAATGACTCCTATCAGGACTCGATGATTCTGCTATCTACGCAAAAGATTACTGTAGGGCTAAAGGTGAGACGTTTTTGAAGAGGCACTCATCCCGGGCAGGTCTACGACATGGCGACTTTGGCACCCGCTGTCTGCGTTAGTCTCGGGTAATGACCTCCGCCCCGTCTTCTGTGATCAGAATCATATGTTCCTTCTGTGCACTTCGGGCACAATTCTAGTTTGGGTAAGTATAGGACCGGGTGACGAATAGGGGGCTTTACCTCGGTGGAAGCTGTCCAACCGTCAGGGAAAATCCAACCCCTTGGATTAGGTCCTTGAATGAGGCATGGCTCGGAGGACGTCAAGATTCACGAGATCACGGCGGACAACGTATTTACCTCAATCGTGAAGCAATGTCCTGGGATCATAGTCCCAGGTTCTTCGTTACCTGAGAATTTGTGGATCAACGTCCAACACTCGAACCTGATAGATAGCTCAACTCACGGTGATGCAATATCCATGGTGAACGGTGAAACACCTCGCCAATCCCATGACCCGTAAACTGAGTTGACACCGAGTAACCCCGACGATCTGCCAAATTGTGTATGGCCTGTCCAATAGACTTGAAGGGCTGTCCGGGTCCACAGACGGCCATTCCAGCATCCAAAGCCTCGCTCGTCGTAGCGACTAGCTCTTTTCCTGCCTCGTCCTTGATGGCGGCGTTATACAGTGTCGCCATGTCAAGGTGATCCACTCACCACATTGCCAACCAGAAATGTTCGCGACGTGTCCCCGTGATATCCATCTAAGTATACGGTGATATCTATGTTCACAATATCTCCGTCTTCGAGACATCGACTGGACGTGTATGAGACGAGTAGCAAGAATTGTGTATCGGGGACAGACATACTCATCTGGGATTCCATGAGCTATGACGTTGTTTACGCTAGTGCAGCAAGCTTTGGGGAATCCGGAATATCCAAGAGGCGATGGATATGCTGAATGAGCTATGATATACTCATGAATTGCGGCGTCCAATGCATCCGTGGTGGAGCCAACCTACCCTGAGGGTCAGTGCTACAGGCGAATTACGATGCCGACCATTCTTGACCTTCACCAGCGTACCTGCGTACTCCAGGACATTTCGGGCCAGCCGAGCAGCGCTTCTCAATCGCCGCTCTCCAGAGCTACCAGGCTGTATGCGGCCATCACCGGAAGTAGAAGTTACCCCACGACCATGGGGACGGGAGGAAGGTGTCACATAAGGTGGGCGTGGGATGTGCGGGGGCACAGGTCGTTGGGTAATGTGAGAAACCCCGAAAACAAAGGGCTCCGGTGGTAGAATAACCGAATAGATACCGAAGAACTCATCGTCCAACTCTGAGATGTCGGCCCCGTTACTACTAGTTGTAAGAGCGGTGTACCGCCGCCTAGGTGAACTGACGGGACCGGCTGGTCCGGAAGGAGGGAGAATTGGAGGGCAACGGTCAACGGAGAAATGGCGACGGTATACGTTCGGAAGGGCCATGCGAAGAGTCCTTGAAGCAAGCATCGTCAGGCAATTGATGTGGGTGCAGTGAATGGTTTTACGACGAACGCACGCCTTGGCAGGAACGCTCAACAGCTAAGCGCTAAGCCCCAGCCTCTTATGTATATTGTGTTCGCCCTACAGTAAGTTACATAACGCGCACCTTATGGCGAAAGTTTCTCGAAGTAACATGGGTCTCACAATTGGGAGTGTCAATTATGTCGCGAGCGACAAGTAGGTACAATGTAGGTATGAATGGTGCAAGGGGTAAGGCAACGAGTGTCTGGGTGAAAAGCGTGCTTCCCTGCTCCAAAAATCATCCATCTAGTGTCACTGGTCTCAATGAACTGAGGGAATGACCCGCTTGGTTTCCGGCCTTTGTCCATTGTTTTGGAAGGGGAGTGGCCAAGGCTGTCCCAGGTGCTCGTCTCGTGGGAGACAACGGTACGATTGCTGAGCTAGGTTGTTGAGCTGGTATGGCGACGTTATACTGATAGCCAGCACCCAGCCAGCGTCGGACGGCGGGATGATCGACGGTTGGTGAACAGTTACACGTGGCATAGAGTTCCAATAATTTTGTGAAACTCTCAGTTGCATTGAACAGAGGGAGCGCTGAGTCTATCATCAGACACAGTCAAGATATGTACATGAGCAAGAATCACCTTCGTGTAGGGTCCTGTATGCTTGATTGTAGGAAGCATGCCGACTCCACATCACTACGCGAGTATTGGTGACGACCAAAGATAATACCAAAATTGAAACATACAGTAGGCACAAGCCACGATGGCAGCGGTGGATTCTGTAAGGCAATGGACGAGAACACGACCTCGATGTTCCAAGGCATCTTGAATGTATTTGCAGACGGTCGGTAATGAAAGAAGAAGAGCTGCTTTGTTGGATGAGGGTATCTCGATGTGACTATGCTTGAGACCGATATTGGAGGGAATGGTAGCAGACGGCGACAATGATATGCAGTGGGTCAGGCCCAGGTATTCGACTAGGCAGGCAGCTTGTTCCAAGTCCGTGGGGAAGTCACTACGGCGGGACTTATTAACGGGAAATGTCAACCAGTGAGCAGCGTATCTGTCGTACCTGCTCAGAGAAAGCTTCTCCGGTATAATACAAGTCGTGTCACTTAAACTGTTCAGAAAGCTAGTGACATCCTGACGGTGTCTGCGCTTCCAGGCTCGGTAAGTGGGGTTCGTAGGAGACAACTCGTAGTGACACGCTTCAAAAACGTGAAGTTCCTTGATGAAGCCATAGTTTGGTTGCACCTGCGGACGAGCTGCAATAATGAAGATAGGTAAGCGAGCAAGCGACAGGGGAAGGGACAGTAAGTAAATACCTCTCTTGATGAGGGCGATCGCCTTGTGCGTGGGAATGTGACGAGCCGACATTACTACGTGGTGAGTTTAAGTCGCTATTGAACACCGCCGCGGAAGCAAAAAAATATCTCACAATACGCTGCAACTATGGTGGCACTTCTTGAGATGCCCATGAGACAGTGGACCAGTACTCTGCCGCCGCCATTTATGGCGTCCCTGATAAAGCGACAAGCTTCAGGAAGGTGGATGAGAATGTCCTCATATTCAGAGTCTTGCACGGGTATCGTCAAGTGGTTGGGCCCTTGCAAGGGATAATCTGGACATGCAGAAACGATGTGCGTTATGCCAAAACGTCGGCGAAGGTCGATGGATTTCGCGGCGGAAAGACTGTGAGGGTAGGGGTTATGAGACAATCCGAAAAGGGAAGGAGCCGACGTGAAAGAAACGCGTACTTTCCGATGTAGAGTTGACCGTCTATGACAGTGTCGATGTTGTGATTTGCTGTATTAGGCATGGAGAGGGCAAGTGAGATGGCTACGGACGTCTACGAAGGGTGTTTTAAAGAGAGAAAGTAGTGGGCGAAAGAAGCGCAGACGAAAGAGGACCAACCAGTCAAGCTGGGCATACATTTCCATTCAAAGAATCGTACCCGTTATCTCTCCCCCTATCTCTCCCAATGGTTACCCCTTGCCCTAGGACCTAAGCTCAAACACCTCACTTTCATAAACGTGAATTTTGGTTGGGTTATCGCTCCACGAGAAGATCCGGCCTCTCCGGTTTTTTGCCTACTTTTAGGCCGCAGGATCTTTTTGCTGTCATTGTCGTAATTCCATGCGGTTATGGAAATTCGTTCCAAGTGACGTGACTTTTCACAAATTGCGCGACATGTAGGGTTAAGTGGAGCATGCACGGCTGGCATTATGATATTTCACCTTCGCCAGTTCAAATCCAGCTCCACAGCTGCCGCCACTTAGGTGATCTTCTGTTCCCAAACGAAGACAAACACCAGAAGTTGTACCATATGCATCCTGACGGACCGTCCGGTGTGAATGTAACGTACAAGAAAAGCGCCGACAAGCCGGAAATAGGCATGTAGTAACTCCATCTAGATTGCGTATCTTCCGCGTGACATGCGCGAAAATAGTTTGACGCCCGGCGTGGCACTGCTAACCGTGCCGGGGAGATATCGGGCATGTTGCAAGGAACGTTCCGAGTGAGATATACCCAAGGCATCTAACAGCATCCTAGCCTTGGCAGGAATAAACGGTTGCAGCAGAATACCGCAGACGCGCAAAGTTTCAAGAGACAGAGTGTACACCTCCCCTATAAGTGCCTGTGGTGTTTCTTTTGCCCATGGTTCGGTCGCGTTCATCATCGCATTGGCCTGAGAAAAGGGCGTGATCGGATAAACGTCGTCATCAAATGGAACCAGGACGAACAGCTTTTAGTTGAGAGATAATACCCTCTAGAGCCTCCGCAATACGAAGCTCCTCAAGATGACTGTCGACTACGGCAGCCAAGCTTTTAAGAGGATCCATCACCTCAATGAGTTTCTCAACGTCCGTTGAATGTTCTAGTGTTTCTCGGGAGCATGATTGAAAATTTTCGGGTAAACGCTTTCGAATGGCGACAGACGTTGAGCGCAAGTAGAAGTTCCCGAGTAAGGATTGCAGTTCCGAAGCGTGGTTTTCCAGTTGTTCACTCGACCAGTCTAGTATAAACGTTCAAACTCAATCCGAAAGCTTTCTATATGCGAGCGATAAAGTAGCTCACCGACGTCATCCTTGAAGCGACCACCAATCCGAGCGAGATAATACCTGACCGGGTCTGCCCCTAGTTCATCGATGGCCTGGAAGGGGTCCACAACATTACCAATAGACTTAGACATCTTACGCCGGTTCACTGTCCAATGGGAGTGAGCTAGGAGCCTTTTGGGGAGAGGTAGGTCTAGTGCTTGAAGCATGGCCGGAAAGTATATAGCATGAAAGCTATCAGTATCGACGTCAGGTCCCGGCAACATGGCGCAAGGCTGAAACCCACCGTACGATATCTTTACCAACGACCTGAAGGTCTGGCGGCCAGCACGAATCGATTCTCTCTTTCTCCGCATTCCAGGGGTATCCAGCTCCGGTCAAATAATTTATCAGAGCGTCAAACCACACGTACACCGTATGCGCAGGGTCATCCGGGACGGCAATCCCCCAATGCAGGCGATGACGAGGACGGGACACTGACAGATCCTCAAGTGGCATAGATAACATATCCAGAACGTTCGAATGCTGCTGCGGAGGATGAATCGCGTGGGGGTCCGACTGATATCGTGCAAGCAGACAATCGCGGAAGTTTGAAAGGCGAAATTTGTAGTTCTCTTCCTCCGTCCACTCAACTACGGAGCCAGTCTCCTTGGACACAACGATCTCCTCGCTGGAACTTCCGGGGCTCCCAAGACGTTCGACTTGGTTGTCTGTGTAGAAACACTCGTCGGAGATGGAGTACCATCCTTTGTGAGAACCTTTGTAGATCAACCCTTTCGAGTCCAGTTCGCGCTGCAGTGCCGTGAGAAAAATTGAAAAGAAAGGTTGCACTGTCGCCTACCCACACATGCTGCACGGCATAGTGATGGTCTTTCTCTGAAGTCCGGATGAACCTGGTATACGAGACGTCTGCTTTACCTGAGAGAACCTTTAGGAACAACGCGATTAGTATTGGGTAAACTCAACAGTGAGTAAATGAACACACACGAAAACGATCACTTATATGGTCGCAGAATTCCAGGGGTTTTGAGTTTTGTGCCTCAGCTGCTCTCTGGATTTTGAGGCCGTGTTCATCCGTGCCAGTAAGGAAGTTGACAGTTCTATCTGGCCGAGAGAGCCTGGCGTGTCGTGCGAGGATATCCGTAGTCACCAATGTATAAAGGTGGCCGATATGGGGCACTGCAGTTGGGGTCAAATACGGGGAACATTCCAAAAGACGTGGTGACCATACCAGAGTTTGGGTAAAATATGGGGGTCGTCAAATAATAGGGCTTATCATCACCTCCAGAAAAAGACGAATAAGACCGGGAATTGCTTCCTAAAGTTGGTCGTGGCAACTGGTGGCAGACACGACGAACGCATGGTCTCAAGAGCATCGTCGATCGGCGCTTCTGGAGATGGTTCGGCCAGCACTTTGGGGCCTTCGGGGAGTTAGCCCGATATAGCCGTGGGTTAGGGTTAGGGTTAAAGCGATGTTAACCCATCCCTCGATTCCTCGGACACTCGTAGGCGAACGAACAAACCCCAGAGACCGCGCTAGGAGCGCCTCGAGCACTATCGATTACTATGTCCGACTCTTTCGCTGACCTTTGGAGCTCTTCTGCTCCTGTGAAACCCTCCCAACCTGCTCGAAAGCTAGGTGCAAGTCCTGTACCACCACCTGGGGCTCTTCGCCCGAAGTATGACGCGTTTGCCATCCTCGCGGCGTCTACGTCAAAGACTCCAAGCCCACGCTCCCTAACTCCATCCGCACCGGCTGCCGTGGCTCAAAAATCGAACGGCGGTGCAGCACCAAGTACCTCAGGAGACGCCTTTGGTGATCTACTCTCGGGATCATTCGGGGCCAATCCCGGCAGTGCCAATCTCAGCATAGCGGAACAAGCAGCGAGGGCTAACGCGCGAGTAATTCACCAGCCCCCCATACAACCGCAAACATCGTCTGCTTGGGCAGGACTTGACTCCCTCGCGGGGGGTGCTTCTTTCTCGTCTTCGCTACAACACAAGCCTGCAACTCCAGAAGTCGACGACGACTGGATTTTTGGTTCCACTACTACCCCGGCACCCAAGCCGTCGAATGATGATTTGGGAATCGAAGACTTTGTTTCCCGTCCAAAGCCTTCAAGTGACCATCTCCCTCCGCGACCGTCCAAGGCGAATTCTTTGTGGGACCTCGACGATTTCAATTCGGTATCTAACCAAGACCATCACATTTCTTCGCCCGCATCAAACCTACCGCCTTCCCGTTCTGATACCCCCGGCGATTTTGATTTTGGGGATCGTGAAAATGCTTTGCTCGACGATGACTCTGGCAGCGACGACGATATATTGGGAGATCTAGGTAAACCCCCCCGCGTGCAGCCCACAGCACGTTCCTCGCATTCGGTGCGTCAACGCCTTATGACAAGGCAACGACCCGCAAGTTCTCTGACAATCTCCTTTCTAGAACGTCGTCCCTGCGCATAGACCTCCTTCCCCCCCACCTCACCTTATCGGCCAGATTGTCGAGATGGGATTCTCTCCCGACCAGGCTCGGGCGGCCCTTGCCTCCACCGAGTCGGGGGTTGACGTTCAGGCTGCGTTAGAGGCTTTACTTTCGGAACCGTCACAGTCTCTCCCAGTTTCTGCTGCACCACGCGCGTCTGGGGGATCGCGCGCAGTGCGCGACCGTTTCCAGGACGATGACGGCTGGGGAATCGAAGAACAAAGGCCAGAGCCACCGCGCCAACACCCCAGACAACAAACCTATCCCTCTCGGGAGCGATCTCCCCTTTCGTCGTCGGAAGCCAATTACCAACAACAGGCCGACAAACTCATAGCACAAGCCAGCGAAATTGGTTCTCGGGTATTCCAACGGGCTAACGCGTTTTGGAAGGAAGGAAAATCGAGAGTGGCAAAAGCGTATGAGGACCGCGCTCCAAGCTCGCGGGCGGGATCCACGGGGTATAACGAAGGGCCCAGCGGGAGGCCCAGGTGGATGCAGGAGGCCCCCGAAACCGATCAAGCCATTCCGCCTGGAGAGCCTTCTCGGAATAGTTTCAAGGATGAAGGGGCCGACTCTATTCCGGTGCCACCCAATCCCTCCGGGCCAACAAGAGCACGCCCCCAGATTAAACCTTCCCACCCTGACCAAACCAAAGAGGTTGATCTATTCAGTGAAGACACACCCACAGCCTACGTGTCGCCCTTCCGTCGTGGCGCCGGTTCTCGCACAGCTCCTGTCCAAGCAGTGTCGGCCCGCGCGCCGTCTCCGGTTCGTCTGACCCAACGAAGCGTTGTCTCCGCCTCGCCTTCTGCGATCTCTGCTTCGGCTGAACACAAGGCGTCCGGTACTGAGATGTTCAAGCTCGGGCGATTTGCAGAAGCTGAAACAGCTTATACGTCGGCTATCTCCCGATTGCCGGACTCACACTTGCTGCTTGTTCCGTTGTTGAACAACCGCGGATTGTCGCGATTCAAGACAGGAAATATATCGGGCGCCATCGAGGACTTTACCGCGGTCATCGCCTTCGTCGGCCCGTCTTACCACCCGGCGCGAGAAGCCAAAGTGACGAGGGAGGAGGAAGGGGCGGGCGTCGATTTAGGTGACGCGCTCGGCAAGGCGTGGCGCCGAAGAGCGGAAGCGTACGAGGGCAGGGAGAAGTGGGATTTGGCGCGACAGGACTGGGAGGCCATCGTCGGCGCAGACTTTGCCAGCAGGCACCGTGGCGATGCCCTGAGCGGTATCGGGCGCTGCAAGAAGATGGTTAGCGCGGGCGACGCACCGGATGTCGTCACTCCGTCCGCCCCGCGGGTAAACGCATCGCGGCTCACGAAACGCCCGGCGGCTCACCGCGGGCCCACGCCACCCTCCGAGGCGGTAATCAGACTTAAACAAGCCAATCAAGAAGCGGAAGCGGAAGAGCAGGCACGTCTCGAGCTGAAGGACAGCGTCGACTCGCGACTCGCCGCGTGGAAGAATGGGAAGGAGACGAACCTGCGCGCATTGGTCGCGAGTCTCGACACCGTGCTGTGGGCCGAACTCGGATGGCAGAAGGTCGGGATGGCCGAGCTGGTCACGTCCAATCAGGTGAAAATTCGGTATACCAAGGCTATTGCCAAACTACACCCCGACAAGGTGCGTCCGTTTCTCCGAAGTATGTATGCAGGACACGTTTCGACGCTCGCTGTTTTTCTCGTAGCTTAATGTCAAGAACACTACATTGGAGCAAAGGATGATTGCTAATGGCGTATTTGGTACACTGAATGATGCTTGGAACGCTTTCAAACCGTAACATCATGTAGACCACTGGCACATTGTGTAGGAACGAGAGCCCTTGTTTTGACCTCTTGCCTTACTATGTAGCACAATCGTGCCCTCGAGAGTTCCATTAGCTCACATATGAGTCGGATCCGAACCACAATAGTCCCAGCTTATGAACACAACTCCCATCTCCCTCCGCCGTCCTCACTAACACACCAAACGCGGCCATTATCCCGCAGCCACTCCAGGGCCTCTTGAACGGCCCACGTGGTGATACGTTTCCATCGGTCGTCTTCGCGCTTCAAATGAGTTGTGATGTCATCAGCCGTTGGACCAGGGAGCGGTAGGTGCCGTCTCCGTGCGACGGCTGGCCCTAAGAATGCGTTCTCGGCCTCTCTCTTTTGGCGCGTCTGTAGCGCTGTGAACGAACGGATCGCCCTTTCGACTTGCATTGCCAGGTACGGTGTAGAAAGTGAAGCGTATGCTTCCTCGTCTGATGGGGGATCTGAGAGGTCTTCGGTGTGATCGGCTGGCTGCGAACCGAGTCTCAAGGTCGTGCTCGATCGACAGCTGTCATCTAGCAAGGTCGAACGATACAACATACTCGAGTCTAGCACTGCATGGGGCCCGGGGGGAGAAAGAATAGGTCCATCCCACAAGATGATACTACCGTCCTGATAGAGTTTACGGATAGCCCAGGAGAACAAACGCTTGACTTTTGGGGTAGACCCCTCCGTACTCGACGCCAGTCCTTTGCGTTTCGTGGCAGTAGAGTCGGGGTTCGCCGCCCCGGACTGGGGTCTTTTCGTCTTATCGCGGCGACGTGCTTCGGCTTCCACCACCCTGCGCGCTAGTGCCGCGAGTTCGGGAACGCGGAGCAGAAACGAGAGCGTACAGCCAACCAGGGCCCGTCCTTCATCGCCATCGCAGAAGCTCGAGCGCCTGACACGTAACACATGATGGTACGGCGGTCGCGGAGTGCAGAGGGCGTCAGCGCGACGTCGCAATCGTGGAGTACGTTCGTCGAATGTCGTCGGACTTTGCTTGGTTGGCGTTTTCGGTGTTTGTTCGATGACAGCAGAGTTGGTGTCGGAATCCGAGTCGCTTCTGCAGGACTGAGAATCGAAATTCAGGTAGCGGAGATTGTCCATGAAATGCTTCACGTATATGCGGAACGTATTCTCTGTGAGATCACGACTGTGAAGACGGGAAGGACGTCGAAGGCGCGGGGGGAGCTGATATATTGAGAGTTAGGATAGTACACTAAATGTGGAAAAAGTGGACGCACAGAAGGGTCTCTGGACGAGTTTTGAGGGCTCAACGAAGCGGAAGAAGATGGGGTAGAATGGGTGCTAGGCGTCGAGATGGAAAGGGGGACATTAACTGCTGCAGATTTCGGGGTACGTGGGACATCCTGGGCACCAAAAGCAACAGTGCTAGATGAAGGGACGACAAATTTCTCGGGCACGAAGTAGTGCTTCTCATGCAAAGTGATGACTCGTCGCCAATGGTCAAGCTCGACCCCGGGGCCATGGCATCGCTCTACGCACTTGTCGTGAGAATGTCTCTCAAGAACGAGATTCGGTATAGACGGACGGACCGATTGATTCGCCGTAAATCTCCCTTGAGTTCCGCTTCGCACGAACTCTGCCTTGAACCCTGACCACGGAACCAACGGGGATAAGAGAAGATCTGTTTTTTGTCAGCTCTTGAGCTGACCGGGGAGTGTCTTGCTTTCCGCTCGCTCGAGCATCCTGGTCGGCGCGGAACGTACATTCGAGGGTCCCGGTCCCATCGTCCACTGTAAATGGGTTTCGGCGTCGCCCGGCAGAGGCAATACGGCTCACGGGTGTAAATATCACGATTCTCGTACGCCGTGGCTTCGACTACTATGGCAACTAAGGAGACTGATCTGCACGGAACACGTCCGAGGTGATAATATGGAAGCCCTGTTACGTGTCGAGTCGAATATGAGTCGAATTCCGCATGGAGAGTCGAAAATGCCTCCCACCCCTGCTTTCACTTTCTGACATAGAGAGCACGTCTTTGATAAAGCAAGTCATGACGGAGTTCTTGCTCATAAGCCAATTGACTAGTTGCTCTCTGGTGTGGTCATCACCCATGCTAGTAGAGCTGTGTTTGTTATCTACGCGCGCCATAGCTTGGGCTACCAATACAAGACACAAAGACGAACCCAAGCCAAGCGCGGTAGCGACGCGTGCAATCATGTGACCACCACGAGTGATGTGGTCACGTGGGAAAATATCAATCATTGTTCTGTGTCCTTTTTCCTCTTCTCCTCGACAAGCTCGATGTTGTCTATTAACACACCTTTAAGAATGTCAAGCCCCTTCTTTCCACCCTTTCCATCCCCAACGTCTTCATTTGCTTCGGCGATCATGTCGTAGATTTCTTGAGAGACGTCGCCTTGCACGACTATTTCGTCAATGCCAGCTGCATTCTTCGTAACAGACCCGCCTGTCGCAAATCGCTGAGCGAATAGCTTGGCGGCCTTCTTTAGATCGACACCTGTTTCTAGTGTTACAATTGATCTGGATGTGCAGAGTCAAGCGACCATACCGAAAGCCTCGAGACCACGAATCGAAGTCACGAATTTACGCTTATTTCGCTCTATCCGTTTAATGATAACCTACAAAGAGAAAGGTAAGCAGGCGAGGATTGGGATCAAATGAAGTGTTTACTTGAGAGGCCTAAGAAGTTACAGTCGTTAGAAGTCGAATGAGGCCGTCCGAGACCGCAAGTACACACCAATTTCTTTTTTCTGGCCGCATCTGCTTTTGCATCTGCCTTTGCCTCTTTCTTGATCGTTTCTTCCTCCAATCGGCTCTGCGCCTCTTGACTTATTGTTCCGAGCTTGGCTTTCAGAGCCACTGAGCATAGAGTCCGGATGTGAGGGTGAGCAAGATATCACAAAATTGTAGACGTACCGTCGGAATAATACTTTTCATACAGGTCAGGATGTTGTGCTTGTAACCATTCCTTGCATTTTGAGAGACTATTGCCAAACTCACAGTACTCCGGTGGGTAGGTGCAGACTAATCAGCCAGGTCAACGATCGGACGATAAAGTAGGTTCCAGTGCAAGAGTTTGATCTAACCGCCACAATAGAACATCTGCACCGGGGGCGTTGCCCGTTTTTCTGGCTGCGTGGAGGTGGGGTCTACTGTCACTGCCGCTGCCATAGTGGTAAGTGTCCGATAAGCCTAAGATCAGATCAGATCAGTCTGAGAGAGCCTTCCCCCCTCGGCAAACGACGGGCCGTTTTCATTGTGCAGTACAACCGTTCATCAATTACATTTAATCAATGCTTGTTTTCCTCCGACCCAGGTTGGTCCCTCTCCACCCCTAATCTCTCCTTCCCTCCGTATCGTAGCTTCTCGCTTGCATCCCCGTTAGACGGTAATTCATAGGGTTCTTGCCTATCTATCGTCCTGTATTCCTCCGACCCAACACCCGCCTGACTAAACTTTCCGGACGGCGGCTCGTGTGGTCGCTGCACCTTGTCCGAAGAGCCGTCTACCTGATAAGTAGAAGCATCGGCTGGAGGAGAGCTGTCTACTTCTTTGAAGTAGGACTCTGCGGAGTGGCTCCCTTGTGCGAGTGAGGGTGAAGTTGAGAATTTGTTAGAGCGACGGGCAGAGATGAGAGTGGCCCGAATATTATAACGAGTAAAGGGACGCATTGTACGAGGAGGTCAAAGTCAAGTTGTATGTAAGGAAATGTCGGCATGACAGGACATGTCATGCATGACCTCATCATCACCATTCTCACTCCGCCAGCAGCATGAGCATAAAACGATATTTCTCTCAAGTGTCTACTTCCAAAGACGAAGAAGGACCGCAGAAGAAAGTTAAACCATCAGAGTCGCCTGGTTGTCTTTTTCTCGTCCAATCTTATTTTAAAATACTCACCAAAATAACTGACAGACCTTCCCACACTTGACAACCAACTCCTTCCTCTCCTCGATCTCTCGTCACCGTCCCTTTCTTCCCATGATTCGATCACAGAACATTTCGACAAAATCGCGGAACATTTATTCCAACATTCCTACCTAGTCTGTTACTCTACCAAACGCGACGGCAGTCCCAAATGGGTACTGTACGAATTTCTCGAGTTCGAGTTTTACATGATCAAGGCTGGCTGTCATCCCGACCCGTACACCCATGACGAAGCGGAGCAGCGGCTACCGGGAGTATGGTCCGTGCATTTTCCCTCTCCCCTTGCTGTGTGCTAAACCCAAGATGGCCAGGTACTTTCATCGCGTTCCTCGGTACAACGGCAAAGCTACCGCAGGTTATCGTAGCGGCTCTCGAAAAGGACTCGATTTGACTATCGGAACGCCCGACACCCCTCCCTCTTCCGATTCGTTCCCTCCAATTCCCGTCCGCGGTGGTATCCTACTGCGGTCCCTTCGAAGGGTTTCCGACTCTGTCGTGGTATCGGGTCCTTCTCTACTCGTCGACGAATTATTGCGGTGCAGTGGGTCTCCTGGCATCGCCGAACTCGTCACTGAAAAGTGGTTTGGAGAAATCTCTGCTTTCCGAGTACCTCCGTCCGAAAACCCCGCTTCGGTTCCTGCGGCTCTCTTCATTGGCAGCAAGAAGACGCACACTTCGTCTCAGATCTACAAGTCTTCGCGTATCGGCATCGATCTCTCGAACCCATCTTCCTCGGACCGGCGTCTACAATATGTTTGCAAACCCTATCGATTCTACATCCTTCCACGACTTCTCACCGCAAACGGTCGCGGGCAAACGTTCCTCGGAGTTTACGACCACTGCGTAGATACCCTTCAGGTTTCAAAATCGTCAGTTGCGGGCAAGATAGCTAGTTTGACAGGCCTCCAACCACAAACCGTGGATAAATACCTGAAGGCATACCGAGATGCACTTGCTTCTGGGGAATTGGAACCCTTCATAGGGCCGAGCGGTAAGGGTGCGGCTTCGTCCCCGATACCTTTCCTGCAGCTTGTGGGCGCCTGGCGACGGCGCCACCTGGCGGAATAATAGGTCGCGCATATTTTGGGCCCGCTCATCAGCTGGAATACAGGGTTAACAACTTAGAGAAGTAGATTTTAACGGTTCAAGGTCTACACAACTAGATAACCAAAGTAGTTTCATATGGTGGCGACGGAAGAACACAACAAGACCATCACAGTACTTTTTTTCTATGTTGCTAAATATCTCCTTACTCATCGTACTCCATAGACTCGAATTCATAGTTCCTCCTAGGACACATATTAATATCCATGATAATGTAATATATGATTACCCCCATTCACCACGAACTGAACTGCATCGCGCTTGCTTGGCTGGCAGTTCAAGTGTGCATTGCAGCCTACCTCCACACCATACCTGGCCCGTTGCCCAAAACATCTGAAATCGGGCTACTATGTACGGGCAGTCGAAGGTAAAGCCCATAACGATGCCCATAATTACTGATACACAGCAGGCGTTTGAGTGCTGGCGGTGTGGATGCAAGTTGTAGAATGGTGTATCGCATGCGGCCGTGTACAAAATGTCAACATGCCCAGCTGGACCCCCAACTTGCCGTGGTCCTCTCCGCTTCTCCCGGTGCCAAAAAGGATGGTACGGCTCGCATCTGCGTACGAAACCAAATGCATACCCGCTGCCACGTATAGATGAGTCCTAGTATCAAAACCTTGATTCGTGGGCATTGTTCGTGAGCCTGCTTGTAGGTCTGAAGTATTTGACCTGCCAGTACCCACGGAGAAACCGGGTGGCAGTTCAAATCCTTTGTGCCCATAGGGTTTTCGTAGGACTCATCCACATGCAGCAGTAGGTATACGTTGAGCTGATTTACAGTAAGGCCTAGAAGAGTGGCACATACGCTATAATGTCATCGGTGCCAAATTTGGCGCTATAGACCTCACGGATTCTCACCGCTGAGGCAGCCCTTCTGCAGGCCGACTTGAGCAACGTTCGGGAGTCTTCGGTCTAAATATGACATGCTTGGAGAATGTGTATACAGCATAAGAGGTACGGGGCCTGTCCTTTTGACCTGCCACTCAAGTTACGCATCGTACATACCCCAGATGCCGGCGCTTATGCGCCTATGGTGGAATTTGGGGTGCTACGATATCTAGACGTTTCCATCACCATGCAAGTCAGCTGAGTCGATGTTCAACTGTTTCACAGCCGAACCATACAAAAGATTATATGTTTCGCATCGAGATCTTAATAGGAAAGGTATAATGAGGGTGGGGGCATGTGGTCGTATTAATCGTTACAAGTAAGGTGACTTTAATCTTCCAGCGTGTTGCGAGCTGGCGGCGCGTGTCGCCTTATTACAAGCTTCACGAACAAGTTCAGCTAGCTGATATAAGTTCCAATGAGACACGATGAGTAATAAATTATCTAATAAGAGGTCAGTGAGCGTGAGTCCCATCAAAGTAGAGTGTCTGAGACGTACGGAAGGTGAGGTTTCCAGAATAGGTAAGGTCGTAGGAGACGGCTACTTCGAGCCAAAGAAGCGTGTGAATGCGGAGACGATAGTCTCAGGGTGGCTAACCGTCAGGTCGTTGCCACCTCCCTGAATGGTGATGAGTTCGGATTGTGGAAGAAGTCCTTGTATGCGCGCGGCATATTTGTATGGAACGGTTTTATCCTCAGTGCCCTGATAGGTAGATACGTTCAGAGGCGCACTGACGAAACAAGGGAAAATATCTCACCCAGATAAGCAAAATTCTGCGATTGGACGCGCCCAATGTTTCGAATGATTTATGTAGACCCCGAATGGGGCCATCTCTAAGAGAAGAGGCAATCGCCGCATTATAACCTGGAAGGTGCGCAGATTGTATGCGCACGATCTAAACCAGAGTAAAATTCAGTACTAAAGTACGTGCCTAAGATATGGGATCGATTACCTCAGATACGGGATCGCTCGAGGAAGAGTTCGCGAGTCGTTGAAGGTAAAACTAGACAGTAGGATTCAAAAATGACTACACGTGATATTAGGAATGACCAACTCGAAAAGGAGCGCTTGATGTCACTGTTTGAATGAACGGTGACGACATAAATCTTGTTGTTCTTGACAGGTCTCCGGACTATGATAGATGTAATTAACGGATCACACACACACTAGATACGTGACCATACCTCAACCAGCCCAGTTGGTGCTATGAGCGCCACCTTGCCATCGACCAAATCTGGGAAGAAGGAGGTGAATGCCGCAAGAATGCCGCCCCCCTAAACAAAAGCAGCGGGAATTGGTTGATGACTACGGCAAAGTAAGGAAGAGGTGCGTACCATTGAGACACCAGCGACGTGCGCCCTACCCCATTTGACATGTTGCATGAGGAGTGCAAGCTGAGTGGCGTATAGAGAGACGTCATAGGTAATCTCAGGAGCGTCCGAGTAACCGCGACCATATAGATCTACTGATGATCAGATTCTGGGAAACCAAGATGAATACACGTGCACGCATACCGTACAAAAGCACTCGGTAACCACGCGACGCAAGAGCGGGCGCCACGTCCTTCCAAATTAATGAAGGTATGGATAAGCCGTGGATGAGAACAATCTAAACGAGACTGTTCGGTCCAACGATGAGATCGCGAAAAGACGACTGGGTACCTTCTTGCCAGCTTCAGGGCCGAATAACCAGTAGCGGACCTGGAGCACAGAGTTGGGGGGATGGGGCGATTAGAAAGCGGGAAAGTTGCGGGTGTAGGGAATGCAGACTCACATTACCGAAGGGAAGGGAGACGTATGCGCCGCCAGGATAGTATTCTTCTGGATATATATCCTTTGCCTTGGTTTCCGGTCCGAGGCTGGACAAAGACGGGTAGACGCTGTACCCTTGGGGAGCGAGAGGGAATTGAGCGAAGAAGTAGGAAAGGATGACCAAGGAAGTGATGAGAAGGAAGGACAAAGTAAGACACTGATACGGGCTGGTTGGGGGCATAACTGCACTGAATGGACGAGGGCTAAGCACAGCTGCGGCCTGTGAGTCAGAGACACCTCGGGCGCACGGCAGGCTTTTGACTTTGAACGCGTGGCACGATCGGGTGTTAGTTTCTAATCAGGCAGTCACTTCCAAATTAGGGAGTATGTTCTGTCCCCGTGATGCTGCACTGCCATCGCACGTGAGCATCGAAACGCGTTTGGCGTTGGCTCGCTTTGGTCGTGTTTGGCCGATCATCTCTCTCTCGCTATGGTCCTCGATGGTCCCGTCCTCGCTCTGTCAGACATCATGCATGGCATGGCATCCAGTCCTACTACCTCTCCACCACAGGAAGACGACCATGCCCTAGCTGAGAGTGCTACACCTGAACCCTTGGACTATGCGCAGATCGAGGTCATGCGTAAGAGGGTGTTAGAACTCATCGTATCTGGTGCTTCCAAAATGAGTACTTCCTCCAGAGAGAAGGAACTCATCGACATGGTGCGCTCTTTTCCGTGTTTTTCGGTAATTGGTGGCTGACACACTCTTTTAAAGGTTATTCGGCTAACTTCCACACATACTCCCGATGTCGCACAGTTATACACACAGGCAAAGACCATACAGGAACTATGTCGTCAGCGTGATTTCATCATAAAAGAGGTGGCGGAGGAACGCGCTCGTTGGGAGGCTGAGAGACACGGCTTCGACAGAGTTGCAGAGGCGCTCATCGCAGGGCGAAGTCATGGTGGCGATTCCACTTATCGTGAGGAGGTCTGTCTGCTGCCTTTGGTCTATAATACAAATGACGTTGACCCCAGATTTCAGGAATTGGAACGCCAAGTGGCTATTCTCGGTGCCGACAACAAAGCTCTTCGTCAAAAGGTGACTTTTTCTCCCTGAGCTATAACCGTGTGTTCATTCTTCTCATCGTAGCTCTCCGAGTACCACGTGAAGGTCCAGTCAGTGGAGGCAGAGTTAGCTCAACTGCGCCCCGTCCTCCTCATGCAACCATACGCGCTCACCCATAGCTTCTCTCCCTCGCACGACCATTACTTGCACTCCTCTACTTACAAGGCCGATGTCACAAGACGTGTAAAGAGGCGAAAACAGGATGATCAGGACCAAGAAGCCACGGAAGAGGAGCCTGACCCTTCTATGTTGACTTCGAGTACTCCTCGAGCCAAACCAAGGGGCGACTATTACCGGCGTCGAGATACGGATCAATTCGGGGACAACCCAAGACATAGGAAGCGTACTCAGAAGAAAGGTGGTGCCAGTCTTGCGGATGCGCGCGCCGAGCACGTGCTTCTTGCAGCACGCAGGGTAGGAAGGGAACGAGCTTCGATCCTGGCCGCTGGATCAGGTTCTCCGAGGAGTCACAACAAAGAGAGCCCCAAGAAGGACAACGGCCACACTGACCCTGCTCCGAAAACCCCTCGGAAACACCAAACTACGGAAGTTGGTAATGGGTCTAGTACTGGTGTTATCTATTTGAATAGTCCCATCCCTGCCACAGCAGACACCGCATCGGCAGAGCATGTCTCATCGGATTTCTCCCCAGCGCGGACACCTCTTGCCTCCCGGAAGTCATCCCGGAATAATGTAACTCAAGAAAGGGTTACCCGAAATAATCCCCTTACTTCACTGGATTCATTGCTCACTGCTGCATCAACCATTTCTATGATTGAGAAGGACGACGACGGCGATGATGGTGACGGCACCGGTGACATTGTGGAATCAGTTCGTGGGCCCAGTACATCTACAAAAGCGTCCACGCGACGATCGCCAGCCGTAGCTTCTGCGAGTCCCGCACCGCCGAAGCGCAGACGTTTAGTGAGCAGTCGACTTACCCGTTCTCTTCCATCTGTCACTGCATCCAGCAGCAAGGACCCTTCAGGAGCTGCGGGAAGGACACGCTCCGCTCTTGACGTTCTTGCCGATCAAGCCGCCGTATTTAGCTCACAGGAGCACGACACTGCATCCAGCAAGGGTGGTGGGAGAGGGATGGACAAGCCCGACGCAAAAGGCACCGGCGCAGAATCCCATTCGACCGGCGATTCCGGGCGACAAATTTCACGGAGTCGAGCACCACAACCAAAGGACCCATCCAGTTCGCGACTGCTTTCCGCCTCTACATCCTCCTCATCTGCCCAGCCAGCTACTGAGACAACCCTTAATCACGGGTCACCTCCACTGCCAACATCAGAAACCCAACCGCTATCATCCCCCCCCAAACAAGTCCCCCCACGACCCCAAGGCACGGCGACTACTACGCCAAAAGACACCTCACCTACGGATTCTACACGGACAAGCAGTGCCGTCAAAAGTGCACCGTAGCGAATGTGTCATTTACTTGTGATTTTATGCAGTGCTGTATCTTTTGTAGTATCTACAATCTTTATTTCATCTATGTATTTCACCGAGTAGTAGGTGATGCTGTCAAGTAATTGTGTGTACTGTATCTATGGGACCTCTGACATACGGTGCCTATGTCAATCACTGGCATTTGTTCTCTTAAGCGCGGACAACATCAGGCACACTTTCCCTTGTTCTTGCCAGTCTTTTAACGCGGACCTCTGGTATTATGAGTTCGAATCGATCAGCATATTCACCGTCGTCTTTAGTATACACCCATAGTTCTGGTCCATGTAAGTATCCATTCGATTACCTCCCTGTGCTCGTGCTTACTAGATTGTGACACAGGAGACGACCAAACTGGATTAGACACTTGCATGTCAATGGGACCATATACTACAGCTTAGAGTGTCGAAACCGAGGCTGGTCCATCCAGCGGATGATAACTGCCGAAAATGTGATGGATCTGGACACCCGAGGGATCATTGAGGATCGTGCCCTCGAATATCACCAGTGGCTGGAAGAGGCGGACCTAGAGGATTTGCCGGACGACCTGGAACTCGTTATTTTCTTTGATAATCCCCAATCCAAAACTCCAATAGGAACCTTCATGTCGCACGAAAAAGAAGTCCAATTTGTGTGTTACCCTCCAGAGGACACAAGCGTCGCACCATCGTATTTCGTCCCTTGTCTTGAATCACATTTCTGTTCACACTACTTCAGGCTGACATCTAGTTCTTATGACGATGACCCACCTGTGGTCGTTGGTGTACATCCCAAGGAGTCCTTCTGGACAGCGTCGATATCGTATCCAATGCACTATGCTCGATCCTACCCCAAAGAAGAGGGTGCATTCCTTATGGCTCTAGTTCACAGTGCTCACGGTATGGTGTGGCGCTCGTGACAGATGTGCAGTTGGGGAACTGACTGCTGTTTAGAGCATATCGCCGGGCAAGGGGATGCCACGGGGAGATTTAATTATCTCGAATATCGGCGTGCCATTGACCTTTTTTTACATCTCAAAGGTCTGTGACCGGTATCTCATGGTCATACTCATGGTTCACGTCCACGCCACCCTCCCACTGCAGCCATATCAACAGACATAGACTGTATGATGGCTGCAAACGGTGCTATTACTTGGCATATAGCGAGAATCATGCATGACATTGATGGGCACCGCAAAGAAAGAGAGAGCGCAAGCAAGTCTCGTCTCCAGTCGTTTTCTAGACCATCGAGGGTCCTGGATGGTCTTTTGTGTTGCGTATTCTTTGGTATACACCTCATATATCGAGAACGCCTTGAACAAGTGCACCCTGCGTACCAAGCTTCTCTTGTAGACTTCCGGCGGTTCATTCAGGAAATGCTGCTGGAGTGGTCTGGTAGGTCAATACTCGGTCGGCACTCGGTCTTTTGTTTACATCCTTTCATGCAGACGTGAACTTGCTTGTAAGTCGACCGCTTTTACGTCCGTCCGGCTGGGCTTGATTCTGACTGACGTTTCGCCGAAGGCGATTGTTTTTTTAGCGTGCGTCACCGTCTCAGTTGCGATTTAGATAAAACGAACGTTCTTACACGACTTGTAGGGCCAACGTAACCGTTTTATCTGCACTTCCAGTAATTTGAAACCCAAACTATGGCGGCGGTAGCTCTCACTGATTAATCTGAGAAGGGTGTTACGACATTCCAACGAACGGCAACTCTGGCCTCCACATTCTTTTCGCTACTGGGAATTGTGATTGGCCTCTACCACACATGGGAACACCGTATCAGGACTAACGCCGATCTGGACGACCTCGTGAGTTGAAATCCCAGGTCGGGGATCGTTGAGTGATTCATCCTTTTGCAGAGCGAATACTTTGGAGGAAAGTGCAAAGCTACTGAGTCTGGTTGGACATACTGGACATATTCAAATACAACACTGCTCGCATCGATGCTCTCGGTGCCCATAGCCTCTCTGCTTTGGTCAGTCCTGTGCTTCATGATGGCAGTTTCAGCATACTGTCTCCAAAGGGTGGATGTTGGTAGCAAAATTATACTTGGGTTAGAAATAGGTACCCTCGTAGTCATATCCTCGCTCGCGTTGTCATTCTTCTCGGAGACAAACTCCGTGAGAGGAACAAATAGTGCCAAATAGAGTGTACAGACAGCAGTCGAGTGCTTAGTCGAGCGAGCTATTCTACTGTTGTCACTTCTCAGCATGCCAGTTCCTTGGGAGGCTCTCATTCCTTTCGGTGAGGCAGCGTATCTACCCACGCTTCCGAGTAACTTGCTGAGAGATACTAGGCCTGGTGACCGCGATGTTCGGTGCTGCTGGAACATTGCTGAATGTCTCCAAACGAGCACAAAACCAGGGCAAGGCGAGTCACACTTTATACTTACCACGTACCCTTCGTTTACCCCCTACTTCATCATAGCCTCCGAGATATCATATTGATTCTTGGGAGGAGATGATGATGGACAGAGACCAGCGGCTCACCGGACACGCACGGAAACAAACAGTAAGCACCCCGGACTTCACTCTGCTCTTCACTTCACCGAGTTAACTTTTCTTTTTCCCAGTCCAACCCTATTGCTCCTGAAGGGTTTGAAACAAACAGTGTTTGGTACGCAGAAAGAACACAATAGAGCGTAGATGCATACACTCCCCCGCGCGCTATGCAATATTGAGCTCAGCTACTCATTTCCTCTATCAACCATTGCCGTACTTCCTCTATTCGCCCGCAATCATCATAAGTCGTCTTCTTGTCAAGGAAACCGTACTTCTGGCCCTTCAGCTCGCGGCCGAATTCCTCCAACTTCATCACATTCGACGTGTCTTCTGCAGTTAGCAAGCATGATAGGATGACACCGTGCTTTGAGTGTATCTTCGCCGCCTGGGACGCTGTCAGCCTATTGTTCACAAGGTTTTCATTGGTTGACTTGCCACGTTGCCCCATCCGAAAGCCCGGCTGATTGAGTATGTAAACTCTGGGGTCTGACCAAATGCCCAGCTCCAGTCCTAGAAAGAAAGGGTTCAGAAATGCTCGGCCTCGTAATTGGGACTACGGGTCTTCACATGAAGTTCGGCGATGCCATTTTGGATGTACGGCGAGTCTGTGGTGTCGTTCGCCTGAACATATTGTACCTAGCACGGTAACAAAGAAAGAGCAAGCAAGTTAGCAGAGCGAAAACTCTTATGACACGGACATACGGGCTCCTTCACATGGTACTCTTCGCAGAAGGCTTGAACCATGGCTTTCACAAATGTGTTGTGGGTTACCGTTGGGCTGAACTCTCGCAAATTCTTTACTGGCGAACGAACGGACGCGACACCCCGAGTCACCATTGAATCCTGCGAACCTTTCCGTTAATCCAACTCGCGTACCGATGTAGCACGAAAACTGCATACTTTTGAGACGTGCAATACATCGCCCAGGGTACCGAGCTGAGACGATATGAGCATTGTGCCGTGATGGTACGCTCGGTCCTTCACAATCTTATACGCAGAGCCAGATACGTGGATATAGGAGAACAGCGTTCATGAGTTGTATTTCGATGGCCCATGAGAAACTCATCTTGTAAGGCCCGACGCAGACGTCGTTGCGTTCATTCACCCGTGCGTCGATGTTGAGTGAGCGCACGGCGCGCAGGACGAGGTCCACAGTAACATTTCGGTCGAACGAGCTGCGGGGAAGGTGGATGGAGAAATTGGTATTTCCCATGTCCTATTCTCGCAAAATGAGCCCACAGAATGCAAAAACCAGCCGACACACACACACACATGGTACACTGTGCCCCCGCCACTGCGTCTTCGTATGAAGGGAATGTTGGCGCGATGCAGCTCAGGAAAGTTGACTTCTTTCCAAGGATTTTGGTTTCGACCTATAACGACGCATGGCTTGTCGCGGTAGATGAGCAGGAGCGGTTCGTGAGTTGGCTTCTCCTTGAACAGCCTGCGACGGAGTTCAGTTCGGGTCTTTACGGAAAGAAGGGCCGGCATGTACCAATCCTCGAAGGTGAGGTTGAAATAAGGGTCACTGGACTGCGAGACATAGATACTGTGCTTTGCGGTGAGCGACAGAGAAGTTGAGAAGTGGCGTTGACGAGGACTCCGCTGGAGGAGGCGCGTCAATGTAGAGAACATCAAGGTGTATCCCATTTTCCCGTAGTCTAGTGTCATATATAATATCGACACTTCGACCCAAGCATCCGTAAATTCAATTAGGGGGAAAACCAGCCGCATTCTCGTGAACAGTGTCCGTTCCCACTACTGTACTGTAACAGTTTATTCGTCTAACTCCAAGCAGTGACAGTGGTTGTCTAGTGTCACTACGAATGTGTATGCAGGTTACCCGGAGGGGCCCAGCCCACAAAAGGCAAATAGGTTCCGAGCTCATTTCTGCATACGTCCAAACAATGGGTTTTCGACCTCGTGTATGGGTGTCTGGCCAGGTGCGGTCCCAGGAATAGTTTTGGTAAGACCCTGGGATTGGTCGGAAAAATGAGTAAAAGAGTAGTATGAGCATAGGTTCTGAATCTCGAACCAGCTTCTCAAACATGCACTTGTTCAGCGCACGCTCAGGCTTTCTACAGGGAGCATAGTCCTTGGTTAATACTTTTTAGTCAATAACGGCCGGGAGGTTCAAACTGCGTTTCGGAAACAAACCTGGTTGTTCACTTCTAGACAGTTCCAATGGGCTTCGAATTGTTGGAGGCAGTTTTCACGCATCTTGCTAATGCTGCCAAGTGAGAAGACAACGTTGTCAGCGCCGACTGAAGAGAGATACGAGAAACAGCGCACAGGTCGGTCGCACATCTAGTTACCCGTCGACCCTCCTTTAAACAGTGAGCAGGGTCTCGGTTTTCGGCCTTGCAAAGCATAAAGTCCTCTGTACGAAACGCACCCCTACTTTAGCAGCGGTTGACCCGTCAATACGTATGACCCACCATTGAACTCTTTGCAGTACGCGCCAATGAAGAAGGCGGCGCTCTTGAGAGGAGCGCTAGTAGCACCGACCTCATTGACCTTTGGAATGGAGGCGGGTAGAGGTGTAGGTTCAACGAATGGGTGGGACGAAGATTCTCCAGGGTGGAAGGAGTTCATCGTCGTCGCTGGTCTCGGCGTTGTGCCGTGTAACGCGCTCGTGAGTTTGGTCTCCGGCTACGGGCCGGGTATTTTCTATTTCTGGGAACGAGGTCCCGGCGCCACAACCGCGACGCGACACCAATAAAATAACCTCCGCGTCGCACTCGCTCGCATACATGGTACGCAGTGTCCCAAACACCCGACAGCGTTTGAACTACAACTAACTTCCTCTAGCCACTCAGGGCACATCCAAAAGTCTTCCAAGTGCTTGTGAAGACGCATAAACTAACCATCTTTCTCTCACTGCCCAATGTGACGCCCATTTCGACCGTGAAAGAACAAGTCCTTTCTGCTTTCTCGGATGATATTTTCAAGGGGATTCGTGGAGTGCCCAGCATTCTCAATGTGGACGACTTCGTGTTATCGCGAGAGGTTGTGGAAAGGGGAAGGGCGACAGCGTCATACGAGGTTTTGACGAACGACCAACTTCTGAGAGACACCGTCGGTGATTGGGCTGTCCTTTTCATACAATTCAAGAACGAATCCGGTGCGTACAACTTGTAGCGATCGGTTGACATGGGAATGACGTATAACCTCAGGTGAAATACAACCTGTCGAGGTCACAATCCCTTCATTGGCTGAGGATGACGACGACGACGTGTCTGGCATGACGAGTGCTGGTGTTGACTTGGCAATGGACATAGATGACACTCCCGAAGAAAGCAGTGTTAGAAAGGGTAAACGAAAGGCGGTGGACTAGTGTCATGGGACCTGGGTGGTCCAGCGAACCACAGGTGCAAGATTCCTGATACCTTTTCGTCACGGCCCCATGCCCTAAGGCGCTCGACAGATCGCCATGCCAGTCGCACAGAGGATGGGGAGGGTCGTCTGATCCTGAGATAGAGTCATAGTATCAAAAGTGGAGACCGGAATCAGTCCCGTTCTATGTAAGGTTCGGTATTTCAAGTACACTAGTCGAACTTGGACAAAATTGGTTCGGTGCATGCTAGGAGTAACATCTGTGTGTGGTAGATGAGAACCCGTAAGACGCATCATCACCCGCAACGGTAATGCTGGCAAAATAAGGCATCTTTGACAATCGGTCACGCGCCCGAAGATGAAGATGCAGCCTGTATACCACGATGTACAAACATTTTGTCGGGACTACGAGACAAATCATGCGAAAAGGTGGATCCGCAGGCCGTCGTCTGTCCGGATTTGTCCTGGTGGCTGTGTTCAAGGTGAACTCGACGGCGTTGTCTTCCACGGACGATGCTGCAAAGGGAGTAGGGCAGCAGCTACTCGGCGACCCTCTTCAGATAATAGGTTGTACGTCGTGCAAGCATTCCACTGTGCAGACTCTCGAGTCAGCAAGACAATAACTACAGCAGAGGAAGGTCCTCAACTGAGTCCATGACATCAACTTGAATGCCTAGCTTGTTTAGATACTGTCGCAGAGGAGATGGCAGAGGGTTGACGGATTTCCCCGTTCCAACCAACAGAATCTCTGGCGAATAGGAAAATGAATCAGATTTCTGTATAACCCAGGCAGGGGTTAACTAGAGCACGCACCGGGTTTCGGTACTACCGCATCAAAGACTGTAAACGTGCTTTCGTCCCAACCTTTCCAGAGGGTTGGCGGGACATCCCAAAGAAGAACTTCTCCTTCCAAGAAAATGCACGCAGAAGGTAATAATCTTCCATCGTGCAGCAGTAATCCGGCGGTTGTAATGGACTTGACCTGCACGGGAGGGGGAATTTCACTGGCTAGAATATTTGTCAGTTGGGGCCATTTTTGGTTTCTCAAAACTTTTGATGTGTGTAATGCCCTTAAAGCAGTTTGCGAACGGAGTCCAACCGTCGACAACATTTTCTGGTCTGGTGAACTGTGCTGTGCGAGTCGGGTACGGCCCGGAATATTGACCGGCTCGCGACTGCTTTAGACGGCCACTACGACCGCACAAATATGGCCGGTGCATCCGCTGCTGATGTTCGCAGTATACTCTCTTTGCCCAACTCTTCGACACCTACATCTACTCAACCGAAGAAAGCTGCGTCTTTGGCGAGAAAACCTTCGGGCATCTCACGCGAACTCTACTCTCTCATTGGCCCCTCGGCGCCTACACTGGTCGCTCAAGCTGCTAAACCTCGCCTCAAACAGAAGCCTAACCTTGGAAGTGGTGGAAGCACCAAGTGGTACGTGCGTGTGATTCACATTTTGCTGAATGTTGTACCCTAACACGGCTCAGGGAATGGAGGTCTTTCAAGAACCCTGCAAGAGCAGATGGACTTGAGTTGGGTCACTGGGTCAAAGCCAACACAGACCCAAGTGCTGGTATGTACTCATTGTTTTCCTACAATCACCCGAGCACCGATCGAAGTCCCTCAGAATATCCATTTGCAAGATACAATGCCAAGTCGGCAGACTATACGTACTCCCAGGAAGAGTACGCCAAACTCTTGGAAGGTGAAGGCTTACCTGTCCTTTGGTGATAACACGCTCACGTCACTTGCAGACCCCGAATGGACAAAGGAGGAGACAGACTACCTCTTCAATCTCGTCCGCGAATACGACTCTCGGTTCTACATTGTGACCGACCGATATGAGTTCGCCACAGGGCCACTTCGTTCGATGGAGGTGAGTTGTGTCAGAACATCAATACCCACACATTTATGACCCGCCTCAGGATCTGAAAGATAGATATTATAGTGTCTGTCGCAAGCTGATAAGAAGCAGACCTTGGGCGGGAGATGAGGCCAGTAAATCGCAAATCATATCGACCTTTCAGTTTGACAAAGGTTCGCGATCTTGATATATCCTATTCCTTCCCTATCAACATACTCCCATAGAACGCGAAGTAATGCGAAAGAAATACCTCTCTAGTCTCGAGAATCGCACATCCAAAGAACTTGCGGAAGAAGAGGCGTTATACGTGGAGCTCAAACGCATCGAACAGAATGAAAAGCGTTTCAAACAGGACCGTGAACGGCTATTGCGCACGTTACTTGGAGCCGAGTCTGGGCTCCCCGACCTTCCAATCGACGAAGATGGTCCCTTGGGTGACCCCAAGAAAAGGAAAAAGGGCGTCACCAACGAGTTAGATAGCCCAGCGACGCCCTCGAGTTCTCTATTTGCCTCAGCTGTACCCAGACGCGCACAGTCTGCTAAATCGGCTGCAAATGGTACGTCGCGGCATCATCAACGCGCTTTCGTTCTCTCTCTCTCTGACCGACAGCGTCAGATGCAATGCACTGCATCCAGCGCACGGACGGCACCACTCCCGCGGGCACCACTACCAAAGCTACTCACCAGGCGGCGTACCTTCGTTCGTTCCGCCTCGCGTACCCCAAAGCGGCAGTCGCGGCCAAGGTCACCCAGATTGCCTCTGAGCTCAGCATCTCACTCTCGCGACTCGTGATGCCGACGCGCGATACTCTTGCGCAGCACGAAGCGCTCCTCGAGGGTATCACGGCACTAGTAGAAATGAAGAAGGTCGCCGACCGAGTGGATCAGGAGATACGCACTGCGAAAATGCGGCTGGGCATGCGTGAGAGCGAGACGCCAGCCGAAACGCCCATGGACGTGGACGACGATATGCAAGCACCAGGTACGCCTGGCGAAGGGAGGGCCCAAAGCGTAGTCAGTACGCGCAGTGGGCGGAGTAGAAAACAAGTGGGTCTCAACCATATATTATTCTCCCCGACCCATCGCCGACTGCTCTTCAGACGGGGACCACTAATGACAGGAGGTCCATGTCTGTATCTTCTGTTGACACGTCGGCGACGTCGGCGACTCGCGCTGGTACCAAGAGGCAGAAATTCAGTTGAAGGCATATGTACTTTAGTAAGTTACATTGATATAGAACGGATCGTCTCTGGGCACATTCGTAACGTACAACAACGGCGCAGTCTCTCAAGGAAATATCTTTCGCACAACTTCACCCTCCACCATACACCTAATACCAGGTACACACGAGGTTCACGCCACCTTGACATTAAACTTTGGCAAGGACTATACACGTTCGGGGAGGAAGATAAACCTGATATGCGGTCAGGGACGTGAATTGGAGCGTGAGCCGCAAACCGCCTACCTGTAGCCAGTTTTTTCGCCCGTTCCACTCCAACGGCGTTGTGGTGAATTTAACATTTACGTCCACGTTTTCGAACCCCCCGTACTGCTTGTCGTCGCTACTGAGCACGATCTTGTAATCTCCAGCGACGTCGATGCCAACACGGTAATCCGTGAATGCTTTGGTGGGGTGAAAATTGAATACGAACAGCAAACCAGCCCTTTCGAAGACAACGACTTTATCGGTATCATGCTTGAGCGAAACCCAGGCCTGAGACGAGTCAAGCCAGTTGTATTGGGCATCGAGGTGGTTCATGGCCGCGTCAAAGTTGTTGAGGAATTTGTATCGCAGGTTAGGATCGTCGACAACGTTCCACTGTCTCCGAGCGTATTGGAACGAGTTGCCATTCCCTTCTCGTGGGAAATCGAGCCACTGGACAATTCTGCATTTAGCTGGTGCTCGCTACTTGGTTCGAAACGTACTTCTGGGTGCCCGAATTCGTTTCCTTCAAAGTTTAGGTACCCTTCGCCGCCAAGACCATGGACGATCAGTCTGCAGTCAGTAGTTAATTGGGTCGGCTATAATGGTAAAGAATCTGCGGACCGAATCATCTTGTGCAGAGCTAGGCCACGAGAGATGATGGTCGTCATCTCGGTCAACTCAGACATGTTGGTGTCTAACGTCTTATCAAAAGTCTGCCTGTTTCGGATGAGAGATGATATCTACACATCTCCTTGTCCATCAGCCAGAACGCGATCGTTTTGTCGCCTACGAGAGCTTGGTCGTGGCTTTCTGCATAGGCAATGCTTTTCTCGAGGTGGCGCCGGTTCGTGAGTGTATGGACGATGTCACCCACGTCCCATGCATCATCCGCGACGTGTTTGAGGAGCTTGATCCACTTGTCTGGAATAGCCATGGAAAGTCGGTAGTCAAAACCAATGCCGCCGATATCAACTGGGGCACCAAGAAGTGGCATTCCAGAAACATCTTCGGCGATGGTGATGATATTTGGGAAGAGCGTATGCATAGCATCGTTCGCCTATGACCCTTCAGCGTTGTGCAGAATAGACTTCACCCTTTGGACACTTACCAACATGAGGTAAATAACGCCTTCTTGGTCGACGCCATCACCAAAATACTCGTGGTAACCGCCTGAAAACCCAGTTCCAATCCCGTGGTGGACGTACATCATACTCGTGACGCCATCAAAACGGAAACCGTCGAATTGATACTCTTCAATCCAAAACCGCAAGTTACTCAGGAGAAAACGCAAGACCTCATGAGAGCCATAGTTGAACAGGCGACTATCCCATAGTTCATGGCGGCCCTTGCTACCTTCGTGGAAGTAGAGGTGGTCGGTCCCGTCAAAGAGATTCAAGCCGTCCAAGACGTTCTTGCAAGCGTGCGAGTGGACAATATCAAGAAGAACCGTAAGACCTAGTCCGTGGGCAGTGTCTATAAGCTCTTTGAGATCCTCTGGAAAGCCGTAGCGGGAGCTGGCTGCAAAAAAGCTAGTAACCTGATAACCGAATGCTAGAACCAAGACTATATATTAGTGTTAGCGATGAAGTAGAGAAGGTACTGACAAGCGTAATAAGCATGCTCCATTATTGCCATAAGCTGGATGGTATTGTATCCAAGTGCCTTGATTCTTGGTAAGATGTTAGCTGTGAACTCCTTGTATGTGGCGACCTTAGGTTCTGAGGACGAAATGCCGACGTGTGCCTCGTAAATGCGTACACTCCTAGGCTTGGGAGGTGCTTTGTTTTTGAAAACATATCGAGATTCGGGGAGCGGGTTCCAAAAACGGGCATCATAAACGGGTGAGACAGAGAGGTCTTGGGTGACTCGCTTGATCCAAGCAGGAAGGCGTTCAATCCGCTCTCCAGAAGGTAAAATCATGGAGATCTAATAGTACGGTCGTACCTCAGAGTGCAGATGTTTGTAGATCACCGACCTTCAGCTTGGAGTCGTGTGGAATAGCGCAGACACCCGGGGAGCGGGGAGGAAGAGTGATCTCCCAAACACCATACTTGTCCTTCTTCAATGGGTGAGAGGTTCGGTTCCAATCGTCTGGGCATTGTGGCGAACTTAATGAGCCAGAGGAATCCTGTGACTGTGCTGGAGACGAACTGAAATCGCCTATGAGGACTGCCTCTATGGCGTTCGGTGCCCACTCTCTGTAAGTGACGGATGCGTCGTCGTTGACATTGAAGCCGAATTTGAGGAAGCCTTTAGTGAAAGAGTCGTAACCACCTTCGTACTCTTGTATAGTGTTCTTCCACTTTTCGAACAACTGATACCTGTGAGCGATTGCAGGAAGGAAGGGTTTGAGCCAAGAGTCACGGTCGAGTATTGCTTTCTCGTCGTAAGGCATGGTCACGCAAAAAAAAAAATAGATTGCACATCGGTTGCTTAAAATATGAGAAACGACACTGACGTCACCAATCCATTTCCGACAAGAGCCATAGTAAAACCTGTCGAGCGCAGCCATCGCGACCATCGCAAGCCAGGCGAAACGCGCTCAGCCGAGTCTCGACATCACATCGCACGTGACAATCCCCACCTTCCAAGCGACCATGGCCGAGCCGAGGCGCAGTACGGATTCTCTCACACCACCATCTTCTCTCGATGGAGGACGAGAAATTTGCAAGTGCAAAGGATTCTCCTTTCTCAGAGCCGGTGGCTATACCAGCCAACTCTAGGACCAGAAGGATTGTCAAGTATTCTATCTGTTTCGGTTTTGTCTGGTTTATCGTCTATTCGTGGTCTATAATCCCACGTCACTACTTATTTTTGGGCGGTCCTTCCTCGCATGCGAGTGCTTGCACGCACAGTAAATATGCCTGGGTAACGGATGCGTTTGCTCCCAAAGAACCGCAGGTTCCCCATGGTCGTCTGGCTGAGAATTTCTTCCTGTATGGCTTTCGCTTTTCCGTATGCATTTACCGTGATGGCGCTGACGTGTCACATACAGCACCATACCGAACTCGGCCAGTGCGATCGCAGCGTCTCGCAAATACGCGACGAAGCCCCACCTTGCAGGTTCGGACGGCGACTTGCTCACCGCCAAGTACTTCCTCGATCTTCTCCGACACGAGCTCTCGATCCCGAAAGGCACCGACGATCCCATTTATCCTGCTGGATCTGTGGCCTCGCGTAATGCGACACTCTCGATCACGAACTTGACAGAACCGGCGGCTTGGATTGACGTTTATTACCCCGTTCTTAACACTCCCTTGGATAGGAGCCTAGAGATCCTCGGAGATGATGGGAATACAGCTTGGAAAGCAAATCTCGAGGAGATCGGGGATGAACTCGACAGTGACGCAGATACCTACGCTGACACCGTTGGTGCATGGCACGGGCTAAGTAAAGATGGAGAGGCTGAAGGCAGACTCATTTTTGCAAATTATGGTAGAAAGAGCGATTACGACGAGCTCGTTGAGAAAGGTGATATTTCTATTCCGATCGCCTTTTGTCTCTGCGATTGACTCCAGTGCTCAGGTGTCGACTTCACTGGCGCAATTGTGCTCGTACGATATGGTAGGCTCTTCCGCGGTCTAAAGGTAAGCACTCTTGTGGTTTGGGCCAATGAATTCACTACCCAAATCTTATCGTCTATAGGTCAAAGGTGCACAGGAACTTGGAGCCGCTGGAGTCTTGATTTATTCTGACCCCCGGGACGACGGAACCGTCACAGAGGCGAACGGATACGCTCCGTGAGTCCTATTCACGACTCTTTGTGCTTCAGCAATAAAATTTTAACAGCTATCCGCACGGCCCCGCACGGAACCCAACATCGGTCCAACGTGGCTCTGTCCAGTTTCTCTCAATCTATCCGGGAGATCCGACAACCCCTGGTTACCCTTCCTACGAGAATAGTACGCGCACGAACGGTTCAAATATCCCAAGTATCCCAAGCCTTCCCATTTCGTGGGCAAACGCGAAAGTGTTACTTGAGGAAATTGATGGAAAAAACAGGCCTGTGAAACTCACTAATCATGGTAAACAAAGCACCATTACTGGTAACACTTTCAGCCTTAACTGATGTTTCTATAGTTGATAACAAAATTACGCCTATTTGGAACACCATGGGCGTGATCCCCGGGCATATCAAGGATGAAGTTGTGGTCGTTGGCAATCACCGGGATGGTGCGTGTTGGATTTCTACCGATTTTCCACAGCTCAGGGCGTTGTGTTTCGTATAGCGTGGGTTTTAGGTGCCGTTGACCCCAGTTCTGGCACTGTCTCTGTTCACGAGGTCGTCCGCGGTCTGGGTGCTCTGCTTAAAGAGGGATGGAAGCCTCTGAGGACGATAGTAATTGCCAGCTGGGATGCAGAGGAGGTGGGTCAGCTTTAACACTTCTTTAACAAACACTTGATATCGCCCATCACAGTACGGCCTCATTGGCAGCACCGAGTGGGGAGAAGATTTTTCAGAATGGATTCAGGAACACGTCGTTGCCTATGTTAACCTCGATTCCTCTGTATCTGGTTCGAAATTTGGCGCCGCTGGTTCACCTTCACTGGCGCACTTCATCCGCAAGACGGCTGAAGACCTACCCCATCCGACCGATCCTAAGCGCACACTTTGGGATGCTACTGCGGACCGTGGTCAGCTCTTCGGAGAGCGAGAGCATCACGATACTGATTCGTTAAACACAAAAATAAAAACAAAGACCACGGATTACATTAGGCCCCTGGGCTCAGGGAGTGATTACACTGTCTTCTTGCAACGGCTTGGAGTGCGTTCTTTCAATCGGGTCCCTCCGCTCTCTAAACGCTGATCGGTCGACTGATTAGGTCGCAAGCATGGATTCCGGAGGGTTTACCAGTACCCTCTCCGATCCTGTCTATCACTATCATTCCGTCTACGACTCTGAGAGATGGCAGGAAGTTTACGGTGACCCTGGTTTCGTGAAACATGTGCGTATGACAAGTTGAAAGAGCCCTTTTTCGCTGACTCGCCAATTCCAGGTAGCTGTTGCGAAAAACTTGGGTTTACAAACGCTCCGCCTCGCTACCGCGCTTGTCCTTCCCTTTAATACGACCAATTATGCCTTTGAACTAGAGTACTACCTCAACAAGTCAGTAAAATTTCTGGTCCTAAGCGTTCTTATTGACCACTTTTAACAGGGTGGAAGAGCTGGCCGCTTCGTCCGCAACAACCCCGAATCTCGTACCTCTTCGCGCAGCTATCAAGTCTCTGCAATTTGCGAGCTTAGAACTCGATGCCGAAAAGTTTAGGGCGGAGCTTATTCTCAAACGCTTGATTCGAAAGTGGCAGAAGTCTCGTCAGAGCCAACTTCAGCGAAAGGATAGTCGCTTCCGATGCCTCATGCGCCGCCTCAGACACTTCTTCACTGTGGAGACTCATGAGCCCCCCGCGGAGATAGAAGGTCGGCCCGATAAGAACGGAGTAGATACCGGGATGCACCGGATTGACGACGACGTCAACGTTGAGGATGGAGATTGGCCCCACCTGCCTATCCCACATCGGCCCAAGCATCCACATTGGCCACATTGGCCACCCCACAAGCCGCGGCATCCCCCTCGCGCATTGATCGAGGCAGCGAAGGCGGTCCACAAGATCAACCAGAAGTTGGCCTCATTCGAGCGTGGGTTTATTCATGAGGACGGTATCAAGGACCGTGAATGGTACAGGCACTTGGGAGTTGCCCCGGGAAAGTGGCTTGGTATGTGGTTTACACGATGCCGATGTAGAATACAGAGGCTAATCGACTGGTGACAGGATATGGTGCTACGACGCTGCCGGGCTTGACCGAGGCAATTACCATCGAGAATAACGTCACACTTGCAAACGACGAAGCAGCACGCCTGACGGAGGCCGTAGAGAATATTAGGGCTGCATTGCGTGCTTGATTTCGGTGGAATTCGAACAGTCGACCATGTATTCGATCTATTCCCGATTTGCAGTTATTCATAAACAGTATTGTTGTTGACAATCCATCTCTCGTCTCTACTACCAGTACCACAAAGTCGTCCTCGCTGGCCCGAGGAACATATCTATAACATGGGCAGTGCTCCTTCCTCTCAGCGCGGCGGTAAAGCTATTCAGTCTGAAACTACTCCAAGAGAGCCGACCAACGCAAACACGCCTACGGACGCGGCACAGGTAGTTTAGTCTCGTTCTATGGTTTGATACAAGCTCTCATCGAACGTTCATATTCTCCTTAGGTTGCTGACATGACTAAAGAACACTTAATCACATCGAACCTAGAGGTGCGTTTCGAAGACGCACGTAACACCCGCGGAGCGGCGCTCATCCCGCTTGCGTCAATTACTGTCAACAGGACCCCAAGAATGGCAATGCAGCACCGTCGAAGGTGGGTATATCTCTTTCATGGCCAGCCCCTCTGATGCTGATTGGTCTGCCAATACCAAAGAACACGGCTGCACCCGTACCCTCAACGACATGTGCAGACACAACAAACGTCAGTGGGACCCTTATGGCCGCTATGGCGACATAGAACGTCACTAAAACCGATGCTTCCAGTTCGTTACGAAATTCCCCGAGCATGCGACCACCAAACACTCTTCCCCCCTTGGTAGCGTTCTGAGCACTAAGTCCCAGGTCCACCCCGGTGCGGTCTACCCGTCCCAAACGCTCGCGACACCGGCGGAATTCGTGACCTCCCCATATACTCAAGATGTGCCTAACCGAGCCGTGGCTGTAGACCGGAACATCCTTTCTACCGTGACGAAGCAGACCGGCACGAGAAACGCTAGCGTACGTCCCCGAAAGAGGGCCCGAAGGAGCAGAGGCACGGACAAGGACGCTAATACGCTAGCTCTGGAAGAAATTGAGAATATACCTCCTCCCGCGACCCGAGAGGGCAATCCATCCCACCAGCGTCGGGGACGTCGGCCTGGGCGGGCTAAAATCGGGGCTAGACCAGCAAAACAAGGAAGATCAGAAAATTGGGCGGGAGGTACGGAAGCAATTGACAGCGAAAAAGTCGCAGTTACTCGGTTGGTTACTGGAGGTGCCAGCGGGGATAGAAAGTCTACTAGCCGAGGTGTCAGGTTGGCTCCTGAAGCTGTCAGCGGGGATAGCAAGTCTACTAGCCGAAGTGCCAATGCTGGCAGGACTCGCGGCCACGGACGTCGGGCCTCCTCCAATAACAAAGCATCCGGGAATTTGCCACCTCGCGCAAGGGATGGTTCCGGCGCTCCGAGTGCTCTTACCATATCAGAACCGGTCCAAGACGTTGTCTCGGCGGCAATCGAGGAAGATGGAGAGACTCCAGAAGTGGCTAAAGCCAAACCCGCGAGGATTGATGACGAAAATCATTGGACAAATACGAAAGACCAAGCCGTGCCTGGTCAAATTACTCCACCCGGTGACACCCATGCAGCGCTTAACGATAAAGCAGGGTTCCCCGTGCAGATAGCGGAGGTAGATGTATCGACTGTGCCACCGCTACCCTCTTCGACTCGCCGCCGTGCTAAGGAGTATTTTCAGCGACGCACACGTGAGCGTTCGGTCGATGCGGAGACAGGACCTGGACCGACCACGGCCGCGGAACAGGGAAGAAGCGGTGAGGAACCCAATCCACGGCTCAATGTTAAAGAGGGGGCCGGCACCAAGAAGCGACCAGCAAGATGGAATGTACCTGTGAATCACGACCAGTTTGCGTTTGATCCAGGAGCATCGCCCTTCACACCCAACGCGACCTCAAGTCCAAGGCAAGCCTCATTGTCGTCCATTGGGGTGCAATCATTTTCCTCGCCAACGCCCTTGCCCCCGCATGGCAACCGCAAAGTTGCGCCACTAACATTAGTGAAGAAGTCCGGCAAAAGCGACGTGCCAGAAACGATCGGTTCCCCTCCCTCACAGCCGATCCCCGTGACACCGCATGGCACCCAGGGCGGTCAACAAGAGGACGCTTATACGTATTACGCAGGAAGGAATCGTGCCCTACAGGTGGAGCAGTTGGCACTTATGCAGCTGCAAGCCTATTACAGCTGGCTGGCAGGAAATATTCCAACGTCCGTAGGATTGATGAGAGCAAGTGAGTACGTGGACTTATCAGGAGGTAGCGGCGGCCTGAGTGGAGGAGTCGCCCTGGGACGCCAAGTTGGCGGCGGCCAGGGGCGGGGCCGTGGGAAAGCACAATCTCGTAACTCAAGCGGGGCATACGCCCACCCAAAGGAGCATGTCGTGTACTCGCCTCACGAGCATGAACGAGCTCAGTTGGCATCCGGGACTATTCCTCGACGAGAAGATGAACTCAGACGGACAGAGGTGAAAACGGAACAGGACGAGCCCGATGAAAAACCCGAAGTGGTGGCGCAAAGAATAGCCCAGAAATGGGACGGAGGTTGGGGTTTACGTGAAGCGCCGGGAAGAGAGGTTGGGTGGAGCTGGGGAGCAAATGGCACAGGACCGGGCACGGGGAGTACTTGACGGTCACGGCGATGATGCAGCTGCGGCTACAACTGCGCCGACGGCTACGGCGGTGGCGGCGACGTAGCCTATTCTGGGACGATCGTTGCATTAATTAATTGAGTCGATCCTGCAGAGCCAATGAATCGTATTACTACTTATTGCTCCTACTGCATGCCCCCGGACTCCCTGCTCTTTACTTATTGCTTTTCCCGGTCTGCAATAGGCTTTTTGTCCCGCCACTCCTCCCGTCCCACCACCAAACTGGCAGGACCACCCGTCTCAGTCGTCTACGCCCTACTGCCGAGGTCACTGTGATGCCTTACGTCGACATCGCTCAGGGTAGCGACTTTGCCTCCTTATGGTACATCACTAACTCGCCCACCGGACACGTCAGTAGCTTTGACCGTGCTAAGCCTACCATTATCCTTCTACACCCCTTCTTCCTCGATTCAACATGGCTCGATACCCAGTTCGGTGACCCAAGGTTGAACGAGGACTATAACATGATCGCGTTTGACCAGCGAGCCGCGGGCAGGACGCTCTCGCGACCCAACGGCAAACAGGACTCGTGGACGGATGCAGCAGACCTTGCGTTCGCGTGTCATGTCCGTTCCATTTTCTTGTTTCGCGGAGACTAACAGTCACTAAATTAGTCGCACTAAAGGCACTGTGGTTGCCGCCCTCGCATGTATGGGCGAGTGAGACGACGGGTGCGAATCTGGCCATTCGCTTTGCTGTTTTGTACGCATCGTCCTTTTCTGCCGTTTCCTTACTTTTGCGCACCCTGGAGGATTGAATGGTTGGCTTTGTCGTGCAGGTTCCCACATATGGTGCTAAGCCTAACCATGTTATCTGTCCCGTCCCCAACAGAGTACGTCTCGATTGACATACCTCGATGCTGCACCTTTATCGGTACGACGCGATTCTCATGGTGTGAAACAGGCTCGAGGCGTACTTCCATACATGCGATGAACTCCTCCACATGTGGGCACATGCCGAGGATCTCGATACATTAGAGTTTACTTTGATGCAGGTCACAGCGTACATCACTGGACCGGTACGTATTGGTATTCTCACGCATTTTCTTCTCTTGGTGTGTCGTTTACTTGCGTTGCTGACCCGGATGCTTTTACACAGGATGTGGATGCCGACTTGGCAGATGAAGTATGCGAGTTACTTTTTCAATCAAAGAAGGGAACCATCTTACGTTGATTGAACAGATCATAGCGTATTTTGAAACCGTTTACCCCCCATTCAATCGGCACAGACTCGCACAAATAGGCAACGTGCTCATGAACGTAAGCGGCAGCGTACATGTTTTCCCGATGATACTTAGTAATTTTTGATTTCTTAGCGGGAGGCGTTATTAAAAAAAGAGCTCGCGGCAATCCGCCAACCGGTCCTCCTCATTCATGGGGACAAGAATCAGATTCATCCAATACAACACGCACACAACATGGTCGCAGATTTAATTAATGCTAAAGATGGCGCAAAATTATACACGATAAAAGGTATTTTCGACTAAGGATGCTTTCACTCGCGTGGCCAAGATGGTTATGGTTACTGCTGCCGTATAGGTGGCCAAGGATACATCAGCGTGGTGCCAACAACGGCGTCAGTCTGCAATCGGGTGTTTCTCCAGTTTGTTTCGCGTTTACCCCATGCACGATCCGAGCTACGACCTCCAGACGACTCTTTAAAGGTGTTTATCTCGCACGGGTTGGAAATTATGGCAGATTTAGCGGACGACCCATCGATCGCACAACGCGATCCACTCTCACCGATGTCTTTCTCGCGTATTTCTGTTGCGGTGCAACGGTTACAAGTCGAGAACTACAGGGCCGCAGCCAAGGATGCGAGGAAGGCGTTTTCGCCTCTAGGCTCCGACGGTCGGCCAATGCGCAAGTGAGTTGGCGAATCCGCGTGCGGATCCTCCTTGGACTCGCTGACTTGTGTTGCGTGCCAGGTACTCGGAACGGAAACATGATCATTGGTTCCAAGGCGATCGGAGTTGGATGTCCTATGTCGGTAAGGACGCGCGATCGTTATATTTTAATAGTAAAGAGATTTCTAACGAAGAGCAGAGAGCATCCCGGAAGCCGAAGAGCGTCCTGTGAATCCGGAGCAGCACGTTGGTGCGCCAACGGAAGGGCAAATACAACCGGCATCAGAAGAAGTGATGCTGAATAGCGCTCAACAGCGAATAGCGTTCAACCCTGGAACGGTAGAACGAATGGAAAAGATCGTCGGGAAGACCGGCATCCAGAAAGTGACGGGAGCAATTCCATTGAAACTCGGTTCTCGATAATTGATGTACATTGATGGGATGGACGCGTGCGCAGATCTACCAACGTTGTTAAAGAGTAAATATACGGCCTGTATAATACCATATAGGGTACTGTGTGTATAGAGAATATACAGTTAGATCGTCTGTTATTTCCACTTAGGCCTTGTCTAGTGGCGCACTCGATGGTCGTCTTGGGATCGTCGGCATAAACGTTCTCCTGTGAAAATGACAGTGGTTTACATAGCACGTACAAGATAATTCGCTTTGACCTACCGATTGAGAACGAGCCCCTTGAGTGCTTTGATCTCCATTCGGACCTCTTCCTCTTCGATTGGCATCGGGGACGGCGGCGTGGTTCCTGGTAAGCGATGCATCGTCGATGCCAGCGCGTACGTCTTGGTGGTCAAGAAACCTGTAAAGTCGATAAACGCCTCCAGCGTATGTTGGAAACGTTGTGCCGGGCGCTCGGATACGGCACGGGAGACGGAAATGTGCAACATGGCGAGCGCGGGCAGGAGCGGAGACGTCGGCTGTGGCACAGGATCTGGGGCATGGTATGACCACCTGGGTAGTTCGGAGGGAGAGCTGGGCTCCGTGGAACGGAAAAGCGGCGCGTCGTTGAGGGTTTTCCACAGCGACTCCTAGCGTCGAAAGAAAGGTGTTGGTCGCTGAGAGTACAGTGCGATCGAACATAACATACCTGATAGGTATCGTCGATGTTCAGGATGGAGGGCAACTCGGTGGAAAAGAGTGCCTGGAAGATCTCGTCGGCCGTTGACGGCTTATTCTGCCCTGCGAGGTCGGCCAACGCGCAGCGGAGCAGCGTTACGTGCGGGACGGCGCGTGGTTGCTGCTCGCCTTGTGCGGCCGCGACGACGTCCCCAAGATTCTTGCACTTACCCCACGGCTCGAGTGCTTCTTCCCATGGGTCGGGCCGCGGTAGATCTGTGTATGCGACTTTTTGCTCGTCCTGAAAGTCGCGTAGGGACTCTGTGAGCTTCGACAGGAGGCCGTTTTGGTGTGCCTTGAGCGAGCGCCGGGCGAGGGCCGATTGAGCGAGGCGGGGGAGCAGGAAACGCTGTGGGTACAACTCCCGATCAGAGAGTGTGTGTGGAAGACCGCGCCGACGCACGCACATAGTATATGAAGAGTAGAGCTGTGGAACCACCCGCGATCCATGAAAGTAGCTTGAAGGTACCCGCAAGAAGGCCGGGCAAGCGGGATGGAGGTGGGGCGGGGTACATGCGCGGCGGCACGAGGGGGAGTTGCGAGGGCTTGTGAAAAAGCACGAGCTAAGTAAGGATCATGCGGATGAGAAACACGGCGCACCATCTCGCGCAGGAGCAGCTGTATCTCTCCATCAGTCAGACCTTTCTCTGTGAGGAAGCGACGTTTAGACTCGTGGTCTTGGTGTACGACCTGGGGAGAACCCAGGAAGTGTCGCGCTCTGTCCAATAACTCGGAGCGGTCTGACACAGGCGACGTCGGTAGCAACAACGCATGTTCTGGCGGTGAATTAAGTTGTGCTGCACTAGTTGAAGGAGGTTCAGAATTCCCGGCGGGGGGTGACGAGTTGTCTGAATCGGCGGCCATAATGAGAGGGATAATGAGAAGGTGGGACGTGAAAGTGACGGCTATCCGGACCGACGGGTGGATTCGGCATTCCGCTGGGTCAGCCGGCTGACCCACTCGTGGCAGACGGAAACTCGGCGGCTAGTTCTCATGCTTGATCGCGGCCTATCACAAAAGTGCGACGCTCTCACCACCCTTCGGTTCTGTCCACTCTAAGGCCTGCAACTACAATAACTTGCGCATGTGTCCCCATGTCAATAAATGAAATACGCGTCCCTCAGCCATCTGACTGATTCGCCGTAGACGATACAGGCAGTACAGGCAAAGTGCTATTCCTTATGGTCGAACTGCTACTTTCTGGCAAGCCGTACAACCTTCGACCACGAGGCGTAGATGCCGGCGACAGTGCCGGCGATAGGAACAGCATCTGCGTGACGTCATTCATTCTCAGCCCCGGACTCCAGAGTGGGAACATGAACGCGTTCTTACCTCACTCCATCTCCTGGAAGTCGTGTTCTCGGACTCATTACTCCATTGCCAATCACTGAGCGATCTTCGGCCAATGTCGTCCGAAGTCATCCGGCCGCGAAGGTCTGGACGGGAATTCAAAGACCGTAGTATGCCGAGTGTGTAGAGCTTTCCCGTCATCAATGAGAAGAACAAAACGAGGTGGTGACTCTCATCCTGAAGAACGATTCGTCGTCAGACGAATTGTGAGGCAGTACTCCGGGAAATTTCTCACCGATTTAGAGTCGTACAGAGAAACGGCGACGATTTGAAATATGCTCGGCACTGCCGCTGATTCCCATGTGACGGCCACGATGTGATCCAATGCTTGGTCCAGGTTTTCGAGCCCCGTTTTGGACTGAAACAACCAAACCATCACTAGGGTGAATGTTACAAAGCTCATGTGCAGTAGGCGCTCAAGGCGTACGTATGGAGGTGATCGCGACATCCAGGACTGAAGAATTTCCAGTTCATCATCCAGCCCGACAAGAAACAGAACAAGCTGAAGATGTACCCAGAGAACCAAAAATCCAGTAGTTGAACGAAAACTGGGCCTAGAGCGCAAGTGGTTTCGGTCAGCAGTATTTACTACAAAATCCCGTGCCTGTGCACTTACCGGGAATGAACGCTCAGCCCTCAGTGGCTGCAACACCCAGGGTGATGAGCAAGCAGACGATCAGTAAACCCAGCGCTTGCTCACACTATCATTCGCCTCTCCGTGTTTCGAGCCCAGACCCAGGGCAATGGACTGGATTCCGTCAGGCTAGAAAAAGTATTTTGACAGACGCATACCAAATACACGTTCGCGATGAAAATGGTTATGAGCAGAAATGCCAATGGTGCGGTGACCCATTTTCTTTTCTTCGTGACCTGTGGGAAGTGTGAGAAAACGAATATCTCGTTTAATTCAAACGTACCTTCCAACATCTCCGAATCAGTGACGTCTCGCAGATTGTGCAGATTAGGCCATTGATGAATAGGTCGGCCCAGACGAGCGGGCTGGTCGACTGCGGACGTGTGTAATGACCTTAATTCACTTACACAACGAAGTGCCAAGAGGTCTTTCTCACCCAATACTCAAAGTATACGAGAATATACCAAAGTTTATACGTTGTGTACATGGTCTGTAGCCTTCGACTGTATCAGGTTTGACTCCCGAAGCCGAAGAACACCACTCACAACGAAAGCCCAACTAAAGTCAAGACATACGCCTTCATCCGCATCGTGTCGTTCAGTGGACACTCCCAGTATCTCGCCGCCTGGGCAAATATGACGCCTTGACAAACAGCTTGTAAGATACCTTCGATGAGGATCGGCCCACTGGTTGGGACGTCGATCTGGGATGAGAATGAAAGTGCCATCGTATTGTACAGCGACGGGAAGCGAATATCGCGGGTAGATCATTAGTGTGTGGTTCCCAGCTGGACTAGTGGGGCCATGAAAGACGACCAGACAGAGACAAAACTAGACGAGGCGCAAAAAACCAAAGGTTTCCACTGGTGAGTACTGGTAAGACTCCCGGAGCAACTATACTGTGTGTTTAGCGTGTAGACGAAGTCGGTAACAGGTCTCAAGCTTAGTCCGATTGGTGGAGATAGCCGTAACAGCAGACAGAAGTGTCTGGTAGGTTGATATGTACAGATTGAGATCGGTGTCACAGTGCTACCGGAATTCCAAACGATTGCTGTAACAGCACTCTTGGTGCGTATGCACAATCTGTTGCCAGAGAATTAATTTTTTCACTCAATGAATGCAGAGTAGGATCTATAACAGGATGGAGACAAGTCCATATCGCTGTGAGTCCTATCGGCAGGATGATTCCGATAGGAATTTGAAGCCGAAATTTCTTCTGTGATTGGCCCGAGGATTAGCCGCACCTGCAGTGACCAGGCTGGGGCGTGGATCCACCGTTCTTCTGTCTGGCCTATGATGCATGATGACCTCAGCTGGGTTTTGTACCTTCGGCTCACCAACAGGCATTCAAATATTCGAATCTCAGTATAGCTTCTTTACGGTAGAGCTTCGCTCCCTTCCGACTTCCGTGATACTATGATGTGATTAGCAACGAGTAAGGAGTGAAACTTATGCCAGTGACAGCTCGCATCGAAGTTGGGCGCTGTTGCGGTGCCCCATTTTCACACTTGCATCAATGAGTGTGATTAACCCTGACAGATTCCATAATCTTCGTCTATAGAATATGGGGTATTGCCTCGTGTTTTTTACTAGTCTTGTTGTGAGACGAAGAGAACGTGGCCGCGAAACAGCTAGGGCTTCATGCAGTATACCTGATCCTCCACTGCCGTATGCACTGCAAAAAGAGAACTTCTTCAATATACTACGTCAAGGTGGCAATAATGGGAGACTCACTCTTGCTGTATCCACGTGCGATAAACAACTTTGCAGCTGCAGTCTTTACACTTCATCTTTTGAATGGACGACAAGAAGACAGCTATACCGCTTGCGCTCAGTCGGGGACGCTTCACGACCTGACACCTGTAATACGATCTATTGTCGTCGACAAGAGGCGAAATGAGTGCTCTAACTGTAGTGTGGTGTGTCCATCGCTTAACGCATGGAAGAGTAGTGATGTTGTGTTGACGGTACATAGTAAGGGTGCACCATATGAATCCGACAATTGATAGCGAGTAACGCACCAGTAGATACGCAAAAAATTAAATGAAACAGGTGTCCAGAAAATGGCACAAGCGAGTCCGGGGGCGAAATCCCCAAATCATTAAGATCCATGTGGGGTCAGCGAGTCGTAAGAGGGTGCGTGCTCGTAGGGCGGTGGAGGTGGCCCCGTCAAGGAATGGCGCTGCCGCCGGGATGCAGATTCGGCATATTCAGCGATCTCTTGTACGAGCTGGGCTCGTTCGGCGACCGTGAGCACTACGGTATGCCGCGGCATGCGACAGTGAACGATTGCGCGCCGCGTACAGAGAGCAAGGAGGAAGAGTCCAATGACACCTCCAATGGAGGCAAAGACGATGACGGTCAGGCCCTTATGTGCCTGGCTTGACGGATGATGGGAGGGAGGGGAATCATGGGGTGAAGTCAAACCCGCGGTGGGTGCCAGTGGATTGAGAAAGGAGTGAATATGACTGTGGGTGCGCAAAGGAGAATGATGGGCGGAGTGCGATGAGTGCTTGGTATGCGGGGGAACAGCGGTAGTTGCTTCCGGGAAGGAAGACGAGCGGCTTGGCAAAGTGTCATCATCCGTCGAAGTGGCAGGTAAGGACGCGGCGGGGCTAGCGCGGACCTGGGATTTAGTTGGCAGCGAAGAAAGGTAGATGGATAAGCTCACGTGGCGAGAATAGCTAATAAAGAGAGGTAACAAAAATGAATGACACCGCTATACATAGGGAAGATGAAGTGGATCAACAGGTTGGGAGGAGAGTATAAGGGGTATAGAAAAAAAAACTCACAGAAGGGTAAAGGTAGTGAGGTGCGGCTGCGAACATTCGTGAGACCGCAACCCGAGATAAAAATAAAACAGATAGCGAACACAAACAAGGGGGGTTAAAACTGCGATCACTGCAACGAGATCACGGTTCGTTCTCGAGAAGGGTAACGCCTTGTCCGAGATGTAAGTACTGTTAGGCTGTGAGGCTCACGAACGGTCACTCGGGTACCAAGATCAGTGCAAACGCGCTATGCTTCCTCATCATCATGACCCTCATGACTAACGTAGTATTAGATAAACATTTCCGAAGCCGAGTGTCTCGGACTCCCGTTGGTCTGTCTGCTTAAATTTCCTTGTCCCACTCTGTCTCCCCTGCCCTTCTTCCCACCTCATGACTTCGTTACTTACTCGCACAGCTGATGGCCTTCAGCTTGATCCAGATCTAGCTCTTCTGGAGGCACTCACCTCTCCATCTCTCCCACTCAAGAAAGACAAGTTCCGACGTCGCGATGCCGAACTTGATCCTCTTTTACTCGCTGCAGCTGCCGCTTCAGGTCCCAATGTTACCCGCAACCACTACACCCATGATTTTTTCCCTGGAGTTGGGCTTCCGAGAGCTGAAGGCGCTTGGGACTGGTCCAAGTGGGACGGAGAGCGTGCTGGTACCACAAACCAGACGAAGAAAATGGTCTACGTGAGCAGGCAAGCTCCTCGAAGTTCGCGCACACAAGAGGAGAAAGAAAACGCAGGTTTGGTCACGGAGTTTGCGCGACCTCACCCAAGTCTTTTGCCAAGCAAACGAGAAAGAGACCATTCACAGTCCCTCACGATCCCGTCAGTTACTCCGGCCCCACAATTGAATCCCACCATTCCGGTCAAAGTCACATGCATGGCTCGTACCCGTATACCCACCCCTCACGGAACTGCCTTCCTCCATCTATACCACAACAATCGCGACAGCAAAGAACACCTTGCGATTGTCGTTGACCCCTCTCAGTTTTCCGACGACGTGACGTCAATATCTGCTCCCTTCATTCGTAGTCGCACCCTTGATTCCGTTTGGAGCAATACGGAGACAGAGATGGACCGCTTAACGCGCGGTGCATACGTACGGCGTCTCACACCAACCTGTCAGGTCGCATCCTCTCCGGAATACCAGAGGAATTTACACGTACCCGACACGATCCCTGCCCCTTTGGTGCGAATCCACTCGGAATGTTTCACTGGGGAGACCATTGGCAGCATGCGTTGTGACTGCGGTGAACAGCTCGACGAAGCTATCCGACTCATGTCACAACCCATCACAATACCGTCCCAAAGCCCGTCGGAGCCTCCGACGCACATTCCCGGGCGTGGCGTCGTTATCTACATGCGCCAAGAAGGTCGTGGTATCGGGCTTTTGTCTAAAATACGGGCCTACAATCTCCAGGATCTTGGACACGATACCGTCACCGCGAATTTGATGCTTGGACACGGGGCCGACGAACGAGGCTATGAAGTCGCCGTCGCTATTTTACAAGATCTGGGTCTGGGCTCGTCAAATGGACAGGGCGTACGCCTTTTGACGAACAACCCAGATAAGGTACGCGCGATGAAGAAGGAAGGTCTCAAAATTTCAGAGCGTGTGCCGATGGTACCTCGAAGTTGGAAGAAGAAACAGGAGGGAGGTGACGTGGAGGAGAGGAAGGCTGGTGCGACGATGGTAGGCGGAGACGCTGTTCACGGAGAGGACCTAGACAAGTACCTGAGGACAAAGGTTTTGCGGATGGGACACATGCTCGACCTGAACTTGAACTTGAATGGGGAGTAATATTATTATTGGGGTTTTTGGTCACTTAATTCATAGAGATAATAATTTGACGTATTTTAGCACTTATCTGGATTGAATGCTGTCGGTGACGCGCTTTCCAGCTGAGCCTCATGTACGACCCCCTTGGATCAACCTCTGGCACTCTCTCGGGTGGTTTCGCTAGTACCGAAAGCGTACCACCTTGGCCGACAACACCGCACACCCCCAATTCTCCTATACCAAATCTCCGCCCTGCTCCAACACCCGATAGAATCACCGATGGAAATCCATTCGAGAAACGGGCTCAAATATATGGTCAGCCAGAACCTGGCCTGATCTCTCCGGCCACAAACCCTACTTCGAACGGAGATCGCCTCGAGAAGCCAGAGCCATACTTGAGGGTTAGGATAACTGCTCTGGATAGGAACCGGCGAGATATTCTTGTTCGGTTTGACGCACAAGTACGTAGGTTTGCCCTTCCTCCACTTTCGAGGCTCACTTCGACTCCGGATCCCGCGTCCCACAGACAAATCTAACAAACTTCACCGGAACCGCGTATCGCAACGTGTCGCGGTCATACTTCGAGTTCCAGCAACTCTACGACGCCCTCACACACAACAACCCCCAGACGATCGTCACCGCTCTTCCGCTTGCACAGACCTCCGCTCCAACTGATGAGGAGGACGACAGACTCGTTAAAATAATGCTACAGCGATGGTTCACTCGTGTATGCGAGGACATGATCCTCGTATATGATGAAGAGCTACGATCATTCATCGAGAGTGACTTTGGGTACCAACCAACACCGCGACCGAAACGAAAGACATCTTCTGGCTTCAGTCTCATACGGAGACACGTACCTGATGAGGACGAGGAGCTCCAACTGGCCCGCTTTGAGCTCACCAAGTTAGAGGGCCAATTTTTCGACGCGGCAAAAGCTCTTGACCGAGTGTCGCTCGCAAGGAAATGTAAGGGATCGTATGGCCATTTCTCTACCGTCTTTGTGCTGATAAATGTTTCTGTCCATCACTCAGCGCTCTCTGTTGCTCATGCAGAGATGGGTAACAAGCTGGTCAACGTTGCCACCACAGAAACGCATCCGCCAATTGCAAACGCCTTGCGGAAATTAGGGCGGACTTGGCATACCCTCGCAGATCTCGATCAGGCTCAGGCCATTAGCGAATGCGTGATACTGAGTGACTCTCTAGGATACCAAGGTTTGAACGCTAGATCTGCCAAAGAGACGCTGCAGCAGCGCACATCTGTCCTCGAAGAGTATCAAGCTGCCGTAAAATCCGCAATTTCTAAACGAAGAAATATTGAAAGGCTGAAGGCGAGTGCCAACATCCGCCCGGAGAAAGTCGATGAGGCTCTGGAGGACCTAGAAGAGGTACGTCACTCGCACATCCATGACTGTATGGACTCACAGCAAGTCTTCAACAGGCGAACAAATACGAGCAGATACTGGTCCGACGTGCCGATGGTATCTCTCAGAATCTGCACCGCGCGCTGCAAACCCATGAACGCATTGTTACGGACGACGTTACAACAGCCCTGATCGAGTACACCCGCTCGTCAATCATGTATGAGCGGCAACTCCTCAGAGAACTCGAGTCCCTCCGACCGGATGTCGCGAGCTCCAACGCAAAGGTTGTCCCCAGGAATAACGGAATCCCGAAACCGACAATCATACCACCCCTTGAAGATGATTCCAAGCTCCCTGCGCCATTGGCTGAGCCTAGCCTCTCCCTGAATCGCGGTCCCGTGCCGGCGCCAAGCGTCCCACCGGGTTTCGTTTCTGGTCGTCCAAGCGTCAGCCAGGCTCCTGTGCCCCCCCAATCTCCGGGCGCAGGGTCATCAAAGTCCCCCATCATCGCACCTCAGCCACCCCGGTCCCCGTTCGTCGCCCAGAACAACTCACCTGTTCCACCGACCCAAGTGCGCAGCACCGAACCGCCTCTTGGTGGACGATTCGTCGATGGCACAAAGTCCATGTTCGTACAATCGTCACACGCCGACAGCGCCGGATCGTCCTCAGCTGCTCTGCGGTCTAACAATACAGATCCACTTTTGGGTGGACCACTCGGTACCTCTGATCCAATCCACCGTCCCGGGACGACAGATGGGACACCGCGAAGCGACGTCGATCCGCTTGGTGGACTCCGCCCTGCCTATATGTCTGCATCTGTGCGAGTGCAGCCAACGAGACAAAGGTTGGATGCGCGGGAAGCTGCAAGCAAGCTCGCAAATATGTTCTAAGGCGTCTCACGCTAGATTTTGGTCTACGGTATGATTGTGACTGGGGACTGAGACGGCGGGTCTTAGGCTACATGAATCCTGTTTCCACATCATACATCATGTTTCATACAGTTCTTCTCACGGTTTGTGACGGATCGTAGAGGTGGCCAATGAACAGGATATTCTACGGGCACTCGTCGAGTCAACCTCTTATTATTATTTCTCTGCATCTGCGCTTCAGCGTCACAGCAAAGTTTTAAGGATTTCGACAATTTTGTTGCCGATCTCTTTCGTCCCAACATCTCCGCCCAGGTCTGCTGTTCGCAGCTCCAGGCCACCAGCGTTCCTTGCATCCAAGGCTTTCCTCACAGCGGTTTCGATAAGCTGCGCCTGCTTCTCCAAGCCGAGAGAATAACGCAAAAGCATAGCGGCACTGAGGATAGTGCCAATGGGGTTGGCGATGCCTTTGCCTGCGATGTCAGGTGCAGAGCCGTGAATGGGCTCATATAGGCCGGAGGTGGGCTTGAAAGAGGACGAGGAGGGAAGCGAGGGTGCTCCCGCGAGCGATGCAGATGGGAGGAGTCCCAGAGAGCCTGGTATGACACTCGTCTCGTCAGAAAGACTGCAGAGGGACGCGATGAGCAATTATGTTATGTCCCAGACATAAAGTGACAACGGTGGCTCACATGTCCCCGAACAGATTCTCCGTCAAGACCACCCCGTTGAGCTTTCGCGGGCTGGAAACTAGAACCATGGCGGCTGAGTCGACGAGCTGATGATCGAGCGCGATCTGCGGGTATTCGCTCGCCAGTGTCTCCGTCACAACCTTCCGCCATAAACGCGAGCTCGCGAGCACGTTCGCTTTGTCGATGGAATGGATCGGCAGCGGCGGGTCCGACGCGAGCGCGATCTGTGCGGCCACGCGCGTGATCCGCTGGACTTCCTCCACGCTGTAGATCATGGTGTCCCACGCGACATTTTCCTGCGGCGCGATGTTCTGTTCCTTGCGCTCGCCGAAGTAGATGCCGCCGATCAGCTCGCGGATGACGATGATGTCGACGCCCTTCGTGATCGACTCCTTCAGTGGGGAGTTCACGACGAGCGAGTCAGAGGCAAAGTTCGCAGGGCGGATGTTGGCGTACACGCCCAGGGCCTTGCGGAGAGCAAGCAGGCCAGCTTCCGGGCGGACTTTGCTGTTCACACCCCACTTTGGGCCGCCGATGGAGCCTACATGTCGACGTAAGTCGTCGGGACTCGCATGGAGGTCCCTTATACATGCCCATTAATATAGCATCTGCTTCTTTGCACGCCTGCAGTGTGGAGGCTGGCAGTGCCTCGCCCGTCTCATCGATCGCACATCCTCCAAAGAGGTGCCTTTCTAGCTTGAGCTCAACGTCCGGAGACCCCGCAAAGACCGTTTCGAGAACATTAACTGCCTCGGCGACAACCTCAGGTCCTGGCGACGTGGTGATTAGTGAAGTAGTGCCAAAATAATGCGATATATTTTTCCCACCGATCCCATCTCCGGGAAGGACTACCACACGAAAACTAAATCGAGTGTCAATCAGAAATGCACTGTAGAAAGCTATGCAGCGGGTACCTTTTGGTGGCCATGATCTGCGTCTGTAGTAAGAAGAGCGGATAGATCTTAGTGATTAGATATTTGGATTAGTAGTCCGATAAGCATCTACTCCATGACGACCTCGACGACAAACATCGCTTGCAGCAATCTTGTGCTCGATGCGGGACCTCTGCTCATGCTGTCCCCACTTCGGGGACTAGCCGGGACATTCCTGACTGTTCCCCAAGTCCTCGAAGAACTCAAGGACAAACGAGCGAGAGAGCATTTTGAAAAACTTGGCCTGATTGCAGGTGTCAACATCAGAGTGCAATCCCCCGATTCCGAATCGCTAGCCCATGGTGCGCACTTCCTTCGCCTGATCTTCTTGGTGTCATTGACGTCAGCCGGAACCCAGTGACACAGTTCGCAAAAAAGACGGGAGATTATTCCGCTCTATCACATGCAGACCTCTGCGTCCTTGCATTGACCTATGCGCTGGATAAAGCGGAGAAAGGTAAACCACCCGGAGAACGAGTACGTTGGCACTTTTATTTCTCGTATTTCTCTCTGCCAATCGACCCTAGTCTGGCAAATCGGCAGATGCCACGCCCCCCGATAGACAAATACCGTCAATCGCAGAAGACGTTACCCCCTCTTGTGAGAGGGATAACGTAGAGTGGAAGGGCTCTGAGGACGCACACTACCCCCAAGGCGACACTAGAACGTTGGATGACGCCATAGATTCTCTCGGAGAGGCCGTGGGGCGTCTGGAGGTCGAACTTGTCTCTCTGAACGAGGACTGTCAAGTGGAGACGGGAACTACTGTGACGAAGGACGCCCCACACTCTCATGATTCAGAACCACCTCAAGCTGGCGTTTCACAACCCCTTCGTCCTCTATCGTTTGAAGATCCCGTTGACGACGACGATGGCGAGGGAGAATGGATAACCCCAGAAAACGTTTCTCTGTACAAAGCTCGCGCACTGGGCCTCACGCCATCTGACCACAACTTTACCTCTGCCAAGGACAAGGAGATCATCCCCGTTGGGTGTATGACTGCGGACTTCGCGATGCAAAACGTTTTATTACAGATGGGCCTCAGCCTCGTTGGCATGGAGGGGAAGAAAATCCAGAAAGTAAAGACATGGGTGTTGCGTTGTCATGCATGTTTCAAGTGCGTCCATCATTATTCTGGCGCCGCCGCCGCTTATTTCTACGCAGAATATGCAAGGATGCGTCGAAGAAGTTCTGCCCGTCCTGTGGTAATCCCGCCCTGCTTCGCGCGTCCGTCACAATATCGTCTCCCTCTGCATCCTCAGATGCACCTCCCATGCAAGTGCACCTAAAAAAGAACTTTCAATACCGCACACGTGGTACCATATACTCCATCCCTGCCCCTAAGCCCGGTTCTGCGAAAACTGGATGCGGTGAAGGTCTCATTCTCCGTGAGGACCAAACGGAGTATATGCGCGCAACGAAAAGAGCAGAGACTCAGAGACTCAGAGACGACAAGAAGCTATTGAGCGGTGCCCTCGCGAACGGTGGAGAAGGCAAGCTCGGCGTAGGTAGTTGGTTGGACCCGGATTGGATTCCGGAGATCATGACTGCGGGTAAAGGGAGGAGTTTAAAACAAGGCGATGGCATGCCGACCATTGGGTATGGAAAAAGAAATCCAAATGAACGCAAGCGGCGGAAATGAGGCAATTCGCCTGCTTCAAGCTAGCAAGGCAGTATCTCGAAGAAGTATTGTATTGAGCTGTAGTACATTAGTGCTTCCTGATTCACATACAGTTACGTGCCCAAACTCCTGTTCATGAAACGTCTTTTCTGGAAAGACATCCACCACTTGCTAGGTTTACCCGTCCCGTCGGCGTACAGTTTCTCAACAAGCCGAGCGGCGAGTTCCTGACGGACTTGCACCAGATATTGACGAAGGTAATCTGATAATTCTATAAACGACAACACCTTCCTTCCGGAACCGTAAAACGTTACCTGCATCAGCGCGGCTCGCAGGCGGTGCGTAGTGTGCATTGAGAAGGAAGTTGGCGTCACCAGGAATTGGAAAGTTGTCGACGGCGAGTGTGTTGAGGGTTTTCGTCGCCTCGATTTGAGTAGGTGGGGTACGTGCACTGCCCAACTTCGCAAGACAATCCGAAATGAAGAGAATGAGGATGATCAGGAGGCGATCACCGGGTCCTTTGATCTCAAAGTTCCGGAAAAGCGAGTTAGCGCGGAAGAGGTCCAAGGTTTCGTCGATGATGTCGCCTTGCTCGGTACTCGCTAAGATAAGGTCAACAACGATGGGGAGAATGCAAGTAAGGTAACCAAACACCTGCGACAGGGGCGGGTCCGCGCAACCTGGTCTTGATGGGATAGATCCCAACATTTCCAACCTGCCGGATATCTGGTTCCTCGTTCAAAGCGGAGTGGTATGCCTGTGTACGCTTGAGCACGTGCTACGCATTTATGACGGAATGTGGGCTCACCGGCATGAGTGTTACTTCTTAATGGGTGGTTGTGATGATTGATTGGCAAAGACACGATCAAGCCCGGTCATGCTTCTCGGGCCGCGGTGGCGGAGCGCCGGTGCGGGGAACGGAATGAAGGGGATATACCATGACAGGACACCATTCAAGACCCAGTGCTGCGTCTCGAGTCCCCCTATCTTGTGGACAGCCATGGAGGACAACCGATCCTTGACTTCTATCCGGTCTGTAGCGCCAACCCCGGATACTCTCGCTAGTACGTTGTTGGCTTTAAACCCGACCTTCGGCTGTGTTGAACGCTTCATTCACAGAACTAATTAAACGCCTGCGCATCCTCACATTGTCACTACTTCCCCTTGAGGTCGACCCGCGGAGCATCAATGACCCAATGAGTAGGGTTATAACGCCCCAAGTCATTTCCACGTATATAGCTGCAGGGGGAGACCTCGTCGAGGCAGTACGTCATTCCGAACATCCTTATTTCGACATTGCTGACTCTTCTGACAGTTGCCCTACTGCCTCCTTCGTGCTCGTCGTGATTTTATGATCGAGGCTAACCGCAATGCTGCTGACTACGGAGAGAATCGCGGGCGGGGTAGGTTATCACTAGTTGCGCTACTCACGATAGGGGTTCATCATAGTTTGCAGCCATTGCGTGCGAGGTCCTGGCAAGGCGGATCGTCCACAAGTCCCCAGCAGACAGGGTACCTGCCCTTCTGTCCTCGCGATACAAACACCGTCAAACCGATGGCGATATTGAGGTCAGCAGTGCCATAGAGTTGGCCATCGACTCTCACTGGTAGGTAGTCGCACAACCTAGACTCCATCTCCTGGATGCTCAATACCCGTCTAGCACCATCTTTCTATCTTCGAGTGAGGCACAAGACGGTTTGTACTAATCTTGTTTCGTTTCGTTTCGACTCAGGCTCTGATTCTTGCCGTAGTAATCAAGTCTCTTTGGAATGGAGACTTGGTGCAAAGAAACAATGAAGACCTCGATGTTGATTGTAAGTCTCGCATCTCAGGACTGTGGACGCCCCCTAACAAGCGGTAGACGTACCCGCATACGACAATATGGATCCATCTTTTTGGGGCCACCTTGACCCTTCTCGTATCGCAGTTCCCTGGTATGTGATACGCTCTGTCGAAGTCGACGGCTGTTTTTGTATCTATTTTTTTTTGCCACAGTTACCAAAACATCCTCCGCATAGTCGTCTGGCTGTTCTTCCTCGTCGTTTATTCTCAAGCTGGTAAGCCACTTCATCACTCTCGAGAGCTACCTGATTTATTTTCACAGTCCGTGAACCTCTTGACCGGCTGGATCCTCTACATCGTCACTTCGACTTTTGGGAGGTTTTATTATATGTTATGGGTCTAGCCTTTCTTTTGGAAGGTGAGTCAATTCTCACCTCCACCGAATCTAGTACCGAGTCATGATCACCAGATTTAAGCAATGTCTGTACCTTCTGCTTCTCCTTAGTCTCGTGGTTATATTCTAAAAATCTCAGATCTTTAAAACTCTTCGCCTTGCAACATGGCGCGCCTTCGGGTTTTGGCATTTTGTGGCTATTATTACGGACGGACTACTGTTGGCTGCCTTTGTACTGAGAGTCTCCGGTCTGGTTTCACAAGGAGGGCAACAAGACCAGCTTCGTCTCCGCAGTTTCCAGGTTTTAAGCTGCGTGGCCCCTTTCATCTGGTAGGTGCCTACTTGTCCTTCAATTACACTGCTTTGACAGGTCCGACTACAGGATGAGTGCGTGTTTTCTGCCTTCTAATGCCGCTTTGTCTCAAGTCGATCTCGTACAGAAATTATGACCGTGTTCGATGGCTTTAAGTACATCGGGACCACGCAGATCTGCGTTGCCCGAATGCTTCGGGAGTCTGGAATTTTTTTTGCTGTATGCGTTCATCCAGAGTGTTTTTCACTACGCTAAGAGCATTCTACAGCTCTTATCAATTCTTGCGATAGGTTTCCTTCAGGGTTTGTATGCTCTCGATGCGGCGGATGGACAAGTGGAGTCCTCATCCGTAGTCATACATGTCATGCTGCAGTCCCTGCTACAGTGAGTCGACTAGCTATCAAAATCCTCATTCATTGCTCAGAGCAGCTGTGGGTCAGGTCTCCTAACTACGACAAGTTTGCTGGCAGGTACTTGTCTCGTATTTGTACCGTGTCACAAGTCCGACATGATTTTAAAGCACTGCTGGCCAAACACTTTATTATTTCTGGAATGTTACCACGACTGTTGTGCTCCTCAACGTCCTAATCTCCCTTTTTTCGTCTGCGTACTCTGATGTGGGTTGTGCCTTCTGTCTCCAAAGAGCTTTACTCGATGTGACTTTTTTTGTATGCGCAGGTCGTCGACGATGCGGAGGCAGAGTATCTTTCGTTCTTCGCAAGCAAAGCGGTGGCAATGATCCGTGCGCCGGATACGTATGTGTATCCCGCGCCGTTCAACCTTGTTGAGACTTTCTTTGTTGCGCCCTTGGAGTGCGTCTGTTCCGGCTTTCTTCCTACGCGATCAGCTAACGAAAGCTTTGTGTGCAGATTCATTTTGAGCCAATCAGCTTACGCAAAGGTAAAGCATCTCTTCGCCGAATTTCGCTTACGTACCGAACTCGAATCGCAGCTCAACCGCTCGGTCATGAGTGTCCTATTCTTCATCCCTATGACAATAATCGCACTCTATGAGTCGTTCTCGCCGAAGAAGAGATGGCTGGACGACTTTATTAACGGACCGTCGCTGGAAGACGAAGACAGCGTCATTGCGCGTGACCCTGAAGTAGGTGAAGAAGATGCCCAGAATGGCTTGGTCATAAGTAGGGTTCCGTTTTCCGAGCTTATCAAGGCGTTTCCAAACACTCAAGAGGTGAGTTTGATTGTCACGTCCAATTACTCGCGCAGACAAATCGTTTTTCAGTCAAGCGAGACTAGCATTATCAAGGAAATTCATCAGGTAAAGGCACAGTTAGACGCTTTAACGAAACGCTTGGATGGGAAAGCACCTTAGTCCAGTTCCAGACTGATGGGATGTGATGGCCGCATCAAATAAGTGCGGCGAAAATTTAGTTATATACATAGGTACATTTAAATTGTTGACACAGTACGGATGACCAAATAGGTTCTTGAATCAAATGTCGAGTCGTCGCGAACTGGCCTCAGGGTCACGAGTAAGTTGCGTGAGCACGCCCATAGCACGTACAAAGAAAGGGCGGATTTCGTTGATTTCCATGGAACATAAATTCGGTAGCTAATGGCTACCTGTGAGCGCAGATGACGAGCCATGGAACACAACCACGTACACCCAATTCGCTGTGGTCAATTTTCTGAAGACCATCCCTACTCTTTGCCTGCCGAGCTTCGCGGATATCTTTGAGCAGTGATCTAACTTTTTCCGAGTTTTGAATGTCGTCTGATGCTCTATTGACAGTATTCATGAGGGTGGGTGGATACAGGTCAAGAAAAGGGCGGATGTACACATCAAGCAGTAGCTTGGCTATTTCGGCAAAGCGGAAAGGAAACTCGCTAAATTCTGGGCGACTCGTTTCCTGTGCCAATCTATTCTGAAGAAAATCTGCTTTGTGCGTGTGAGCGGTCTCTGACGAGACTCCCGAACTCTACCGCACCAACGCTCAGCCAGTCAGGAGGGACAATGTGGCATTTCTTTTTCATCTTGAGATTCATGGCAATCCATAAAGGTAGTTTCGCCTTATTCGGCGGACGTAGGGGGCCATATGCTCCCTGATAACCGTGTTCAGACATTGAATGACAAGGATTGGATTGTCTGATCATACAGAAATGAAAGCCGTGCGCTCCATGGAGATGAGAGGGATGATTTCTACGAGCTCTTCAGATGCGACAAGCTCAAGCTCCGGTGGTGTAATTGAGTTCCTCAACGAAACAGGTAATGCCATTGCTTGGAGTTCGACGTTCAACGTACGTTCAACGTTCAACTCAATGGTGGTTGCTGCATTTAGCTTATCGACATCTAGATAAGATAAGATTGTTTTGCTCCCGTGATCGTCGAGCGACGCGTTGATAGTTATTTGGTCACAGTTGGCGAATTTGGGAACTGGGTAGCATACATCCTGCTTAGTACTTGTTGGCTTGTTGCTCTCTTTGTCCCCACCATATCTCCATAACAGTACCCCATGTTGGGGGCACGCACGAAGCAAGTTTTCTCATACGGGCGCAGAAACCGGCGCATAGTTAACGACAGTCGCGACCCATTCGATGATGTTGAGGACGCCAAGCAGTCTGGATCTCACCATATCAGAGAGCCCATGGGCAAGGGCCACGCGCTCACCTCAACTTTCTCGCCACACGTGTCCTCATCCAATCGTCCAATGAAGCGACGTGCAGATAGTAAAGCCGAACCCGCCATGAAACGCCGCTCTGTGTCAGGTTCTGGTCGCCAACCTCTCACTCCTCACTCTGTAAACGTTTCTAGAAAGTCTGCTCTTGGCGGTCCCAGCAAAAAACCGTCGCTTTCAGGTTCCCATGGTGCATCGAGGGCACTCCTTCCCCAGTCACCAGTTATCAGCGTAGACATCCTCGTGCTGGACGAGAACGGCAGGAGGCTCAGCCTAGAGAAGAGGTCCAAATCGTCTGTGCGAGCCTACCATAAAAAAGCCCTGCACAGGGAGTCACCCGCCTATCGACATGCCGCTGCCACTAGCGTGATTCTAGTCTCTGACAGCGACGATGATGATAGCGACGATATTCCGTCACCACAACTCGCTCGACGAGCCAAGCGGTGGCCGAAAGTCATGGTGTCGTCAGATGAGGAGGATGTTGCCGAACCCCCAATCTACCGGACCTCTTCTCCCACTTCAGTCGATCACATTCCTTCTCCCAAATCGACCTCGGCAGTGTCTGACATCCTAAAATGCCCGACCCCCCGTCATTCGAAACCCACACCGCCTCCCAAACCTCAATTCTGGGTAGAAATTGTATCCCCACGGCCGCCGGCGTTATCACAAAGTCGACCCCAGGCACTCCTCCCCTATCATTATCTTCCTGAGCCATCTCGTGTGAAGCACCGTCAGCTCACACCTATCCGTCGCAAGGGGTCTACCTTTTCCGGAATACTACCGTCTCCGTCAACTCCCACAGATGGTGATATTTCCTTCGACCTCGACGGTCTGACGATATCGTCGATCTCTTATGAGAGCCCAGCGCCCACGAGCCAACCGGCTCACCTTCTTTCCCTGCTGGATGAGTGCGGGCAAAGCGCCCCTGCGGAGTTCTCTGCTTTCATCGAGGCGTTTCCTGTTCATTCTGTTGTCCAGTCGACCTGCTCTGGGCCAGTAGCTTTCCGAAAAATCGGAGAGGCGTCGTACTCGGAGGTCTTCGGTATCGGCGATGTCGTCCTCAAGATAATCCCTATCCGCGACGAAGAATGCCTAATTAGAGATGATGTGGATACCCCTGCCCCAAGTGATGCCAAGGACATACTCAAAGAAATCGTCGTAACACGGGCATTGGGCGAGATGTGTAAGGGTTTTGTCAGCCTTTTAAAAACTTACGTCGTCCGCGGAAAATATCCTTCTTTACTACTCGACTTATGGGACGATTACAATCAGACCAAAGGTTCAGAGAGCGTTCGACCAGGTGCGGCTGTCCATACTTCACAACAGCCCATTCTTTGCCTCAATTCGCCCAGACATGTTGGCCGTGTCCCAGGTGTATGCTATTATTGTATTGCCCAACGGAGGGCCAGATTTGGAAACATACACGTTTAGTCAGCCGACAAAGATAGGCTGGAGGCAGGCCTGCAGCCTTTTCTGGCAGGTTGTTCGCGCTCTTGCAACGGCAGAAAACCTAGTATCTTTTGAGGTGCGCTACCTTGGTCGACGTTTTTACCTCGACATTCAACACCCACCTGTAGCACAGAGATCTTCATTGGGGCCAGATTCTCGTAAAGGATGTCCCTTCGAAAGTATTCGACCGTGGCGTGCGGCTTCCTATGGACCACCTAGCTTATGGTGTCCAGGCTACCGTGATTGATCTTGGACTTGCGCGAATGGATGCGTGTGCCGATTACGGCTCAACAGAGATCTGTTGGACACCTTTCGACGAAGAAATATTCGAAGGCGAAGGTCAGTGGGTTGCTTTCGACTTGCTGGGTCCTCTGCTCATCTGCATTCTAGGGGACTATCAGTTCGATATATATCGCCTTATGCGCAAGCATAACGGCGGCCGCTGGGCTGACTTTCGTCCCCTGACTAACGTAATGGTATGTCTGGCGTCACTTGTTCGCATTACATTTCAATAACACTTCAATCGCTTGTAGTGGTTGCATTACCTGCTTTTCAAGTTACTCAAGTCCAAGAACTTACGCCCACCGAGAAAGTCCGCAACTGCAACTGTGAGCCCAGGGTTCACGGAACGGCAGTGCTACGAGTGTCTCCTCGAGATGGAGGGCTTGCTTGCACAGAGCGTGCAGGGTGTGCGGACACACAAACAAGTGACTAAAAATGGTCGACGGAAGGTAGTCTCTCCTACGATAGACGTCACGGTGCCCACGTCAGGGCCACAATGCGCTGGCGACGTGCTTAAATTTGGCGAGACAATGGGCTGGGTATGATATAGAAAGAGGTAGTTAAGATGTGTGTGTACCATTGTGTTCCCTTGGCTCCTCTGTAATTGCTATAATTTCTGGGATAGAAATATTGGCTCCATATTCCAATGGCTCACTGCCTAAACGCAGACACAAAAGAGCTAGACAACGGACGCAGAACAGTGACCATTACTAAGGTCAAAACAATATGGATCGGGAATACTGGTACAAACGAAAGCATTTGAAACAGCACAGACCTCAGACGAATTGAGAATGGAATAAATTATCTGCAACCCAGATCCGTCAGTCTCAAGGCATGGGCCGAAGCAGATAGAGAAACACACCCCAATAATGAATCCAAAGACAGGTATCGTGGCAAACGAAGAGAGAGGGACCAAGAAGCTCACGATAAGGTCTTTCGCAAAGGCCGCGCGTGTGAAGAACGCCCTCCTGAGCCCAAAACCGCAGCATGCGCCGCTTGACGCGTCACGGCTGGGATCCTACCTGGGTATCGCGCGGCCACCTTTGAAGATGACGACACACGTTTGCGGTGCGGTGAAGCTGGCGACGCGGGAGCCTGCGCAGGCGTGCCGCGCTTACGAAGGAAGTATCGCGGCGTCGTGGCGGCGCCAGGGGTCGGCGCCGCTGAACCTGTAAGCGACCGACGTGCGCGATTTCGGGGAGACGGTGACGGGGGCGATAATGCGCGCGCACCATTGAGGCGACGCAGAGGTGGCTGTGAGGGACTGGACGCTGGTTCGGTCGGCCGCGGTGAGCTGGGGCTCAGGGGATCATCTGTACCACCCAAGTCGGGATTGGAGTCGAGCGCCTGGGAGGACGGAGCGGAGAACCCGAGTTGTGAATAGGTCGTGTCTTCTATTGCAGGGGGCTGGGAGTTGCCATCTAGCTGGGAAGCGGGTACCTCGCTGGTGATAGTAGGCCACGTCAGAGAACCTTTTGGAGTAGCCAGAGGCGTGTCGATCGACGGGTCTGTCCCTTGAGATTCCTCGGCCAGACCGTGGAAGGTGGCCGGGAAAGGAGCGGGTAGAGCCGTCGGCGAGGTTGTACGGAATCTATTGGGTGTGGGTGTGACGGGCGTTGGTGCGTTGAGTGGGCTCTTTTGGAAAGGTTGGGAGCCAGAGGCGTGCTGTGAGAAGTCTGCGTACCCCACATCGCGGAACGGTCGTTGTCGCTGCCGCTCTGGGATGCACTCTGGTATGATGGCTGGTTCTGTCGATCTACGTTCTAGTGGCTTTGATTTGTTAGGGATCCCTCCAGTCGTGGTATGGTCATGGTTTAGTTCCAGCAACGACGCCCGGAAAGGGTTCGCCGTGTCGCTCTGGCTTTGAGAACGCGAATCAATCCCAAAAACGTCGTTGTCTGGCTGTTCGCTTTGACGTTTTGTTCGCTTGAGGGGTCTACCAGCCAGTGAAAGCTGACGAACTCGGGGGATCGAAGGGATCAACGGCAGGTCGCTTTCGTATGCAAAGTCTCTGACTTTGATGCCGTGACGGGCCAATGATTGAGCAGAATATTGAAGTTGCGATTCTTGTTGCTGTTCCCGCTGCTGAATGGTAAGAGACGGACGCCTTGCATGCTTCGAAGGAGGTGTAGATGGGTTGGACGATTGGGCGCTTGGAGACTTTACAGAACACATCTCTGAGGAAGAGCGACATTGAAGACGAGATCAGGCCTCAACTCACGGTAGAAGATGATTGAAAAGCGCGGAGTTCGTTATTGTTGATTGGGTTGTCGTCACGGACCAGCTCTGAGCCAGAGTCAAAACTCATAGTACTCATTATCGGGGCGTTGGTCCCGAGCCGCCCCGTGTTGGTTGAGAGCGGCGTTGAATGCTTAGTTGGGTGGCTTGAAAGCACCGTTGATGTGGGTTTTATGCTCTTGTTCTAGCTGTGCACGCAAGCAAGCTTCGAGGCATTCAGACGACCGTGTCAACTTGTAGTTGTCCCGAACGTGTCCCGAAAAGGATTCGAACATGCCCTCACGCATATACTCCGCATATATTCACACATCTACATCCAACTCTCAACACGGCATCTCTGGATGCTCCGTCGCGCCTGGAAACCCATCATCGGCGCTACCGTCCTTGTTGCCCCGCCCGCATATATCTACTATAGGTATACGGTGAGCGACAAAAGTCACACTTTTAGCCTCAATGTGAGAGAAAAAGGGCCGGACGGCAAGGCTACCATGGTCAAGCGTTCCTTCCCCCTCCTCTCTAGCGCTGTCGTCGATCAGAAAATCAACGAGCTTGCGACTTTCACTAGCCAGCCTCCTTCCGAGGGCTTGGTTTGGAAACACACCACCGCACAACTCTCCTCGAATGACCCTATCGAGGATGCCCACGCCCGCGCGGTCATCACCACGGATGCCTCATCTTCGGACTCCGCTCGCAACTTGCTCTTCTACGCCGTCATGGACGGACACGCTGGTTTTCACACGTCCCGGTTACTCTCACACGTGCTCATACCCGCAGTCATGCTCGAACTGGGCTTGTTTTCTGGGCAAGGCGATGCCGCCTCTACCAAGTCATCGTCCATACTTGATATCCTCAAGTACCCCTTCTCCTATGGCTCCCTTCCACGATCGGACGCGTTACAACTTGGACAAGTAGAAAAGGTGTCGCGGGCTATCCAGAGAGCGTTTTATAATGTCGACTTTGAGATAGTAAATGGTCCCCTTCGCGTGCTCGCGGCCAATGTCGGTAAGCTGGACAAGACGGATGTTCCAGATCTCAGTCGGCATCCCATGGGGGAGGCGTCTATGCTTCCTGCCCTATCAGGTACGTTGTATATGCGCTTCGGTGCTCCCACCGACCACCAATCTTCTGTGACATCGCACCAGGTAGTTGCGCGTTAATGGCACTCCTCGATCCATCAAGACAAGACCTCTATGTAGCTTGTGCAGGGGACAGCCGTGCTGTTGCTGGGATCTGGGAAGAAAATGAAGATGGTACGGGTAAGTGGCGGGTAGAGGTTCTCACCGAAGACCAGACCGGGCGCAACCCCAACGAAATCGAACGGTACGCCATCTTGTTCATGCGTGCCATCAAACATTTCCTCACCCGTGTTTATTTATCCAGGATACGATCAGAGCACCCTGCGGGTGAAGCGGAAGATGTGATCTCCCGCGGACGCATTCTCGGAGGACTCGAGCCGTCCCGGGCATTTGGCGACGCCCGCTACAAATGGCCTCGCGAAGTACAGGAAATGTACGCCCCTGGATATCCCATGTACATCCTATAGAGCCTAATCTTGGGACCCATGCAGATTATATAAAGCATTTTTTGCAGGCACGGGTAGAATCATGCGTCCCCCGCCATCCGCATTGAAAACACCACCGTATGTCACCGCAACGCCAGTTATCACCCATCGGAAACTTTCCCTTCCCAACCCTGGATCAACGAAGCCGGTATCGTCTTCCTCACTGAAATTCCTGGTTCTCGCAACAGATGGACTCTGGGATGAGCTCTCTTCGGAAGAGGTCGTCGCACTCGTCGGAGGCCATCTATCTGGCCTCAAGGGTACCGTCCCCAAATCGTCTCTGCAAACACTCGTACCTACCGCCACCGGCTCACCAACGGTGGAAGGTAAAGAGCACACCAGGCGCAGCACTCACCAGGGCTCGTGGGCTTTTGTAGACAACAATGTCAGCGCTCATCTAATTCGCAACGCGTTTGGAGGTAGCGATGAGGGCGAGTTGCAGAGGATCGTGAGCATACCTGCGCCTCACTCGAGACGATGGAGGGATGATATTACAGTAACGGTAATATGGTGGGAGGAAGCCCATGGGAGTAGGACGGCAAAGCTCTAATTATCGCTTCCCGCCTCTGGGGTTACTTTTATTTGCTCGGTACCAGCTCTACATGCTGCCATAACGTAAGTACAACGCAAGGAGTCCTTGGTCCATGCAAGGAATAGCCCTAGATTATGGGTTTTTTCTTCCCATGCCGCCCCTGCATGGCATTCTTGACGCTACTCGTCGTGCGAGCGAACGGGTTAATAGGAGGTCCAAATCGATACTTGGGAATTGAGCCCTGATGCCGTCGCGTCGTCGAAGAGCCCTGTAATGACCCATCGTCGTCATCTGGTGATTTTCGCTTCACGCCGTGTGCAAGGCGTGTAGATGGTGGGCTACTGTAAGATTGACTGGGTGGTATCGAAGGCAATGACGACGGCGCCGACGATGTAGGAGGGGGGGTAGGTGGTGTTTCGTTCGGCTGAGAAGGAAGAGGTGTCTCGACTTTCTCACCAACATCTTCGTGTTCGTCGTCGTCGTCGTCGTCGTCGTCGGTATACTGTGAAAGGCTGAGCAGCGCTTTTGATGGCTTCAGCAGTGCTGGTTTCGATACGGCCTGGATTTTCCTCTTCAGGAGGTCAGCTTGTGGGTCGCGTGCGGGTATCACCGAGCTCGTAGCTTTCGAAGGCGATGGGAGCAAGGGTCCTATGAATGGCTGTTCCTCCACTTCGTCGACTTTAGTCGCAGGGGTCGTCCCTTTCACCTTATTCTTGGTGCCATTTGGCGAAAGTGACGGTAACCGAGATACTGACGTGACAGCAGCCTGCAAGCCCTGCCCAGGCTCCTGCATGTAGAACAAGATGTATGCGTTCTTCATATTGGTAGGTGCCCTAGGGTGCCGTGTCACCGATTCGTCATTCATCTCATACCACTGGCCATTGGATGCTTTGACGTGAGCGTAATAGTGCCCAGAATTAGGACCACCTCCGGCGTGTGAGATGACACCATACAGCAAGTACGAGGGACCATACTGCCCCTCACTTACTGCACCCGCTAGGGAGAGGCGTTCGTCGTACTGAACAGGGTGCCCCATTTTACGCCCAAGAGGTGAAAAGCGTTTGAGATGGATAGTGAGTACTTCAGGTGCGTCGTGTATGGTAAAACGCTTTGAGGCAACTACATGTCTCTTACACCTGACATGAAGTGAGAATTTGGTGGAAAATGCCAACACAATCAACGAATACGTACTTCTCACACTTATATTTATCAGCCCCTTTCAAATAATCAATCGCAGTGAACTTGCGTAAAGCATCCCGGAGGGTATCAACGCCATGGATGTCGACGCTGAGATCGAGAATACTGTCAAACGTGTCACTATTGTGGCGACACTCGCCACAAGCCACTCGAGAACGCAGTTTTCCACCGAAAATCTTGTGTACCCAAGTCGTCTCTGCGAGCTTCGGGTTAACTTTTCTGGGATATAAGTCAGTATGCGGCGCATATTTCCGACCACGATAATTACACTAACGACGAATGCCCTGCGAGACAAGACTTTTGTAAGGCGTCAATAGCATAGCGAAGGAACTCATGAGAATCCTCTTGACGACCACGGCGCATGTGACTGGCAATCACTGAGTTGGGAGGGATAAATTACAATCCAAGGAAACTAAGGAGCGACCCACCTTGAAGTCTGTTGGCGATGTGATACGGGGTGAAGGCTTGCCTCCTGCTGCGACTATGGGCTACTTCCATGACGGCCTTCAGGGAACAAGTCATGCAAAAACCCGATTTTACCCGACCTGAAGGCCATTCAGCTTTTCATCGTCTCAAATGAAGACGCGCGTACAAGGCTGTGTATCATTATGGGGGCTATGGGAGATCAGGACGTGCAGAAGAGGCGGGGTGTGCAATAGACACTGGAGGGCACTATTCAAGAAACAGCTATTGCCCGTGTTGATCAACCCAGAACCAATGGTGATCCCTTTGGGCCAGGTCATTTCTACTGGACCAGTAAAGAGTGCCGTTATCTTTTTACTGGTTGGGGAAGTAGGAGGGCTAGGACTCTGGGCCACTGTTTGGGCTGCTGGTACCTAGCGAGGTAATGAGACGAAATAAAACCGCGAGCATAGAAGGGTTACCTCCGGTTTGGCCTTAACCTTTGGTGAGCCATTCACAGGTTCATACTTGCCCTCCGCGATCAACAGAGTTCCAGATGATGACCCTTCGACAAACTCGACCACTGGAGGCAAGAGTTTGTTGAAGCTTTCGATGTCTTTGGCTGGCCGGAATTGTGATACACTGTCGGGTGACTGATGAGGGCCAATAGAAGCAGGATATAGTGGCGATGCGAGCATTCCAATCGAAGAGAATGCCGATCTAGCGAGAAGTTTATGAAAGCACGACACGAGGGGTATAAAACGAGGAGACAGAATGAGGGAGAGATTACGGACATCCCCGTGCCGCAATCTCCGGAATTGTTTGTTTGTTGATCAAACAACAACAACAGTAAACTAAACTAAACTACAGTACGGATACAGAACATTATTATTATCGTATCGTATTGTATCATCATTTCTACCCAGCGAATTGTGTGCCAGTGTCTTGCCAGCACTGCTGCATCCAATTTTGTGTTGAAAGACAAGGGTTCATTTGTACGCCGACATCACCGGCGAACTCGAGCCCTAACGCAGGGGTATAGATTGGGGTCAAGGCTGGGGTCGGCAACATGGGTGACGAGTATTGCGAAGAAGGATGCGGGGATGCTCGTTGTGGCGACAGGAAATATCCAGTGTCATGGTTGGGTGCAATCCGTGGGCACGGGGAAAGGACTAACGGTGAGCCACGGGAAGGCCCTGGGGAGAGTCCAGCTTGCATGCTCATAGAAACAGCTGTGGTGAGATAGCTAAAGGTAAGCTCTCGAATGAAGGAAACGACATTGACCCTACATGCATCTTCGGGGAGCGAGAGGAATGACCCCCAAGCATCCGATATACTGGGCAAAGTGTTCACCTGATCAAAAGAAAAACTTTGGATGCCCTCTTCGTCGATTACAGTCGATCCGGCGGGCCTTGCGGAGGACTCTCCCCGTTTGAAGATCTCGACATATTGCTCTCCGTGCCTTTTGAGATGGGCTTTGAAAGCAGATGTTCGCAAAATACTAAGTAGAGCGGAAGGTTGGCCTGGTGCAATTGAATAGATGGAATGCTGCGACTCACCTCGACTTACAGCCCGGAAAAAAACACTCGTACGGTTGTCTTGGGCAATGCATCTCTTTGCGATGACGCGTGCAGGATGATGGATCACCAAAAGTAGACGTGCACCCGGCAAATCCACATTTGAATGGTTTCAACCCCGTACTACATGACCCTTGTCAGTGACGAGAATTCAGAAAGTGTATTCACTCATACTGGACGTTATCATGAGTCTTCAGTGCTGTGTATTGAGCAAAGCGTTTGCCGCATCCCCCCACCGTACAACGATAAGGCCTGAGCGAGATTGAGTCAGAATTCAGGGAAATCTATGGGAGAAAAGTGCGCACTTGATGCCAGCGTGCAGACGAGCGTGTCTGGTACAGTCGGCCTTTCGTGTGAAGGTCTTCTGACATATTTTACATACATTTTCGGACTTGGACTGTAGCAACTTCAGTACGATCCACGATTGAAAGACTGGGCCTACCATATTTATGAAAAGAATGCTGCAGTGGAGTGGTTCGTAATGCCGTGAAGAATGAAAAAGAACGGAATGGACAATGCGCAGCACTGTCGTTCGATTGTGCGTAGTGGGTTACGTTGTTTAGAACCAGACAACAGAACCGGCGACGACGAGGATATGGATGTGAGAGCCACGCGTAGGGCGTAGCGGTCTGACCCCTTCATGGTGCTCTCTTATACGAGCAAGGCAATCAATAACGCTAATTGTTGTCTCGGAGCCCTTGGAAGCGTAAGCAGAAGAGCGGTTGACCCGGAACGTGTCGGCCAGGCGACTGGAAGACAAAAAAAACTCCAATTGACAAGTGTACGAGACCATAATTAAGGTGAGACGGTGGGTTGCGTAAGACAACAAGGATACAGTACAAGGAACAAAGGCGACAAAATCAAATCAAACCACAGATTTACTTCCGAGAAATCTCTAGTTTCCCAGTCCCGGTCCGTCAATTCTCTTCGTCACCAGATCCTTCATCCACGGGGCGATACAATCCAAATCCGCCCAGGTGAAAGATGCGTATTGACTCCTTCCAAACCCAACAACTAAATCAAGGTCTTGCAAAAAGGGCCCGTCACCCCACGGCACACTTGTCTGAGGACTTGTGATCTGGGTCGTCAGCCTGCGAGTGACGGTAAACGGTAAATAAGCAGCATCAAAAGAAGATATCATGCTGACATAAGCCCACCGACCCATTGCTGCCCGTCTTCCTCGAGATCACCAGACATCAGCCATCGTTTATCTCCTCCGCCCGGTGTATAGAATGGATATGCGGCATGCGGAGGAGCCGGGAGAGGATGGGTGAGATGTTCATATGAGTGGCTGTTTCTCAACTTTTCTCCCGAGGAACCCTCTACTTGGACGGATGTCGTTTCGATGCCAGGAGGGTGTAGGAACGCCCGAGCATTTCTGTTTACGGTGAATGTACCGCGCGGGTTGTTGAGCACACCGAGGGCGAGTATCCTCACATCGGCTAATTGGACAACAAGCTGGACGGCTAGTTAGATGAATAAAAACGACGGAATCGTCAGTCTATACCCTAATGTGGGTCTCCAAATGTGCCAAGTTACTTTGCAGTCTGAGTGAGTCGTCACTTGAGAAAGGGGTAGATAAATGAAAGGTCTGCGTACTTCAAGTCATTGAATACGGACAGGGGATTGTAGGTGCGGGAGGACGCTTCCAATTCATTAGCTGAGCCGTTCTTGTTAAGTACGATGTACCTGGCCAAGGCCTGAATATGGTGGTTGAAGCGTAGGAATATGGCTCTCACTTTGTCCAGGACTCGTCCGAGGTACAGGTAGTCATGCTGCGATGCCATACTCTGTACAACAACCTAAACCCTCGTGGGTCAACGACTAAGATTGGGGAGAAGGAAGGCGTGTACGTACTTCTTGAAAGTTTCATGCCAGCTCGAGTCTCTTTTCCATTTCTGCCATCCGGGCAAGAAGCGCCTTCGAAAACACTCTTGCCAGTCCACCTCTTTCATATTTGGGAGCGTGGCTTCGAACAACAAGAAACGAGGTTGGGCCCCGCTCAGGATCTCGATCCAATTCTGTCTGGGTACCATCGTCCGCACACTTAGGTGCCGCAGAGAGGGTTCGTATGTCCCGCTATGAAGGTTGCGGAGGATGGGTGTTCTCCATGGATTTAGAGAACGATCGGACGTGATGCTATGCAGGCGACGTGATAGGGAGGAAATAACGATAAGGGAAGCGAGGTCCAACTCCTCGAGGATAGCAGTTACCAATTCTACCGGGAGTGATTCGAGGGTAATGGGCATGGCTGTCGTAAGGAAGATGGGATTCACAGAATTGGTAAGTGATAAGATTAGATAACTCATATCCTTCCAGCAGGTCGTATATTGTACTCCTCTTTAAACTTCTCAAACTCCCCTTCCTTTCCTTTATATTGTTCGGTAAGGCCAGTGACAACCTTGCGAATCTAAAGGAGAGACAGTCTGTTTACGGAAGACATTTGACCAGCTCTATGCAAAACTCACACCGTCACGATTTGTCTGCAACGCAGTCACGACGTCTTTGACTGTCCTCTCGACGAGTACACCACCTATTAGGCGGAAGCACTTTCTGTCTGGCTCTTCAGCCAGCGCTTCATTCAGCGTTGAGAGGACCAGGCTGGTGTCGTGTTTGCGTTGAGTGATACACGGGGATGACTGCAAACGCACACATGTTCTTCTGCTTCTTGTTCGAGTTCTCCGATTTTGGATGCGAGGGTTTGAAGATCGTTCTGGAAGCGCGAATATGTCTGTTGTATTTCTATCCGGTAGTCAGATAAACATGGCGGTTCTCTGATGAAGCACTCGTGCCCTGGTCGGAAATAGTGGGCGCTTTCGATGATTTTTTTGAAGATGAAGATGAAGACGACATGAGCAGAGATGGGAATCCGTGGTTTCTGATTGGTTGGGAAGAGCAGTCACAATCACCGTCACGCTGGTGTGACAGTACGCCCTCGGAAGCAAGCGCGGGTCAGTACAGAGACAGATGACGATGAGCTCGACAATCAACATGGTGCTGGCGCGCCGTCCTCCTCTTGGGTTGGCTACTCGACTGTTACTCTCTCCAAATACCAGCACACCACCTATTTCATTTGTCGTTCGACGACATCTCTCCACTTCGCGGCGCACTCTACAGGCTCAACCAGCGCATAACCATGGCCACAACCACGTCAAATCTCCGCAACTCGGGACAGGAAAGTATGTCAATCCATACGAAGGAGGGCCCAGTGCTCTAGAAAAGGCTGCCCACCTTTTCTTTTTCACTGAGATTGTTCGGGGTTAGTTCGCAGTCACCCCTTGAATTGTCCCCGTCGTATTTGAACTGTCGTCATTCTAGGCATGTGGCTGGTCCTAGAGCAGTTCTTCCGTCCCCCGTACACGATCATGTATCCCTTTGAGAAGGGGCCTCTCTCACCTCGCTTCCGTGGAGAGCACGCACTTCGTCGTTATCCTAGCGGCGAAGAACGTTGCATTGGTTTGTATGCGTGTCCTCGAGTCTATTCTCGATAGTTAATTCCACCACTTTTAGCGTGCAAATTGTGCGAGGCAATTTGTCCAGCTCAGGCTATTACTATCGAGAGCGAAGCCCGCTTAGACGGTTCCCGTCGTACAACAAAATATGGTAGGTGCACCGTTGGTATCATCCTGACATGCTTACAGTGGTCTGGTGTTTTTCATTCAGATATTGATATGACAAAGTGTATCTATTGCGGGTTCTGTCAAGAGGCCTGCCCAGTGGATGCCATCGTCGAAAGTGAGCACAACACTTGTGGGCTGGTTGCCTCATGTGACTCAACACATATTATAGCACAAAACCAAGAATTTTCGACCGAAACACGCGAGGAGCTCCTCTATAACAAGGAGAAACTTCTTGCAAACGGAGACCGGGCTGAGGCTGAGGTCGCTGCCAACCTACACGGTATGTGTGACTTGACTACTACGTACCTTCCGCTGGGCTCCATTTATTGAGATGATTGCCTTACAGCTGACCACCCCTACCGATAAGCTGAGCCGGGCTGGTCTGACGTTAGACACGATGTCTAGCCCTTTGCAACGTTCATGCTGTTGGGGAACCTCGACATTGTAGAAGTAGTGCCAACAGAACAATTGTGCACGGCCTTAATATAACATTTTTCCTGAAGTAGATGAGGGGGTTTGCGTTCTCTTTTTGGAATTCACCAGGTATTCTTCAGTCTACACTTTGTGTGATAAGCCGTGAGGAGACTTGCTGAGACGCGGCTGTCTGCGAAGCCACAATTAATGGTGCCATAGGGCCACGTGATCGCGGCGCGTATGCCTCGGTTCAGACCCGACGCGAGGCTTCCGAGTTCGCAGTCCGCAGGAGGCTGTCAATGTCCTCCGTGAACTCACCCACGTTCAGCCAGTCCCTCATTGTGAGTTCGACACCTGGCCACGCCTTTCACTCGTTTACTCTTTCTAGGCGGGAGGTCTCGCTGGGACATCTGTCGACCTATTATTCTATCCGATAGATTCCATAAAGACACGTCTACAATCGGACCACGGTTTCTACAAGGCGGGAGGATTTAGAGGCGTATACAATGGTGTCGCTAGTGTCGTTGTCGGGAGTGCTCCTGGAGGTATTCGCTTTCTACCCTTTGTCTGTCTGTGCCAGCTGTCACAACTTCCTGCATCTCGACCCTAGCTGCCGTTTTCTTTTGCACCTACGACACACTCAAGCGAGTACTGCCAACCCCTCCCCACCTCGCGCCAGTTAACCACATGATATCCGCATCCATAGGAGAAGTGGTGCGCGGTGCTAATATGCAATTGTTCACACCGACCGGCTGATTGTTCGTGCGACTCTTGATCGCTGAAGACAGCTTGTCTCATCCGTGTACCAACGGAGGTAATCAAGACTCGGTCACAGGCGTCCTCGTATGGTGCAATGGCCAATTCTTCGCTAGCGACTGCCAAGCTGGTATGGAAGACTGACGGTCTAAAAGGCTTTTACAGAGGATTTGGCACTACTGTGATGCGGGAGGTACTGTTTCCCATCCCACGCCGCCCAGACAGAGTACTTACCATGGTTCCGTGTGAAGATACCGTTCACATCTCTGCAATTTCCGATGTACGAATTTTTCAAGCACCGCCTCTCGCACTTCCTATATCACAAACCGTCCTCCTTACGTCCTTATGAAGCTTCGTTATGTGGGAGCGCAGCTGGGGGGATTGCCGCTGCGCTTACGACACCATTGGACGTCCTGAAAACTCGCGTCATGCTTGATCTTCGGGTGAGATTGACCGGTACCCGCTTGGGAACCCTCTACCTTACTAACTTTGTGCTAGGACCCTTCCCATCCTGCTTACCTGCCTCCTCTGCGCCGACTCCGGCAGATATACGTCACTGAGGGCATCGGATCGCTATTCGCTGGGGTTGTTCCTAGAACTATGTGGATCTCCGCTGGCGGGGCCGTGTTCCTCGGTATGTACGAGTGGACTATAGACCTCTTGGGTTCTTCTCCCGAATCGTAAGCATGTGGTACCCACTGTGACCGCGTTCGAACCGGTCGTCGCCGGGGGATCCAACCCCGTTTGCGGATATATTTTTTGGCGCGGTGCTACGGTTTTGGCTAGGGTCTTCATTGTCACAATGATCTCCCCCTATCAGCGCCTGTATAACCCTTATAAGTTTTTCTGTTTCGCGCTCGCCGAAGCAGCCCCAGGGAGGCGGATCGTGACCGACTGCGGGAGAGAAGACACCGTACGCTCCCACCCATATGCAGATGCGTAGCGCCTGCACGTCTTGTGGTTATCCGTTTTCCCGTTCAGGCAAGAAGCGGGGAATGCAATCAATAGCCCCTATCTCCCGAACCATGCCCGTACGAGAACGGCCTGCCGTCATTTGATAGTTTTCCCGTTTCAAGTATTCTATCAATTGAGTGTCCTCTTGACCCGCAAAATGAACTCAATCCTTTGTTAGTCGCCGGTGCACGATCATTTTTAGCTCTGTCCCTGTGAACTCGGTCGCCCCTCGCACATGTTTATCACGACATCAGGAAGTACTCATCATCCTTTTCTAGGCGGGTTAGGCGTTGACGCCACACCAAATTGATGTGTGTTCGCAAAAACTTGACTGCTTCCCTGGGCTGTCCTCATATGAATACTGCGATCTCGTCCGGATGCCCGAGCACCCCTTTGATATATCCTGTCGTTCTGCCCGGGAAAACCGAAGTGAACTTCCCTAAAACTGTGATGACAGAGTGGGGCGAGAAGCTGTGGTGCAGGCAGGAGAAAGGGTTACGACGGCAGCGTATCCCCGCCATTGTTCGTTCGAAGGAGTGTTTTCGTAAGCCTCGCTATTGGGTTCAGAGTCGATCCACTCCCACGACCGGCTCCTAATCTTGGCGAGGCTTCTCTGCACCTTCGTCTTCGGGCCTTATAAAGCACCCAGGGTCGTTTCAGCTTCGAGTTAAGCAGCCACAAATCGATACCCGACGCTTTCGGCGCTGTCTGAGTCCCGGGGCCTCGCACTCGGTCCGTTCATCCCCGTGAACCAGCGAACTGAACTAAGGTTGGCCCGATTGTTCGAAAGTACCATTTGGGTCTTCTCTTGGTTGAAAGCTTGTTTCGTTTCGTGTGTTTTTTTTTGTTTTTGTTTTGTTTCTACTTTCTATTCTTGCGTCATGGATCATTCGTAAACTCCGAGCCCGCATGATTACGCATCTATTTCAGGTACCTGGGTGACTTATAGAGGAAATCCCAAGTTGGCGCCGTCTCTGGCTTCCCTGTGTGGTAGCAGGTGCCTACTGTTCGCTCTCACTGATAAGGCTTAATGTGCATCCGCTTCGACGCGATCAACGCTTATTTGAGTCTCCGGACCTTAGGCCTTAGGGCCTCTGGTCAGAAGACAAGTTGTATTTTTTGCGATTTGACAAAAGAAAGGGATAACTTTGGACCAAAATTTAAAAATAACCCCAAGTCCAGCGACAAACCCGATCGTCAGCCATTCGGGGACCGGTGACCCGAGAGCGCTTGAGATGGGCGTCCATCGACGACCAATCTCCAATCAAACGCCTCGAGGGACTCATTTCCCTTTCGTTCGTCTGGAACGGATTCTAGGCCTCCACTCTTTCAAGGATCCACAAAGTACCCAAGCAAAAAAAAAAACCCCCCTCAAATTGGGACGATTTGAGAGAGAGGATCTGCCTCAGGCGCCAGCACAGATCAATCCAGGCCTCGATTTTATCACGATCGCGTGATCACCACTGAAAATGCTGCCGCCCGCGCGAGTTATAACGTGCCCTGAGTTGGAGCTTTCCATAGCGGTCAATCTGCTTCCGCGCCAATGATAGAGCCAGATCAGATCCTCTTCCTCGTACGAAATTTACGGCGCAGATGTGACGGGGTAAACGCAATTTTCTTTTCAGAGAGAAAGGTCAGGATATATTGGCAGCGCTAGCGTGAACCGAAATTCAGCGTTTCATATAGATTTTTTTAATTGAAAAAAGAGGGCAACCGGAGAGACGCATACACGCATCTATTGATGCTTTTAGGAACCAAAAGTAAAAACAAGAAGAAACAAAGAGGCAAACAAAGGGCACAGCGCAGGATACATACAATTGGGCTGATGGTCAAATTATAGCGGACGGAACATGAGAGGCAGGGTACGCCACATACAACATCAGTCGGCGGGTTCGGGGGCGCGGTCCCGGACGTCATCCATGTCAACGTCTCTTTCGAGTTCGCCCTCGGAATGTACGGGCTGTGCGTGTCGAGGCACATCCGTTTCCGCGCCGGGACCGTGGGCCTGCGACCTCAATCCCGGGACATCCCGCTCATAGTATGAATCACGGGGGCTGCGGCGCAGCGGGGGGGAGCCAGAACGCGACCGCGGTGACAGCGACCGCGACGCAGCTTGACGGGAGCCATGCGGCACGTCATTGCGATACCCTCGGGGTTCAAGGGGATGAGACAGATAGCCATCACGCTCGTCGACCGGGTAGCGTGAGCGAGAGCTCGCGTAAGGGGGAGTGGTGCCACGCTGAATGACATCAGCCCCCTCGCGCTCTCGCTCCCGTTCCCGCAATCTCTGTCCTCGTTCTCGTTCCCACTCTTGCTCGCGATCTCGATCGCGGAGTTCCCGTTCGTGGTCACGCTCAGGCTGCACGTAGTTGCTGAGGTTCGTGGCGGGTCCCATCCGCTGGTGATTGTGGACTTGGTTTGACCCTCTGGAACTCACTGGCGATCGCAGGTGAGAGTGGGAACCCGGTGAGTGAGAACCCGACAACGGCTGTGAGGGTGGCTGTAGCCTGGGTGGAGGTGGCTCATAAGCACTCGAGCGATGTGCTCGTCGTTCGCGGTCGGAAGCATGGTACCCAGGTGGGTATTCGCGGTAAGTGGGAGACATGGTCTCTGGTGGGACTTGCTGGGGATGAGAATACCCAGAAGACGGCGTTTGCAGGGGAACTGGGCCGTGGGCCCCTCGAGACCGTGAACGGAAGCTCGAGGGTGTCGTAGGGGGGTGGGTGTACGAGTTATGCGAGCCCTGGTGTCGATCGTAAGGGTGCGAGGGCTCTAGGTGTTGCGCAGAGGGCATTGGTGGCGGAACTGGTTGACGGGAATCTCTATGTCCTGAGGGATACCTGGAAGACGCGGACGTCGGGGTGTGACTACCAGGGGTCGGAGGGGGACCAGAAGTCGTCTCAGCGACTTGGACAGGTTGTCCATCGGAACCGGTGACAACCCTGATAGGTATGCCACGAGACCTGTACCACTCCACTGCCGCAGAGTCATTGGGGTCCGCAACGACGAGATTCGGCTCGACAGGTTCCCTAGACTGATGATGGTTGTGAGGTGGCGGGTAGGAGTGGGCGGGGGGTGTAGGGTGGGCGTTGGGGAACGATTGACGTGAGGAAAGACGCTCATACAGAATACTGCGGGGCGAGTACGTTTAGAAGGGTTCAAAAATATGTCACATTGCACACGCGACGTACGCTCGCTCTAGCCGGAGACGCTGAATATTTCGTTTTGATTGAAGAACCTTTACCTGAAGTTTGTCATTATCCTATTATGGAGGCATAAGCCAGCAAAGCAAGGATAGCGTCAGGTTGAGTCACCATTTCTATTTCTTTGACTTTTTTCTTAAGCTCCCTGTACTTGGCCTTGTATTTGGCATCTTCTGCACCGGCGGCAATGCCCTGTGTATAATTTTTTGATTTTTGCCTACTGTTTACCTGTTGAGCCGATTGGGGATAGTGAGAGGGACCAGGGGAGGGCTGACGAGACATTGCAGAGGGTAAATGGGAGGAGTGGAAACAGGAACGGGAATCGAGGTGGCCGTAAGGTGGTTGGGGTTGACAGAGAGGCTGTTTCGATATTGAGACATGCAACGCCTCAATATTGTTGGTATTGCTCTCTCACATTCGGCGTTTTGCGTGCCGTCTTACGTAGACGCTCAGCTAGCCCGCCACCCATGACAGTTTCTCATACTCGTCTCAACGCAGCCTCACCAGATCTCTGTAAATCCGAGTCAAAGGACTACCCCCATCTGTAGCTTTGGTCATCCTCTCAATATCCCGGTCAAATAGATGCGATGACTTCAGCCTAGAATTCTCAAGATCACGTCAAAATTAGTCGGGACCATCTCATCACAGCTCATGGCAGTGTGCTCGCAACGATCAATGCTTCGCGTCTACCAAGGTTATCCATGGCACTTCACACGGCATAGGGCGGGATGTCATGCGAATACGAATTGGAAGCATGTGCATCTATATCGGCTGACGTCGACCGCCTACGAATGCGCTAGCTGAGTGGATCAAGAGGCCCGAGAGCGCATCGCCTGTGCGCGCAAACTGGGACCCCCTGATCGAACCATGACTCTGCAGATTCCTTTCAGAGACAAGAATAAGCCCACCTGCAACTGCGCAGCTGGTTTAATTTTCAATTTTCTGTGATACTGGGTTCATTGTCTTAATTGGCGCAGATGGCCAATCCTAGGAAATCAAGCACAGACACGAGTCAATCTTTTGCTGCGCCAACGCCGGGGTACGGGTCTTCTGTGAAATCCGAGTTGACTTGGTTCACGGACTCGGTTCGTATCGCTACTGCTCGGAGATTTCCTTATACCTGATCCCGAGCCTGGTTAAAGATCTCTAGATGTGAATGATAACTCAGGAAGCCAATGTATTTGGTGTCAATTAAAACATTGGGCCCATACATCACGCTTGACGGCGGCGGCGTAGCGGACGCGATCTCGAGAAGATGCATGGAAGCGGACCATCGGTAAAAAAACTGCCGCCTTGTGTAAGGGCTTCCAGAATGTCTGTGTGGGGATTGGAAATCTGTAGTGCAATCCTGAATCTTAGTTGAGAATTACTCATGCAGCCAGTGCCATTTCACGATAATGGAATACAAATCTCCCATCACCGATCGGTCGGATTCTCGAAGAAGCTGTTGGAAGAATTGGATAGGAGTCATCGGTTACGGACTATCTCACAGAATATCCGACTTAGATTACCCCCCTTGAATGAGACCCACACATTGATTGCGACAGGCGGGATGTTAGTAGTACGGGATTGTGTGACACCGCCGTATACCCAGTTGGGAAGTGTCACGTGTGCTATCGTTACATGCAAAGTGCGATTCTCCGTGGACGTGTTCGAGTCCTACACACGTACACACGACTGTTCACTATCATCTCCCAGTGGGTCTTCCACTCCACATGTTTCTCCCTGTCGTTCATTTCGAGCTAACCATGGCATGCGTTTTCCCTTAGTGTCTACCCTTTTCAGACAGTCAGTCACATGTGTCGGATCTTGTCATACCCTCTGACCAACGACGACTTTCATAGGGATATGCCCCCAGCGGGGGGCTTTGAAGCTGTGAGGTATAAACGGAATCTTCCATTGCGCGGGCCGAGTGGGTTAGCCATTCTTGGAGGTGTGACCGCCCTGTGCGCATATGGGTTCTACCGTGTCGGAAAGGGAAACATTGAGAAGAGGTGCGTAGTTTTCCAAGGAAGCACGATTGTGCGAACGGACCCGGTGTGGGGGACGAAAAACGTGTCAAGTGATGTGTCGAGCCCAACGGGGAACGTGGCGTTGAGTGGGATCCGGCCGCATGACACAGCGGTTTTGGCCTTATCATGTCGAAGGATCGGGCCGTGGGTTGTGGCGACCGAAATCGGGAAAGATGACTGATTGAGATGCAACTGCGTTTTGTCTCTTCTTTTTTTACACCAGGGAGCTGCAACGCGAGAAGATCTGGTCACGCATACACCTTGTGCCGTTGCTGCTGGCGGAGGGCGACAGGGATGCATACCGACGTGAGCAGGCAGCATTGGCGCGGGAAAAGGAGATAATGAAGGACGTGATGGGCTGGGAGGTACGGTGATGGCTCACTTGACAGTTTCCCGATTGGCTCACTGATAGCGCGTGTTGGCCCTTTGGCATACCCCTGACCTGAACTTGTTCAGGCTGGCAAGAGCGTCTACAACAATCCGCGTTATCGGTCATCCGAGTACATTGTGGTCTTGTAGACGGATTCGAGTCAATTTATTGACCAATGTGTCGATTGAATTCCCACCCGGTCTGGGTTTATTTTAGGCAGTGTGTGATGTATGTGTGATTGACACGACTAACAACAAAGAGTTTTCCGAGTGGCGGTGCTGAACGAGTGCCAAAGTACCGGGATGAGCTTTAGGGGCGGCCATTAGAGCGCCAGTCAGAGGGAGAGGTCTTACTCGATCTGGGTGGATCGGAAGATGAAAACCCCCTTTTAGATCATCTACGGCCGGGTGCGCGGGTAGGCGGGCGGACAATAGACCGACGCGTCCAACGAAACCGCTCGTCGTTCGAATTCGAGTCAGCATCATGCACAGATTTGCTAGATCTCTCCTTCGTCTATATAATCCTCTCTCCACGCCTCGTCCATATCCCTCTTCCGTTCCCACTCGCATGCAATCCATATCTCTACACCATACCTCCATGTTGGATCATCATCGTTCCCCCTTCCCAGACTATCCGCACGACACTTTCCCTCCAGAGTCTCCCGTCTTTGACCAGGAGCAGCTCATCTTTGGTCCTCTCGAAATCGATGATGGCCGCAGGCAAGACTCTGCTCTCTCCTTTCCTTGGGACGCAAATGGAGCTCTCCCCCCCTCATCCCCCGCCACCGCTCCTTCTGTCACCGCATCCCCCGCTTCGTCCGCCAGTCTACTTGACTTTAGCACTTCCCCTCCCTCCAGTGATTTCAGTTTCACCCCTGGATCTTTCCCAGGTCTAAATGAGGTCAACCCCGCCTACGTCGACCTCGACGAACGTAATCTCTATTCAAACTGGCTCGTCGATGATGTATCCCTCGCATCGTCTGCTCCAGTTCCAATTACTGCCACACACGATCACCAACCCCAAACCATGCTCACCGCATTTGGCGATACTAGCTCATTAGCATTCCCCAAGATGGGACCTTTCTCCCCCTCTCTCGAATTCGCTACTCTACACCCCCTCCCCCGTTCTGTCGATGACACCCCCGTCGCATCCGTTTCGCCACCTCAGTTATCACAGCCTTCATGGGCTGCGCAGCTCTGGACCCGTTCCGGTCCTACAGCGCTCAACGCGTCCCCACTGCCACATCTCCTCCACCCCCCAGACGAATCTGACAATTTTGCTACGCAGCGTCCGTTACGCGGCCGCAGAAATTCATTGTCCGCACATGCCATCTTCCAGTCTTCAAGTGCTCCTTCCGGACTTCACGTTCACACACCTTCACTGGCACGTGGATACAGCAGACGTGCTGATTCGGTCAGCGTGGACGATGACCACGACGCCACTGTACGACGGAAGAGGAAGGTCTCTGACCAGGACCCATTGACAGTCAGCGATCAGACACGGGAGGCCGGAAGCAGTTCGTCCTTTCTGTTGTATGACTCGTAATTACCCCCGCTGACATGGCGACTATTATTGCTTAGTTCCCCATAAGTCTCTCCTGCGACCCCCCAAGTTGGCTCCCTCCGCTTGGCAGCTATACTTCACGGACTGGATTCAGCGACACCAGGCGTCTAGCACTCGCAAACTCAATGTGGCGCAAGCCGCAAAGGAAGCCGGGGTGGAGTATGCCCGTTTAAGTGCCCAGGAGAAAGAGGTATAGTGCCTTTCTGTTCCGCAGCCACTTAATTAACCAATCCGTTGCAATTTAGCCGTACAAGCGGCGATCTCTCGCCATGAAGGAGATTAGAGAGCGAGAGCTCCATACCTATATGAGCTCGCTAACCCCAGAGGATATCAAACGCGAGAACATCTTTCGTGCAGCACAGCGCAAAGCGGGTAAATCGCGGAGGGGAAACATCAAAGACCCCAATGCACCCAAGAAACCGCTGAGTGCGTACTTTATGTTTCTGCAACGGATTAGGTCGGATCCCGTCCTGGTTAAGGAGGTATTCGGTGATGAGACGGAGACGACCAAACAAAGTGTTCTAGCTGCGGAGAAATGGCGTTCGATGACAGACGAGGAACGGAAGGTATGTGGCGGCTCCCACTTACTGTCAATTATCTCAGCCAGCTGACGTACATCGTATTAGCCCTTCCTTGCCCAGGCAGAGCAAGAGAAGCTAGAGTATGAATCTGCGCGTAAGCTATATGAAGAGGGCACCACTGGCTACTGCACCAGCATCAGTTTCAGCGTCTTGCCAGAGAGCCCTTTCCACTCCACCGCGGCAGTCCCAATACGGCCGCTCCGGCCGGCCAAGAGGGGCGCAGTTGCTGTCGGTGACCTTTATGATTGAGCTATTTGAGGGTAACTCCCATCCTGCTCTTGTTCTTGGGGACACTCCGATTTGTGATTTTATGTTTTCCTTTCGCCAGGTGGCGAACCCCCTCGAATACACGATACCTGCACTGTATGATATTTTGATTTTTTTTTGGAGGGACTCAACGGGGTCATCTCTATTCTCGCATAAGCCCCATCATGCACGTCATCGTTCCTCTGGCGTTGACCCCTTGATGAAGCTTGACGGACATAATTGATGATATATACCTGTATACCACACCTCTGTATTGTTAGGCCTTCTACGTACTACGTCATGACCTTTATGGATAGATCGAATACAGGTACTCTTAACGAGATATGGGTAAATGGAGGACCATCTTCTGATGAGGAGCGCCGTCCTCGTCAAACTGGTCTCCCTAAGATAGAAACGATACTGAGAGTCGGCTGAGCATAAGGGGATGCCGACACTCACCTCAGGGGTGTATCCAAATCTAGGGAACAATAGCGGACGAGGCTGTGAGAAGAGAGGATAGTGTGAAAGGGCTGTTGAGCTTACTTGGCATAGAACGCGATGGCCGGGATTTGAGAATGAGAGACCACTTTGGCAGAGGTCTCGCCGCGTGACAGCGCGTCTGTGGCAACCCAATCGTGGAGTGCGAACACGAGCTCGCGACCGAGGTGGAGCTTGCGGTAATCGTTGAGAACGGCAAGACGGCTCAGTTTGTAATAGTCAGTATTCGAAGTTCGGGAGGCGCGAATTGTCCCAATCGGTCGAAGAGAGGGCAGGAGGCGGAGCAAAAAGTGCTCAGCTGTCTCGTCTAGTCTGCGAAGGGAAGGGAAGGAGCGGAAATAAGCAGAAAAACCCTTGACCGCGAGAACGGAATGGAATAGACAAAACTCGTCGATCTCGGTGTCGAGTGGGAAACCTTGTTCGCGGTGGAAGACCTCTATGCGCACGTCGTAACACTGGTGGCATAGCTGCACTCGTCCAGATTGTCCCACGGAGGGTATTCGAATGATTTCGTGGTGTTCCATGCCACGGAGAGCTGAGCTCAGAGTGGACGAGCCCGATACTACTTTCGGCATTTACCGAACCAGTTCAGTCAACGACGAGAGAGAGTACCGCTAGCACGCGTTCTTCTAGTTCCCCAGGAAAACGCGCTCTCATCTCATGACCCTCGAACCCTTTCTCGCCGCAGCCAACTTCCTTCTTCCAAACTCGACTCTCTCTTCAGCGCGTTCTTTTTTCGCTCTCACAACTCTCATGCCTCGGCTCTTCACTCATGCCGACATTTCACTCGCCAAACACTCAAAGGGGATTGGGAAGGAGAAAGGGAAGGGGAAGGCCGTGCTCGGAGATGACCATGACTCGTTCGAACACTCGGATTGGTTGCACACCCCTCACTGTATGTTGTCGTGCCTCATTTACCACTATATTGACACCGACATTATCATTTCGTGCCACCAACAATTCAGGCCATCCTTCTCTCCGCATTATCAGCCCTGGCTTCCCCCAACATCGTACCCGACCCACTTTGTCCGACGCTAACCATTCGGCAGGACATAGTTTGTCCGGCATATGGAAACGCATACACACGCGCTCTTTCACCTCCCAAGCACAAGCGGCGCAGTATACCGACACCGGCCAGGCCCATCACGCGCCCACTTCCTCCATAGTCGATCGCTTCGTTAACGGCGAGCCCTTGCCCAACTCTTCCCACTTCGTTGATCTCAAAGCGGCCTGGAGCGCATTTACGGAACTCCGAAAACAGTCTGCTCCACCACACCCTTCCGTGGTTCTCGCATTCGTTGATCGAGCCCTTTCCGTCATTGAGGAGACACTTTCGCACGGAGATAATATGCGTGATCTCGTTCGGTGGTCTCTGCGCCTACGACGCACCATCAGACAACTCGGCGATGCCCAAAATCTGCCTTCATATGACTCTGTTCACGCGCTATGTCTCTTGACGCGCACAGAAGCCCTGCTGGCCCGCTTCGATGAAGTAGCCTCGTTGTTTCCCCGTATATGGGATCACCGGACTCAAGAAGAAGCGTACCACCTTGGACATCCCGAACTGAGGATGGTAGAGACCGTCTTACAGGCGCTTTACCACCACCGCGGCGCCGTTGCCGTTCTGGACTTCGTCGTTTCTCATTGGGACACTCTAGGCCGGCTCGTTAACATGTCACCATCACGGCGCTATTCTAGGGTACCCGCTAAGCTGAACGACATCGCTTTCAAGATGTTCGACCGCATCCCATCCCCGGTGGCGGTCGTCGCGAACAAGCGTGGTAAACCGGAGAGGGACGTCAGCCGCACCGGATCCTTTCTCATCAGGTACCTCATTCGACGACGCGTTCCTGAGGATGCCCTGGCTGTTTACAAAGAGATGCGGCGACAGTCCATCGACGTCAAGCTTCCATTGAAGCTGTGGCTCGTCCGAGCTCTTGCTCAGGGCCACGCCATCGAGCAGGCAAATATACTCTTTTCTCAGATATCGGCGTCGGTCCCTGTCGGCCACGAGGATGAACTCTTCCTTGCAACTGCTCTTTATTTATTCTCCAGCCAAGGCAACACCACTCGTTCCGAAGCTGCTTTCAAGGCCTTACAGGACAAAAAATCGGCCGGCTCCCGAGCGATTGGGATGCGGCTCCTTGCGCACGCTCACAATGGCGATGTCGAGGCGGTCCTTCGGTACTTTCACCATCACTTTCCGCGAAGCACCGAAACTGAGGAACGACCGGACGTCTACCACTATACCGCCGTCCTGATGGCGCACTCAAAGGCCGGTGACAGCGAAGGCTTGAGCAAGTGGTTCGAGAGTATGGCCGCAGATGGCGTGGTGCCTGACAGACATGTCTACAATATATTATTGGAAGACCGTGCAAGTCGTGGTATGCTTGGAGACGTTGCTGCCATCATCAAGGAGATGCGCGCTCGCCATCTCTCTCCACTTGCCGTGACATACACTACAGTCATCACCGCCCTTGCTAAGCGCGGAGACCCCGTCGCCGCCGAGGCTTACTACAAAAAAGCCCTCAACGAAGGCATCAAGCCGGACAGGCAGATGGTCGCGTCCCTGATGACCGCCCATTCTGAAGTTGGGTCGTGGAAGGGTGTCATCAGGGCGTTTGACTACATGACCTCGTCAGTTGACCGTCATCTCCGGCCGCGCATAGACGTCTACAATATCCTTCTGAGGGCATATGTCCTCGCGGGGTCATCCTTCGAAGTCGTCTCTGATGTCTTCCAAGAAATGGAACAGTCCGGCGTCCGGCCAACTGCGCATACATTTTCGATTCTCATCATGTCTGCGTGCGACTCGGGCCGGATGGACGTTGCGATGCGCGTGTTTATGGAACTGGATAACCTTACGCAGCAATGGGAGACCGGTTACAAGATGAATGTCTACGCCCTTACCATTCTCATGGCTGGATACTTGCGCTCGGGGGATCAACTAAAGGCCAAAGAGATCTACGATGAGATGCTGCTCCGTGGCATTAGTCCCACATCTGTCACGTATGGCTCGATCCTCAACGCTTATGCAGCTGAGGGTCAACGGGAGAGCATTCAGCTCGCTTGTGACTTTATGAAGTCTCTCATGGAATCCCCTGACGAGTCCCGAAAGTGGCTTATGACCTCTTACGGCAGGTTCTCTGGGTTCGAGAATATCTACAGCCCCCTGATGACGATGTTCGCCCGCAAGGCCAAACCGGAGCAGGTCGAAGAGCTCATGGACGATATGGTCAGAGTAGGCGGCCAGCGAACGCTTGCGACCCTGACGCTCTTGCTCAACGCGTACCGAAACGTGGGAAACGTAGACGAATGCCGACGAGTCTGGGACGAGATCCTCCCCGCTGCACTGCGCTTCTTCCAGACCGGGGGGCTCTTCGAAGACGGCGGGTCGTCTGACCCAGACCAACCGCGCCTCGACCTGCAGCGCAAAGCCAACATCATCTGCGTGCCCCTCTCTATCCACATAGACGCGCTCTCGGCGGCCGGCGAGCACGCGGAGGTCGCAGACGTGTGGAAGACCGTGCGCGCGCACGGCTTTGCGCTCGACTCGCACAACTGGAACCACCTGATCGTCGCCCTGGTTCGCGCGGGCGAGATCGAACGCGCGTTTCAAATCCTCGAACGGGTCATCGTCCCTCTGAGCCCGACCCCTGCGGCGACCACGGCTCTCCGCGAGGCTGCGCCACGCACACCGCTGTCTTATGACGACGTTCCTGCGCCACAGGACCTGGCGGGTGCCAGCGGGACGGGCGGGGCGGTCTTGGTCGAGGCGACTACGACGCCGTCTCGGGCGTCCGTCTCGGCCAAGGAACGGGCGTCTGCAGAGTTGCATTTGCAATTGGAATTGGCAAAAGCGAGGGCGACAAATACGGTTCCCGATTTCGCCCATCCGTTGCATATCATGCACCAGATCCTCCCGTCGTGGGATGCCTGGCAGCCACACGCGGCCGTCGTGACGGTGCTAATGAACGTGCTCGGTCAGCTGGAGGCTGGGCATATGATTTCGCCCGTTCCGTCACGCCAATTTGCTGACTTAGCGCCGACGACGCGGGCGACGTGGCAGGGCGATGAGAGCGAAGCATCGACCGCAAGCACGGTCCTTGAGAGGATAAGCATGTCGTGCCCCCGGGCGGTCGCGATAGTGAGGGGGTACGAGTACAGGATGCGCGTTCGCAGAGAGTTGGCAACGATGGTCGACGAGGGTTAGTTGATGGCTTCGGCGCCAGGCGGGACAGATTTGCACTAGTACATTATTATTCACTCCACTTTCAAGTAAACTTCGAAACATGCATGAACGGATAGCACACACACCCACATGCAGAAAGAAACGAAACAAAAGAAACACTAGGAAAGCGACTAACTTGGTTACAGTCCTCCTGTCTGTCTGCAATATGGGGCAAAAAAAGACAAATGCGTAGGCGAGCGCGCGTGCAAGAGCGTAGAGCATACGTGGGTGTCATAAAAACTTTTAGCCACCGTCCGAGTCATCATCATCATCAGAACCTTCGGATCCTGCCCTGCGTCGCCGTCGACCATGTTTGCTGCTCGAGCCATGCCGATTTCGCTATAGATCGGGGTGCACATGATTACTGCTTAGTCTCGAGCAAGGCGTCAGGTCAATGTCAAAATTGCGCACCAGTGGTAACTTCTGTCCCTGATTTCCAAAAGCGATCGAAAGCGCTGTGGTATCTAACGTGTTCCGGGTTAAAAACACAAAACGTTTGGAAGGTCCGTGCAAGGGGGAGTGGAGGCGTTGCCGCGTAATTTTTTTTTTTTTTGGAATAATTAATTCTACATTTATTTTCACTTACCCGGCACACCAGGAAAGCGCTTGGCAGAGAACACGTCAAATGCCTGTGTATATGTCTGGGCGAGGATCGGTGAAACGTTGTTGTGGACCTGAATGGCGCCACTTTCGGGCGCAGGTGGCCTGCCATGTGAGACGAACGTGGTCAGTATGTCACATGGCGTTCTTCGCGCGCAAGGGCAATGCGGGAGAATGTAGGACTCACGCGCCAACGTTCATGAGCCGTAGCCTGAGACGAAAACGCCCTGCACGGGCGCATCGGATCAAATCAGCGCTTCGTCAAAACTCAAAAAAAAAAAAAAACGGAGGGGATTGGGATACGCCGTACCTTCGGTCCTTATCGACAAATCCTGGAATAGGAAAAACACGCCGGGTTTGCGATGTTCGTCGAGTAGACGGCAAGCATTCGCCGACAGTGGGCCGACCAGCGTACGGGTGTAAACATGCCCCGGTAGAGGAATGTTTGTGATCGTGCTTGAAGAACTCGATGGGGATGCCTGCTCATCATGCATCCCCTGCTGGGCTATCGACGCAGAGGCATACATGGATTGGTCCGATGACGCATGATTCGGGTGTCCAGCGTCTCCACGGCTAACGGGCGTCTCCTGAAAGGACCGCGCGGGACTAGAGTGGGGGAAAACACGCGCATGCGTCGGCGATGAAACGGTTTGTGGCCATGGGGGCTGGCCTTCTTGGAGCTCAATACTCTGGAATTGGGCTGGGAGTGTACCAGAAAGGGAAGTATCAAAGGCAGAAGAAACAGACGTAGATGGCACGGAGGAATGTCCCTGGGCGTCTAATGGACCATAGGTCGGGCTAGACGCCCATGTGCGATATCCATTTGTACTAGTGTCCTGAGTGGCTGGTAAACCATTCGAGTGCCAACCATCCGCAGGCGCTGAAGATATCGGTGGCGGTCCAGTGATCGCGGTGGTCAAACCGGAAGAAAGGGGGCGAGTTGGGTATGTATTGGCAGCTTGGGCGGCTGCTGTGACATGATAGGCCAAATCGGGATTATCAACTAGGGCATTATAGGTCGGCGCAGGTTGCAGGGTTATTGTGTTGCTTCCGGTGTCATGCTGTGGTTGTGCGTAGGGGTAACCGCTCGTATCATACCCTGTCGGGACATGCGGTAGTGCGTTCATCTAGATCAAGACCCATGTGTCAAAAAAGATACGGGTGAGGAAAGTACACCAGCGCTAAGACGAACCTGATCTTCGCTAGGAATACGCGTCGGATATCTGGAGCCTGGCGGAACGTTCGTCTGAGAAGCTGTCTCCTCGCCGGGATAATTTGGTCTCCGCTTCTTTGGAGCGTGGGCCGCACTGTAGCGATCTGAGGACGTGGGATGAAGGACAAGGTTCCTCTCAGATTTCCCATCTGAAGACCAAAGATCCGCGGTAACGACGAAAAAAGAACAGTCAATGTCGCTATAATCACCGGGGTAGATCAGAGGGGGGAAAGCGGACACAGCACGGGACTACAGACTCATCGTTCACCAAGGACTGATCTTCATTTTTTATGACTAATTTTGCAACGGTAGCCGGAGCCAATGGTCGCCGATCCTGAAGAGAATAGAGAGTTCACGAGTGGAGTGAGCCAGGGAGCACTGTGGGTTGGCGTACTTTATCCCCAAAGCCGCACATCCGTGCTCGAATGGGCTCTTGGATAACCTCCAAGGAGTAAAACCTGTTGGAGAGCGTCCGTGACACGAAAAGCGGATGTCGACGAAGAAGGCTAACCTCCGGTTATACCAGGAACCCCAAGATTCGGGACCTTCAGTATGATGAGATGTGCACTCTCTGTGTGGAGACGGAGAGGTACCGCCACGTCGGTCATTGAGTTTCTGGATCATGCGAGCCAGTTCCGACAGCGTGTGTGGGAGCAGGAGGAGTGGGGGTGCGGATAAGAGATATGCGTGAAAGTAAGGGAGTAAACCGCTCGCTTCCCACGACTGGACGAGGTGAACGAGAGAGGGGGAATGGCCAGAGCTGGGTAGTGATATACAGGACGCGTATTTTTACTTTACACCGCGTACAACCCGCCCGTGTACTTTTCGCTTTAAGAACTATTTTCTCACAGGACCACCACCATGGACCAGTCCTTGGCCAGACGAACTCTCCAAGAGCTCATAAAGCGTGAGGACATCAAAAACAAGACCTGCGTCGACTGTGGAAATCCAAATCCTCAGTGGGCTTCCCTAAGGTTTGCGCCATCGTTTCGCTCCTTTTCATTGGCACGTTGTCTAATCGATGCTGTACTCCCAGCTTCGCAGTATTTATTTGCTTGCAATGCGCTGGGATTCACAGAGGTTTCGGCGTGCACATCAGGTGAATTTGTTTACGTTTATCTCCTCCGGGCTTTTTCGACGAATGCACCCGTCCATGTAGCTTCGTCCGTTCGGTATCAATGGATACATGGCAAGAGGACCAAGTGCGCAGGATGCAGGTGCGTCACATGAACGTGTTGTCTGGGCCGTTCTTTAAAGAAAACGGGAAAAAAAGATAGGAGGAAACGGCCCATTCCTTGAGTTCGTACAGTCATACGCCCCCGCAGAGCAGGGTGGTTATAAGGAGGGCATGTCGATCCACGATAGGTACCACTGCTGGGCGGCGACACAGTACCGAGAAAAAGTTGTGACCTTCCGAATGGAAATATGCTCGTCGTATCTGACTTTATATCTAGCTAGATGCGGGTCTTCAAGATAAGCCATGGTCCCCTTCAGCACCGCCAGAGGACTTCACATCCCAACGTAACACCGTTGCCGCCCCCGGTAGCCGCCCAACTTCTGCTCAAGGCCTACGAAAGTCGCGTGCCTCTGGCCGCACAACTACAAGCAACATATCACGCGCAGGCTCCTCTTCTCCGTCCCTATCGTCCAATCCTACCAGCCCGAATTTGGGCGGCAGTAAACCAGCTGACCAGAAGACGGCCAACGAGGCATATTTCGCCTCACTTGGTTCTGTCAACTCTTCACGTCCTGACGACTTGCCACCCTCGCAAGGCGGGCGCTACCAAGGGTTCGGTAATACCCCCGACTTAGCTGGTTCCCACCCATCTTACGGCCTCAGCTCGCGCGCGGCCCCCTCGCTGTCAGAATTTCAGGATAACCCAGTGGCTGCTATCTCCAAGGGATGGTCGCTCCTCTCGTCAGCGGTGATAGGCGCGACACGTGTCGTCTCGGAAAACGTCATCCAACCTGGCGTCGAACGCGTCACCGACCCCACATTCCAAGCGAGCGTGCGTGGTTACGTTGGCGAGGCGGGGCGCCGTGCAGGGGAAGTTGGCAGCTCCGTTAACCAGTGGAGTAAAACACAGCTTGGCGTTGATGTTGCGGGACAGATAGGCGATGTCGTGGGTACTGTACGTGACCGCGTGAGTGGTGGACCGACACATAGCGGGTACAGCTCCGTATATTCGGGCGGTTCGCACGAGGGGGAAAGTTCGGCGCTCTATCGTGATCATGATGGCGACAACGACGATGACCTCTTTGGGGAGTACCGTGGCACAGGCGACCATCACCTTGATGCAAACAACGCCCGGGTGGGAAATACCAACCTCCCTTCTGTTGGGCCGGCAAAAACACCTGATGGCTGGGATGACGAGTGGAAAGAGTTTTAGTTTGTAGAGTTGGACTGTATGGACTGCATACCCGGGCCGGTTCGTGCATTTTCGTTCTCTCTCTCTGCTCTGCGCTGCAATCAGCGACAATGTCAGCACCCGCATTCCTCACACCATTGAAGTACCCGTTATCCAAAGAAGATCTCAGTGCCGCCAACGAGTACCTGAGCACGCTTACACCCGAGGAAGTCTTGCGATGGGCGGTAGAAAACGTTTCGGATTTATATCAGACAACAGCTTTTGGCTTGACGGGGCTTGTCGCGATTGACATGTTATCAAAGATAACTACTTCACCGCCGCCTCTGATTTTCCTGGATACGCTGTACCACTTCCTGGAGACGTACGAACTTGTCGAGGTAGTCAAGGCTCGTTACGGTGTGCCGATCACCGTTTACAAGCCTGAAGGATGCGAGAATGTGCAGGAGTTTGAGAGCCGATATGGTGAGCGTTTCTGGGAACGCAATGAGGGAGGATATGACTATGCCGTGAAGGTTGGCGATGTGCAGCAACAGGCTGAAGTCAAAGCTCATTACACCCCTAGGTTGAGCCTGCGAGACGGGCATATGCTGAACTCGGCGTGAAAGCTGTGATCACCGGTCGACGAGCGTCGCAAGGAGGTGCGCGCACGTCGCTGCAGCCCCTCGAGGTGGACGAGACGGGACTGCTCAAACTTAACCCACTCTTCGCGTGGAATTTCGGGATCGTGGACTGGTACATTAAGGAGAATAACGTGCCGCACAACAAGCTGCTCGAGCAAGGCTACCGAAGTGTGGGTGATTGGCACAGCACGGTGAAGAGCGAAGAGGGTGATGCAGGAGAGCGGGCGGGGCGGTGGGCGGGGCGGGAAGACAAAACTGAATGTGGGTTACACGAAGATTACTTCAAAACGAAGGCCCAGCAACGGTCCTGACGGTTGCTGTGCATGTATGTACACGTACTACCGGTGTTTTCTTTCGCCTACGACATAGTTCGAGGTCTGTATTCTTAGACGGCCAGTGCTTGATGTATCGCCTCGCTGCCCCGGTGAGGCGTAGTGTCCACAGCCGGTCTTTGCACACGCCTTGGGCGTTCCAACAGATCAAACTGGCAACTCGGAGTGGAGCGTCTTCCTTAGCAACGTTTAAATACTCTGCTGTTTCTCGTGGCCCTCTCATCCTCTCAGACTCAGACCACGACTCGAAAGCCATACAGGATACCTTCGAAGGCCTTCTCCTCATGTCTCTCCTCAGGTAACCTCTATGCTCCCCCTCCTCTGTCCTCTTTCTCAGACTCACCCTCTCGACCCTAGACCCGACTTTGGACCCGACGGCCTTCCAATTCTCCCGAAGATAGAATCGGGTGAAATCGAGATGCGCGTTTTCACCCATCGCAGCTTCGCCGCTCGCCCGACCCATGTTTTCGAGGACTCTTCCGACGACCCGAGCCCTGATAATGAGCAGTCAGTCGTCCCCCGCAATTGTCTGCGACTGCCGAAATGATGACGACGCTGTAAACCCGCTGAAACACAAAGGCTTGAGCACGTCGGAGATCAAGTCCTCGGTCTCATTGTAACCGATCTTTTGCAGAAGATGTTCCCCTTCCTGCGCGTCGGCCCATCAACGGTGCGTGATGTCGAGCGGCGAACTGCCTTATTCCCAAAAGTTTGACCCGGACCCGGACCTGGATCACCGGGTCCCCTATCTAGAAAATGCGAGCGCTCGTCGTCGGGAATATCACGCTCGCGACCATGTACGAAAGTGCACTTTATTGCGAGGCAGCTGATGCATTTATCTCTTCACAGCGCCGTGCAATATCGACTTCCCGAGCGTCTTCGGCTCCACATCGCACAATCCGTCACCCTCAAGGCCTCCACCCACGTGCAAGGTACGGGTGGCCTAGACCATACCTCCTGTGTTCATACTCACACCTTTGACTAATTGCGTCTACTGTCGCGCACCATCCACGCACAAAGCCGACGTCTTCGAGGTATCTGTCTTTTTTTTTGTCCACACACACACACTATCTCCCCCCTTCTCCCCCTACCCGGGACTCTCGCTCTGAAACATTTTTTTGGCCCAGTCGTACGTCGGTGGCCTGTACAAGGACCAGGGACTATCCGCCACGAAGGCCTGGTTGGACAAGCTCTTCACTCCATACGTGCGCGAGGCATACCGCATCGTGCGTGAGCAGCACGGCCTGCCGCCGCTCGGCGTGAACAACGAGCTGCAAGCGGCGACGGGCGCGGGTCCCACGCCGCCGACGCCGCCCCCGGAGCCCCGGCTGGATCGCATGATCACCACGACGCTCGGTCATCTTGGGCTGTTCAACCAGCGTCTGCAGCAGCAGAACAAGTCGATCGAGTGGGTCTTCGACGATACGATCACCGAGTCCAATAGGGCCACCCCCGTGTGGGCGGCCAAGGCCCTCATCGACGGCACCTGCTGGGGGTACGGCCGCGGCAACACCAAGAAGGCGGCCAAGAACGAGGCTGCCAAAGAGGGGCTCAGGCACATGGGTTTCGACGAGGTAGGTACCCTCCCGTCCGTCCAATCGCCCATTGTTCACACGCAAGGCACAGGATTACTAGCTTGTTACTGCAGACCGGCGCCGGAATGTGCCACTGTGCCCCTCTTGCTCGTGTGTGGAGTCTCAAGCTTGTAATTGTTCCGCTATGGACCGTTCTACGACTGTCATATATCATTTCCACGGACTCTTTCTTTCTCCCCTTGTACGTGACCGCGAATTAGCAGGGAAGATATAGTATACATGTCTATACAAACACAACCCTATCATCGGCAGAGAAAGTACATTAAACTTTGTCCGTTTGGTTCTGGTCCTTCACCTCAAGTTATCATCGATAAAAATACGATCAACGTCAGGCCACGGCTCCTTTCCGGTACCTAGGTACGCCTTTTCCCGCTCGACCCAATACGCAACGTCCTCGCCGATGCGCAACGGGGCCCACACCCGCTCACCAGTATCCCCATCCGTTTCCGCCGAGAACCACCGCGGGCGGTGCGGTGGCAGACGGCCATCCTCGCGCGCCTTGCGCGTCGCCCGTTGATGGTCCTCTTGGCCACTTTTGAGCGTGTTCGCGTGTTCGTACCGCCCCAATTCAAAGGCGCGCTGATCTGGACGTAGGCGACAGTCCGTCGGGGGCAGATGGGGCCGGAGCGTGTCCTCGGGGAGATTGTTAAGCGAGATCGCGAACGGGGTCAGGTTGAACGGCGCAGGAGGCTTTTCCGAGTTGCGCCACAGTAGTATGAATTCTTGCGTCGAGGGCGAGTTTGGTCCCCGTATGGTTTGGTCTGGATTTAGGGAACCCGAGCCGGTGCCCACCGGACGCATGATAAGCTGGCTATTCCATCGCCCCGCGATCTCATACGCAATATTGCCGGCGGCATCTACGACGTAGCCCGAGATCTCGTACGCGTCTTTACCTCGCCAACCTCTTGGTTTGAAAGTCAATAGGCATTGGTCCTTGGTTCGGTGATTGGTAATCTTGGGACGGACGGTGAGCTTTTAATATCAAGACAAGAGCTACGAAATGAACGCACGATCATTTCTCCATAATGGTCAATCGTCGGTGATCCGAGTATAAAGCCGGAAACATTCGTGGTGACCTTCTTCCAGCTATAGTGCTCCAGCGCCCGTTCCGACACGGTGTATTTACTTTTGTACTTTGGGAGCGTTGGACCCCATTCAACGGGAAGGAGAATATCGACATTTGCGACGCCGGTCGGACGAATCTCAAAAGATTTGCCCGTAAACTTATTTTGGGCGTCTACCTGCGTGAGAAAATCGTCGTTATTATTGCGCCCATCCTCCAAAAGTAGAGTGGTACATTCCTCACCATAATACCTCCACCTAGGGCCTTCGGCCCAACAGGCTGATATTGGGGGATGGTGGCTGACTTGCTCAGAAAGGTAACGGTACTCCTTATCGAGCCTAACATACTCAAACGTCTCACTCTACAGGGCGCAGAGTTAAGGGGAAAGAAGAACGCGGAGTAGAAACACTTACAAGCATGGGGTTAAACGGCTTTGCGATGCGACCGATAGTTGAAGAATAGTTCGACATCGCGAATGCCGCCACAAATGCGATCCGACGTAAAGGGTCGCGCTCTCCAAAGGCGGCATCCACTGGGAAAGGGAAGAAGTACGTTCAATGCCGCCCCGAGGAAGTAGCGAGAACAGGACTATTGCTTACGACACTCTGAGAATTCCATGTCTTCGGCCTAGACGACTCCATCAGTGATCGGGCCGTCAAGGGAGTGAAAGCGGCCGTACCATGCGCTGCAACATGCTCGTGGGTTCATTGAAGAATACAGGGAAACTTATCCTCGTCAAGTCCTTGCCAATGCTATGCTTCAAAACGCTCCAAAGACTAGTAGGCGGTCGATTATCGCTCTTCAGATCGAGTTCCTTCCGCAGGACCTTGTACCCTTCGTATTGACCCTTATCAATGTCCTCGGAAAGCATGGGCTCCGAGTGTCCAGCAAGTGCTTCGTGCACGACAAGGTTCGGTAATGCATTCGACTCTATCGCGTCAAAAAATTCGTCTTCTTCATCCGTGTCGATGGCATCGTCCTCTTCGCTTGATCGAATAACACCCGTAGCGCTTACGGATGACGGCCGCTGCATGGAAATGCGGCGTGCAACAGGGGATGAGGAGGGAAAAGCACGGCCACTAATCGATCCGTAACTCGCACCAGCTTTCGCAGAGTCAGGCGAAGTCTGTCGTCGGTCCGCCGGGGTGATCGGGATCGGGACTGCAGTATCTGGAGTGAGCTCTCGAAACACGAGTTCTCCTTCTATTGGAGGTTGCAGCGGAAGGGCAGAAGGCCGCACTTTTACTGTGCCCATGCCGTCCCCGCCAGCGATAGATGGGTCAATGCGACTATGCCTTCGCGAATGTCTGCGGAGCTCGCGTTCCAATGCCTCTCCCTCTTCGACAACAGATTGCAGGCTCTGTTCCCAGACCATCTGACGTTCCTGCTCGCGCACGAACCGTGCTCTCCACCAGTCATCGCGTTCTTTGGCCATATAGAGATAATCATTTAACATGCTTTGAACGGTTCCAAGAGATTCTTTCAGGGCGCCGTTCAGTTCAATAGTGCGGGTGGCACTGATAGAAGGGGACGACAGCTCAGCCAGAAGCTGAGTGGTGAGTTCAAGTTGAGCGGCGGTGGAATTTCCCTGCAACTCAAAGAACGACTCATGAGGGGGGTGATCACCTTCAAGGTTGCGGTCTGTGCTATCGTTTCCCGAGGCTGCGTCTTGTCGGTCGTAATGGCCTATATCAAGTGACGAAGGAACGCCATGAACCGGTACTTCGCCACCTTCGTCGTCAGTGGGTACTGCAGAACTGCTCACTGACTCGGCGTCTCGATCACTTTTTCGGGTATGCGGTATGGATAGGGTCGAGCTGATGCTGCCTCTGCCAGAATGCCTGGAAATGGGTGAAGAGTCACCTTCGTTGGGCTTGTACTGGTGTTTGGCGTGTTCAATAGCTCTAGATATGGCTTGCGTCCAACGAGAAGCCTCGACGGGGTGATTGGCTTTCATGTACCACTTCTGCACACTTGTATGTGCCCGCGAAGGGGTGGAGTGGACTTCAAAGCGCAACTTCTCTGCACCTGTAGGAGGACGTAGAACCGCGGTTTTCATAGAGATGGAACCGCGGCTTGCTACTTGCTCGTCTTCCTGATGGCGATAATCTGTACATGTGCTAGGGGTAAATGGATAGTGTTGGAAAGAAGGAAGGGGTCGCACAAGATAGAACATCATCCTTGAGTACAAACCAACGCGTACTGTAACCTCGGGCGACATTCGTATATTTGTTAAGATATCCTTTCAACGTCGGAGGGCCGATTATGAGATTATCGGTAATTAGAGTGGTGTCATTGTTGGCAACTGCAGTAAACCGTCAATGCAAGAAAAACGAAGATATGAGCTGTGGCCCACATTGACGCAAAAATACGCGCATCTTGTCGTCTTTGCCGACGACCTCTTGTACAGGGCGACCTCTGCGATCCCGAACGAAGACGTCTGCACCAGCACGCACGGCTAATTCCACCAGTCGAATATCCTTTCTTCTTGTGGCCTCATGAAGTAGAGTTGTGCCAGAGGCGTCATCAAGGTAGGAAAGGTTGACCAATCTGGCACGCGGGGAAGATAGGAGAGAGAGGAGTGACGGTGACGGCGGGGCATCGCGAGAAGAGAGGATGTAAGTACGGAGCAGAGATCGGTAAGACGCGGTAAGAAGTGCACGAGAGTCTAAAGACGAGGGCGTAAGCAAAAAAAACAAAAACAAAAAAACATCACAGCAAGGACAAGGTGAACGTGCCGTTGATCACAGATAGCACATCTTTGCCTCTGGCGACGTCGGTGCATGACCTTCCGTTGTTGTCTCTGAGGGTGTCATCAATGGTGTCTTGTTCGAGGAGTAAGTTTACGACGTCAGCGCGACCAAGGGAAGCAGCTAGATGGAGAGCGGTTGTTCCCGAGACAGGGGGGTGGATGGCGTTCGGAGAGATGGCCCTGTGAGAAAGCAGAAGCGAGACGGTTTCGACTTGCGAAGAAGAATGAGTGAGTGAAGGAAAGACCGAGGGGATTAGACACACCAGAGGCACAGCGGATAGCGAGATGAAGCGCGGCGGCGCCAAGATCAGATTCGGACTCACGAGACGCACGACGGTCATTGGCGATGCCGGCAAGAAAAGGGTGGATGAGAGCAGGGTCACCTACGCGACTTTGGATGAAAAAGAAAATAACTTAGATCAGAAACGAAGGTACCTGTGCGAAGAGCTGAGAGGAGTTTGACTTGGTAGAGTGGCTCGGACATGGGAGGAGAAAGGTTATGATGATGACATGGCTACTAAATCACCCCCTTATGGCTCGCGGTCCTCTCTTCCGCTCCGAGTCCTCTAACTGTTCGAGTCTCCTACAGCCTTCACTCCAGACATCGCCATCGCTCGTGCCTCCTCATCTACATCATCAAAGTTGTCCTGCTTCACTGCCCTCATCGAATATAGCCACACCCCAACAGCAAAAGAGCTAATGGCCAGCCCCGTGATGGCATTCTTCACCCTATACGGCTCACGTGCCCGCAGCAACCCTCGGGACATCTGTGGAGTGCATTGGAGTGCATGACGAAATACACCCTGGTGAGAGTGGAGACAAACGTACGTAGCCACTTGGGCGATAGCTTCTTGCTGCAGTCTTTCGGTTCACGTACTGTGAATCACCCATGGTGTAAGGTTGATAGTTTAAGCAGGTAAACTCATGGGGCGAAGGCTAGCTGTATGCGGCGTGACCGTGACCGTGACCCACGTGGGGAGCTTAAACTCTCTGAAGTACAATGAGGATGGAATATATGACATTGATTGCACAATCTCTAGACTAAGATGATCCCGCTACTTAATTCTTGCCCTAATAGGAGGCAATTATCCTCAACAACGTGTAAGGATCCCAGTGTACAAAACCACCCACCTTAACAAGCGAGTACGCGCTGTAAGCAATTCCAAAAACGCCAAGACTGAACCCAGCTTTGTAGAGACCTAGCAAACTAGTTACTATCTTTCCAAACGCGGTAAAAACATATGTTGAGTACCCATATAGAGGCCTGAGCGAGGAGGGCGGTAGTAAATTGGCTTGTGAGAGTGCTGTCAAGGGTGAACGGCGCATGGTAAATAATAATTCTAGAACCCGAGGTGAGACGAACCTGATACAGCCTTTGCTTTTCGGGGACCAGGTTTTTTTCTACACATCGGTAATGATTCAACACAAATGCCCCTGGTTGAAAGAAATTGATGACGAACTATAAACGAGTGCGTCGAGCATGATTGTGGTCGCCTGTGAGTCTTCGGTGGTGAAAGTGGGAGCAGGGTAAGCGAGTGACAGCAATTCAGGCCAACCGGCAACACCCGACGGCGCTCGAACGCGAACATGGTCTCGGCCCGCCCAACGCAAACGTACCACTGCAGTATGGCCACCGAGCGCGTCCGAGTCAAGGTATGCACTGGTGACTGGTATCCCCACGCCTGAGTGAATCTTGTCTCACGCGTCTTAATTTTCAGGGCATTTCTATCTACAGGCCTATCATTTATGGAAACACTGCCGTCGTGCTGACCCCCGAGGAACGCGAAGCTCATCCATCACGTGAGCACACCCATCGGTGGACGGTCGCCGTCCGCAGCGCTGCATCCGCAGAAGAGTCGAATATAGTTGGTGGTGCTGATGACCTTGGCTACTTCATTCGCCGTGTAACCTTCAAGCTTCATGAAACATACCCCAATCCTTCGCGGAGTAAGTACTGGCATTGCTGCTCGTTTTAACACGGCCAACTTTATAACATTCGCAGACATAGACAAGCCCCCGTTTGAAGTCACCGAAACAGGGTACGCCCTCTCTATTTTCTTCTGTTTCTTCAATCGTCATTCTCGACAGATGGGGTGAGTTTGAGATTCAAATAAGAATCACCTTTATCCCTGAGGCAGGGGAGAAACCAATTCTTCTATACCACCACCTCAAATTACATCCATGGACAGCATCTGGCGCTGATGTAGAGGTACCCCCGCCTGCTGATGTCGCTGCTCAACTCGGTCCTGTCCATTCATGGCAATACGACGAAATTGTCTTCACAGACCCCTTCCAGCAGTTTCTCAACACGCTCACTGCGCATCCACCCACTCCACTCCCTAAAGCTCGTCGGCGGCCAGTCCCTTTCCACATCGCGAACCCCGGATCTCTTGAAGCAAGCAAAGGAGGTGTCCCCGAATTTAGTTCGGCGATGGAGAAGGAAGAGATTCAGCGTTTGGAAGAGGCAAAGAAGTCGGTTATCGGAGAGCAGGAAAAACTTCGCGCAAGCCTCACTGATAAAGAAAAGGAACTGGAAAGGCTCAGGAGGGAGTTGGGTGAAGCATGAGGTTTTGTCTTTGATGTACGGTGTGTATAATTACAGCTTGTTTATGTCCTTCCCAACACGTAATGCAAAGGGAAACGAAAAAATGCTCATCCAGAGCCGCATCATTGCCATGGAGCCCAACCAGGATACATTTTCCCCTGTATGCGTCAGAAATTGACATGATCATCGGGGGCAAGTGTCGACTCACGAGGTTCGCGTTATCTGTCGCTTCTTGGATGAGCATCTGCACAAGATTGCCCGTAGACACTTCCTTCTCGACCCGGTCTTTGCTGGTTCTGTAGATACCTCTCAACTTCTTTTCAATCAAGCTCAGGGCACTCTTTGCAAGTACGCGCAACTCGATTGGAGGCTTGTTGTGAGCATGGCGCCGATTTGTTTGTCGTTCCTGTAGTCATTCGTCGTTAGAGTTTGGTCATAGTCGCTATTGGTTGGGCATATCCTGCTCACAATTTTGCGCCTTTCGTCTTCCCACTCGACCAAGGGGTCGTGAATGAATGGATCCAGCACCGTCATTAGCGTGTCTTTGTTCTCGCGCAATAAACCCATAGTGATCTCGCATGCGATGCGAAAAACGCCTAAACATAGACATGAGCGGCAACGAAACGGCGTATGCATAGCAGCACTATCCTTCTGCTCCAGTAATACCAAGACCATCCAAGATATTCTGTGTGAGTCTGAATGGCACCCTCTCCGGAACTTCCAGCGTTTTTCCCTGCTCATGTTAAGTTCCATGACCAAGAGATAGTCGCCAAGGAAGCCTACCTTTTCGAACAGGCAGTTAAAGTCAACATGAACAACGCTTCCAGTATTGGTGTCAAGTAGGATGTTCTCGCAGTGCCTATCGCCAAGTCTGCAAAGCACGGTCTTTAGAGTGTGTCCCATCATACGTTGCAGCTTCATACCCTAAGATGAAGCCGATCATGGACGTGACCGCTGCACTCCTGCTATATACGAGGCGGCTGGCGAGCCACGCTGATGGCTCAGGGAAGGTTTCTAGGAACCATTCGTGGAATACTGGAATGAACCTGTAGGTCACTGTTTCAGCAACATGCCACATTTGAGGTGATCGCGCGCTTGCAAGGGCAAAACTTCACTCGCAAATATCTTGCCAGCCTCGATGTCGCTTGCCCTCCTGATCCTTTCGAACACCACTGACAACTCTGATCCCTTATTTTTTGCACCGTGAGGATAGAGTTCGGTCACCCTGACAATTACGTACCCAGCCTTTTTGTCCTCGTGCTTCGTATAATGGAACAAGGACGTGGCGCATGGCCACCGTGTCAGGGACCCATTGAATAAATCCACATTCCTCATTCAGCGTGACTACACCGTAAGTGCGGATGTCTGCGCAATACGGAGACATAAGAGGTCCTGCCCATAGTAGCACGTAATATATGAGGCTTACGGAGCTGCCGTCGGCGAGAGTCAGAATTCATATTGAGAATTTTGTTGATGATAGAATTGAAATCCATGAGCCTAGCATCTTTTCTCAAGTCGTCCTTCGGTTTTCCCAGGAATGCGTATGTCTGGCTGTTGCTACCATGAATTGTGATTTTACGAGGCTTTGCCAGTGACTTCATGACTTCAATGTCGTCCGAAAGACCTGCAATTTTTCGTTTTCTTGTAAACATGAAAATACACAAAGGAAGACAAGCGACTTACCATTGAATGTAGGAATATTTAGGCGGAATGGTTGGTGGAGGGAGTTCGTTGTTGCGGAAGTTGGGGGAAGAATAACTGTCAATGACTCCTGCAACGGCACAATCAATGGTGATGGCATGAGCTTCGACAGTTGCGGTATGTCCCTTTTCATTGAGAGTGTTGTCTTTGCGTCAGGGCCTACGTTCCTAGGAGGGTCGGGTGCCGGAAAGTCGCAGAGGGCGAGAAGCCCATCCACCATTGCGACAGAGGCGTTGATGAGGTCCTTAACATGCGTCGATTCATTGGCGCAAGAGCTCTTCTCGAATCAGTATCCATAGAATACGTGAGCACGTACGAATAACCTGACCTTAAGCCTCTCAAGAATGCTTCTTCCTCGCTTCTCCCTATCTCTGTTGCGTGACTTCACAACCGACGCGAACAACCAGAGGGTCTGTTGGGGGAATTCTTTGATTACAGTTGATATTAGACGCGCCAAGACCTCGAAGACGGGGTCATGTTTATGACCAACACGAGAGGCGATTTGAGGAAATGCGGTATACCACTGGAGTGTGTTAGGTGTAATTATTGGAGACTGGCCTCACTGCTGACCTTGAAGGCGGGGACACCGCTAATGGCCCGAGAGATCTCTGCGCTTATCTTTATGAAGTACTCATGTGTGTTGACAGTAGCATCTTCTCCCATATCCAGCCAGATGGTTAATAGGCGCGGAACCGTCTGGTAAATGAACTTATTCCCGTACTTCATTGCTTTCGTGAAACAACGGACGGTCGACAACCGCATCCGTAACCCGCTTCCTATTGTAAGCACGAGTAGGTAGGGAAAGGTGGAGAACATACCGAATCTTTGGGTCGCCCGGAGGTATGGTGTCGAAACAACGATCCTGGTACTTCCCGTAGTAAAACATTCCACTTTCCCATCTGCTGCAGGGTTAGAGCAGGAGGAGATTCACAAAAACAGGGCTGACTTCTGCCACAATTCCGTTGCTTGCTGGAAGACCTTGTGCACATCCGATATTTCGTAGCGATCAGACTCTTCCATCCAACGTGCCCGGAGGAGCTCGGCCTATCGCTCAAACGTAAGTTCGAGGAAACATTATCGTACCGAAGAACTTACCCTCGCCTTCTGTTGCTTCACCTCACTTTCGTCCTCAGTGATTTCGATCACATCCGAGTCGAGCGGGCTATCTTGCACACGAGAGGTTTGTAGATAATGTGTCAATTCTTGCAGGGCACGTAGGGGCTCGCCAGTTGCTCTAAGCAGTCTGACTTTTTGCATCAACGAGAATGTCGTGCGTGACTCCTGAGCCTGCAGTATAGCACTGTATGCTGTCTGCCAATGCCCTGCTTTCCGCGCAATCTTGGCGCTGATTAACCAAGAACGACCAATTTCTCCAGCAAGAATGACACAGCGCTGTCGACTATCCAACGCGTCAACATTTATCCTCTGAGGGCCATGGGAATTGCTCACCTGATGCCGTAGGCCGTCCTGCGCACGCTCAGGATCGGCTCTAGTGTCCTGAACGAGGGTAACGTAGAATTCAAGCGAGTGTTCAGAGTTTTCGTTAGTTCGTCTTGAGCTGAGATTCGGCGTGCTGTGCTCATCTGTACTTGCTCAGATGAGAATCGGTGGATTAGTTCCACTTCGTGAACTAGATGGAGATTCAGCACCGCTTCATAGGTGTGTCTATATTCTCTACCCCCAGATGCAGCGATGGGGTTACCCAAAGTCATACGCGCCCGAGCAAGCGCATCAGCGATAACTTTCGGGTCCCCTTCTCGGATGGCGAGAAGAAGGGAGGCAATGACGACGGGTGGTGTTGACTCGCCAGATCCGTCCACCAAGACCTGAACGTCGTTCCAGTCTCCAATCATCCAAGCACTCTCGACTTCGAAACCGACAAGCGACTGTTTCCAGTCAGGATTACGAGTGAGCACACCTTTGACATGAGTTCGCAACGTATCTAGGGCTCGTATAAGCTATAGAATTTACGAAGTACGAATGAGTACCGACCATAATGACCCAAATTGCGTAAGCAACGCAAAAGACCGATGTGGTATTCCAAGTTATCTGGGGACTGTTGCAAGCGGAGCTCCCAGCAACTCTGGGCGGAAGTCCACCTTCCAGTGCTTTCGTGTTGACGGATCTGGTGCTCCAGCGTAGGAGACAGTATAAGAGTCGAAATGCCTTCCATGCCATCTGGTTCATCTAAGTTGCAATAGATCTCGTGGAGTCGCTCGTAGCAGGATTGGATCTCGGCGCTATCCGCATTTCGCTGGCGGAGAGTAACAAGATGGCGTTCAAAGCTCATCAGCGACCTAGCATACGCTTTGCACTGAAATGCCGCTTTTGCCATAAGGTCTTGGTCAACGCTTGACAATATTGAATCAATTCTTGAGAGTTGCTCGGCCGCACCAAAGCGGTTTCCTCGTGAACGCTTCGCCTCGCCCTTCTTATCGCCCAGATCCTTTCGTGTAAGGCGAGCCCATTTATTAAGATGATCCAGCAGCATAAAAACGACCTAGAGAATAAGTTGGCCAACGAAACCCTTGCAAGAGGAGACTTTACCTGGGCGCTTAATAACTTCTTGTCTGCTGACGACGATGTACCCTCGTTTACTTGATCTTTGAGGACCGCGAGGATTTCGGACTGTATGTTCCATATTTTATCTTCATCACCGGAGACAAGTGCGTGGAGAACCAAATGCGGTAGCAAGTGGTGTGCTACGCCAACATCTTTGTTTCGGACGACGGAGCGAAACGGCTCGAAAATCCTTTGAGCTACTCCATTGGCCTCAGAAATTAGGCAGGTGGTCCATTGTTGGAGCCATTCGCGGTATGTCCCCTGTTGGGGATATATAGGGAGTTCGAATGCGGGTAGGGGTTTTTCCTTGATTGTGTAGCGGCTCTCGAGCAGGGGGGTGATTGTCTCGAGTACATGTTTCGGGAGACTGTCCCACCGTGTTCGAGCCTTGAGCGAGGCCGAAGTGGTATATCTACCTGAAGACATGAGAGACACGTCGAATTGGCAAAATTTAAGCATTTCTTGGATGGCGTATGCCAAATTGGTTTGATAGCCCATATCACTCGTTGATCGAAAAGCGCTCACGAGGACATCTCTGATGAGGTGCATTGCAAAGAGTATTGACTCTTCTTCTTCAGTAAAGTCTTTGAGGACGATCGGCCTTGAATCGCCCATACCAAGGTCGAGTCTATCTGGATCAAGAGCACCAATCGCTCCGATGCATTCGAAAGCAATCAATCGGATGTCTTCAATACCATCGACATCCCGGCCCGCAACCGAAGATAGGATGCGAAGAGTACGGCCGATAAGTGTGTTAAAGGAATCTCCCGATGTACCGCTTTGGAAGAAGTCCCGTTGCTTATCTAGAAGCGACTTTATCTCTTTAAGAGCTTGTAGTGTCACTGTTAGGCTGTCACTAGAGACGCGTTCCAATAATCTGTGAAGCTTATCCTCGACGGTCCAACGTCCACGTATGGTGTCTAACCTGTGTTGTACGTTGGAAAGTGCTTCTATACCCGATAAGTCAACGACATCATGAAGGCAGTCAGGATCAACGCTGTTTCCGATATCCAGGACAAGGTAGCGCAGTATGCTGCTAGCGACGTCTTGTCCATGGGGGGATAGTGATTTCCAGAATGAGGCTAACGAAGCACTAGTCGGCCCTGCATGTGCCAAACTATCTCTAGGGTCCAGGGTCTTAAGGAAGATAAACCAGCTATCGAGCGTCACGTCTGACAATTCACGGACGCCGAGAGTCACTTGTAGGGTGGCCATTATCTAGGGATCAGGAAGATTGAAGGCCAAAGAGACGTCTACATACTACAGCGCTTACCTGGGGTGCGACAATACTTATTTCGGGCCCAACGTGAGTTACTAGTGCCCCGAAGCCACGCAAGGTCTGTTGCTTTGCTGCCATAGTTTCGCGCCCCTGGACGCCTTGTAGTTTGTCTACAAGGTACGAAATGAGACCCAGAATATTCGATTTCAAGGACCTCCCAATGCCGCCTACAGAAGGCGCTTTCTTTCGACCCTTAGAGGAGGGAAGGATCTCCTCAAGTTTGCATAAAGCCTGCATGGCCTGGTTCGTTGTCAGAGTGTGTTAGAGGGAAGGTAGCATTGCAAGCATACCTCGTTTACTTTCTTAGGATCCTCGGACCCCAGCAGGAACACGAATGTGCCCAATAATTCTGAGGTACAACTTCGAACCAAAGTCTGAGCGTTTATGCTACCACCGCTAGGCGTCGGCATGACTTGTAGAATAAACTCAAGCGCATTGTCGGTTTGAGTCTTTTCGGGAAGAAGGAAAACCTGCGTCAGGATGTCCTTTGAAAAATCTAAAAAGAGGTTTGACGGAAAGAGACCCATGATTTGTGCTATCCTTTCAATCACGGCATTGTTGCAATTCGCAAACAGAAAAGGAAGTGTGTGAACCAGGGTACCCGATATGAACTCAGCGGGCTCTTGGGAAACAAGACGACAAGTTTCCAGGAGCAATACTGGCTGGTGAGGCCAGTGGGTGATTAAATAACGGGCAATTTCGCCAATGTAAGGGTCGAGCAACTTGTAAGGTGTCTTTCCGTAAAACCTTGCCAGTGACATCAACTGCGGCACTTGGTGGTCAGTCGACGTGAGGTGTTGGTATTGGTTACCAAATTTACCTGCATGTACGCAATGCCTTTCAGAGCGGGATTAGGATCAGCAAGCCGAGATATCAGGCAGCTTATTGCGACGTTCAAGAAATTAGCTGTCGTTACTCTGAAAGATGGTGAGCAGACTGTTCACGATATCAGATCGATCAATATCCCTGACCTCCCAACACGTCCAACAGTTATGAGAACCGTCTCTTTGACAGGGTCTTGTGCATCCCTCAGTAGTTCATAGAACTTGTCAAAGACACCCTCCGCACGAACCCAAGAGACCTGTCCAACACGGTTGTAATAGGAAATGATCTCCACAAGGACCTGGCTGGGTAGGTTCAGGACATTGTGACGGAGGGTGAACGGACTAGATACTGACCCCGCGCTGAGCCTGACTGCTCTCTCCTTATGTGCCAGGAACTTGTACATCTCCGAAACAAGATCATCCACTTCTTCCAATCCGAGATCGATTGGGTGATGTCGGACAGCATAAGATAAGACCTGATTCCCCCACTTGCGTACAGCAGCTGTAATCCCGCTCGAGTCGCCTCGCAAAAGTTGTCGTATTGCAGTTTTGTAGGTCGAGAGAAGTGATAAGTCTTGGCTCGCGGATCCCAAACACTCTGAATCTCCGCTATGTGCAAGAAGACAGACAGACTCGGACAACGCTTTTGCAACTAAAATCCTCCGTTGGGCATCATAGCCGACGAATGACTTCCTAAATATGAATCACGACTACGGCCCCTATTAAAGGGCCAGCCACTCACTGGGCCACTCTTTCCCGGATGAAACGACAAACGGCGGCACCGGAATAACATGCACCTTGACCAAAGAGAGCGTTTATCTCCCTTGCTTCCTCCGGGTCCGAGAAGACCGATTGCACGAGCGCCCGTAGTCGTTCACTCGATGGAGGATCCATCGAGATGTCTACGTTGCTGGCATCGGTAGGTCCACAGGATAGCTCAGCAAGGCGATGGTCGATAGCTTCAAGCTCGGTGCGTGCGATATCACGGTGAGTATCCGAAGACAAAACCGTTTTGGCAACGTTCAAGGCTCCTATACCAAGAAGTGGAATGATGCGAGAGATGTATGGCATCGCTAAGTTCTTGATCGCAAGAGTGAGCACTAAGATATTCTGAAAGCGCTCTGCTTGCACTTACAGTGCCACTCTCATCGTCGCTCCCCATTTGCGCCATAGAGGACACGATAGCGAGGTTGCTAGCGCTCACAAAGCGCTCTTGGGGCTCCAGGTGCTCAACCAGCAGGGTACGTAACAAGTCGTCCTCCACCGAGGTATATTGACTACTTAACCGGTGGAGCAATAGGCGAGAAAGCATTTCCGCATAAACATTTCTTTGGATAGAAGTACGTTGCACACCCATGAGAAGTTTTGTTGCGGAACAGATACGAATAAGATGGGTCGCCTGCGTCTCCAACACCATGGGCCATTCTTCATGAGAAAGGCACGAGTCGAAAACAGACTGCATCAGTTTTGATAACCGATGTGCAAGGTCTGCAAAAAGTGGCCACGAAGAGACAGGAGGAATTGTCGACTGTGTCAATACATCAAAAAATAGACAATGCAAATCGACAGCTTCGGTGGGACTTCTGAGAAAGAAGGATGGCACATCTTGTACATTGGGCTGTGCTCGGGTTAGTCAAGTGCAACGATCACCAGCAGAGTCCAATACCTTATCCGGTATAGAAGCGACCTCCCTAACATGCGGTTGTTGAAGTGGTGACAACTCGAGTGGAAATACCCGGGTGGGGTTCCCGGGTACCATGGCTAGAATGTTAAACGAGAGCAAGAACGTACCTGGGAAAGCTCACCTTCACCGATGCACAAACAGCCCGCATAAAATGTTCGAAAAGCCTCCCATGTTGGATTTTCTATGCCTCCAGAGCCTAGGCTATCGCCCAAGTATCGCATGACTTCTGTCGCGACGGATAGACACTTGTCTCGTAATTGCTTAGGGGACGGAATGCCTTCTTTGACGGTTATATTGCCATCCTGGCGGCAGTCGAGTACATGGCAAAGAATCATCAACCGCACTAATGTTTTCAGCGCGAGCTGAGAGGCGGTGTCAAACAAGTTGGAGAATCTGCGAAGGAAGAGGTGAAAGACATCGACAGTTGCATTTACTAGGACAGCCTTTTCATGTAAGATATCCCATGTACCTGCACCGACAGAAGGGAAGGAGGAGAGGACGTAATCAGAGAGTCCGGACAAGATTGGGATCCAGGTCTCTAGGTGAGGATGTTTGACCCTGTACGGGTGGCATATTTGGTTGTCTGCTATAGTTTGTTGGAGAAAGTCCCGTAGCGCAGCAGGTGAATCAGATGCAGAACTCTGAAATGTCAATAATGGAAATGGAGGTGACGAAGGCGCATCCATGGGGTGTCTAAGCAAGTGCTGTGATATGACGCGACGCGTCTCGACGCGTCGCAATGGATGGTACATGGTACTGTCCCACGGTCACTTTCGACCTGCCCTCCGCTTTTCTCTAGCCTTCTTCCGTTCCATTGCCTTCTCTTCTGCCCTTTCCACCTCAATACCCCCAAACAACTTTTTCATACGCTGGTGGTAGGACTTGTCCTTCTCGCGCTGCCGTTCCTGCTCTACTGTAGCCAAGAACCTCGCGTCCTTCCGTAACTCCCGGATGGCCCCCTTCCTCTCTTCCTTATATTGCTTGCGGAGTTTGGCAGCCTCTTGGCGCTCGTGATCAGGGTCACGCGTGCGGAGGTAGGACGAAGAATTGCTTTCGAACTTCGGCATAAATGTTGGAATCGGGATAGGCTTGTGAGCTTGGAGGCGTAGAGGTTGGCGCGCTTGGAGCGAGAACTTCAAAAGCTTTTGAACGGTGGTTATGGTCTGAGCTGTTTGGTCCTGAACACAAATTCAGTAACAACGAAACATGAACGAATTCTAAGTATCACCTGAAGCGTAGGACACAGGACGTCGGAATGGGCATCCCTAAGTACCTCCAGAACAGGGCTGTAAAGTTCAATAAAGCCGTCCAGAGCCTTGTATAATTCAGAAAACTGGGCCAGAAGATCAACGGCAAGGCTTAAAAGATCGACATTCACTTGCGTGCTGATTCGTTCGTCGCTGATGACAGTGACTAGGTCTGGTCGATTCACAGCCAATTTTGCCGCCTCGCCCTTATCAATAACACAGAGTCGTTTATTGTGACTTGAGGATGAAAAAGTGCTCTTCCCCAATTCATTGGAAACACCTCTCCTCGGCGATAAAGATTGAACAACGCCGATCAAGAAATTAGTGACTTCGGGTACGAACCGCTTGGATAGGCTCTCATACTGGAGAAAAAGGGTGCAGAGGAACAAGCCGCTGGCGGCGTCGGCAAGAGATCTTATCTTGCATAAGCCAAGGTAGGATCCCATCAGGAGGCGCGCCGGAGAGACGACTATATGGTGCATATCGCTTGTCGGCCATAACGCCCCCAAAACACGCAAAAGGACCAGTTCGGGAAGACCAGGCCAGGTCTTGGCTCCGCGAGTTAGGCCTCGCTTAAGATTTTTGTGCATCAGCACCAACTTTCCGATGAAGTGGTCTGCGATCTGTCTGGGGTACATTTTGGCGAGCGTGCGAAGGTGGGGAAGCAAGTCAGAGATGATAGCTAATCGTGGATTTGGAGTCGATGCCACGTGAAGAATATGGTCAACGAGGACACCTCCAAACGCCTAAAACGTTTTGATGTAAGATAAGGGTAAGGCCAACATCATCATAAATTGGAAGCCCACCTGTAGCTTTGAAGGGTTCTCTGGGCTTAAGCTAGGATGATGAAGAGTGCGTATGCGCTCAATGACGGTTAGACTGTCCTGGCCTGAGAGGCCGTCAACGATATCGAGAAATTCCTCATGTGATGAAGGACAAGGGAATGTATAAGGGAGTTCGTTGGAACTCGTTGACCCGCCACGCGCTCTTTTCTCCGAACTCGATGTTACTGGATCTATCACACTAGGAAGGCCAGACCAAGGAGGATCATGCTCTTCGCTTGTACCATCTTCTGACGTGCCATTCCCGTCGTCGTTGCCATTATGTTCGGAATCGCTGTCTTCGCTAGTACCGTCCAAGTTTGATCTTAAGCCCACACCCAGCCCCCTCAAGTCATCGACCTCACTGAAGTCGTCTTCGAGATCGTCTCCGCCAATCGGTCGCCTTCGCTTTCTTGGTTTCTCGCCTTCGCTGTTTTCATCATCGTCCTCTCCGTTCATTCGTCTGATACGTTGACGCTCCGCCTTTTCTAGAGCAATCTTAGCCTCCAAAGCTAGCTCCTCCTCGGTTTTGGTTCGATCTTTTGGTTTCGACCTTTGGTCAAAGACCAACTCTCGCACAAATTGATCATACTGCTGGTCGTGATCTTCCCTCGAGGCCCCAAAAGCTTTTGGGCCAACGTCCTTTTCGACGGAACCCGGCACAGGGTCTGGCCCCGAGAGCAGGTTACGAATGGTATCAAGCTCGCGATCAAGCTGGTGACGAATGTCATTGGCTTCTTCTTGTTGCTTCCGTCTCAGAGCCTGAAAATAGAGCATTGGACATCATTCACAGGTATACGGAAGACATTTGGGTCCACCTTATGCTCTTTGCTCTTTGCAATAACCTCCGCCATCACCTCTGCCTTGGATTTCGGGTGTTCTGTCTGGAGGGATGAGATTAGCTAAGAGAGTATTTGATACACACATAGACTAACCTCACTCTCATCCTCACTCTCACTTCCGAACCCTCCAAAGTGCGACCCCTTGACAATGTCGCCGTCAATCTGACCTGAAACCAGTCGGTATGAGCGAAGTGGTAGTAATGGATTGCTAACCTTTCGCGTCCTCTTCGTCACTATCAAGCCTCAATCCTACGTCGTCGAAATCATCAAGTTTGGACAGGCTTTGACCGTAGTGGGTCAGATCGGCATCGTCCTCGAGATTGAAAGTACCATTTGAGGCGCGCTGCCTCTCACGTGTGAAGCGTTCAAGCATGCGTTCTTCTGGCGTAAGAGTAGGATCATTTTCGCCAAAACGCCTGTCAATGATGCCGCCTGCGCGACCCTTCTCCTCAAACTCTTTGAGAAGGGTTTTCTTTCGCTAAGATAAAGCAAGAACTACTGAGTGAAATATAACGGTAGAGAATTATATACTTTGCTCACCAAATCGATACCCGCCTGCTTGCTCTGCGCTGGCTTCCCAGACACACCTTTCAACCTCCTTCCTCCGACATCGTGTTTTAACTTTGTGACTTTGACATCAAATGGATTTAACTTCTGCTGAATGTCGCGCAGCTTAGCAGCACGCTTCACAGTTTCCTTTTCCTCATTTTGAACGCGCCTCCGTTTTCTCCCAGGCCGAGACTGCCTTGAGAGACCGGCCTGTGATAACGCCGACTTGAGTTGGGACAGCTGCGAACCTTTGCCCATGTTCTGTGTAATGGGCGGGTGTCAATTTCCACACAATATCCGGTCCGGCAAAATGCAGCCTCGGCCTCGGTCCCGACTAACTCCGGATTGTGGTCTGCGCGTCTGTGTGCGTCTGTGTGCGTGACTCGGTGTACTCGGTGTGTTTCAAGTGCTCAGTAAGGACTTTCGGTTGTTGTTTTCAAGCCAGACTCCACTCACTTTACATTCCGAGACCTGCGGCCAGCGTTAAGCAACAACTGTATAGTCATGGCACCTACTTTACGCTCCAACACCACCCCGAACGGCAGGTCCGGCATCGAAACAGCCACAACCCCGACAAATTCGCCTCGTAAGGTCCCTCATTGCACCAAGTGTCAACGGCCCCGAGCGGGCCACCCCCGCCAAGGATGTCCTTATACCGAATCGCCGCGTCATGTAGTGCGACAAGACTTATCCGCCTCTATGGATTCTCTCGCTATTTCACCTAGGAAAACTCAACTTAATGAACGTCGGCGTCTACTAGCTCATGATATTACACTCGCGTCCCTCTCCACGGAGTCCGATAACATCCTAAACAAGCTCATTCAGCCCGAAAATACGTATGAAGATTTATCCCTCGCGGACGGGGATGTCGGAACAGGCCCTACCCCGGAACTTCCCAGTGCTTCCTCGAGGCCACCCTTCCAGGAGGGTAGGATTATGCCCGGAACACTCATTACCCCAGCCCCAAGCTTTTTGACGGATACGGCTCTGCTGAGGGAAACGCCCCGGTCCAACTGCCACTTCGATAGCAAGGCGTCAATCACCATGCCACCACCGAAGTGCACCCCTCCTCCTCTCGCCCGTTCCATGAGCGTGGAAGAGAGGGCCGCCTTCTTGGATGGACTCTCAGAATTGTCACGGGGGCCACCTGCCACGGTGTACTCCATTCACGTGCTCGAGCTGCAGCACATGGTCGAATCTGCAACAAAACTCGGATTTCACACAGGCGTTGTACTCCCCAAGACGGGTCCCAGGGAGGAAGGACTGTTGATACTCGGGAGAGACCTCCGGGCTGTAGAGGACTTAGCTGCAAGGTTGTCGCATGAAGGCCCCAAGCAAAGTGGCGTACGCGCGATTGCTGGTGGGGTCGTTGCCGGAGCAGTGGCGACTTTTACTGGGCTAGCCCTGACTTGACTGATTCTTTCTTCCTCCTATGGTTTATTGTCGCGCTATGTCCGTTGTGTCCTCCCACTTCAGTTCTTGCATTGGCCGTTTGTAGCATAAACAAATGTAGCAGATAGTGCATAGTGTCTTGAATAGTGTTTAAGAATTTGCTCCGGAGCGTGTTAATTACATCAATCAAGATTCATGTATCCAGTTCGAAGCCCCGGACGAGGCGATAGAAAGGGGTGGATACAAGGTACATGTCAGTGGTCACAAGTACAAAACAACCGAGCCACATGGCACACCACGAGTTGAGACGTTCAGGCGGAGAAATGCGGGGTGATGTAACCGTTATGCGGCGCAGTGCTGTACCCTGTCGGCTTGAGCATTGCTTTAGCGTATTGGACATGATCAATAGCGAGTGAGATTTCCACCATGCAGGGAAGCACCCGTTGAGATGAGCTAGTCGTGAGCAGATCAACCGATCTAGAATACACGTACGCACTGCGAGTAGATATATAGATTAGATTCTCTACACTACATACACAGAAGCTGAGGGAGAGACGGCTACGCAATATTTAGATCGACATGCCTGAGGCAGAGTAGGCGCAACCTAGCTGCCGAAAGGTAGAAGTAATAAAAGGCAAGTCCACAACTATTCAGTCAGATACACAGCCAAAAGACAACAGACAGAGGATACACCAAGCATGTGCAAAGAAAAGCACAGCGCCGTCAGAAAGTATTAAGGAATTCATTACCGCATTTTTATTCCACGATACGTAGATGTCTTAACACACAGAATAATACAAAATAACTATAAGTCTAGAGCGGTGTCATGGGCGTTTCACGGTGCCGAGGAATGCGTTGCTCAGTTCATTCATTCGGAGATTCCAAATATGGGTGACCCAGGGCACTAAGGGAGGAGAGCTAAGGAGAAATGAAGGGGGTAAGAGAGAGGAGGAGGGGGGTAATGGTGGACGGCGCAAGAGCGGGGGAGAGGGAACCTGATTGGGAGGGATCCACCCCTTCCCCTCAAACTTCGAATTCCCATGAGAAGAAAAAAAAAAGGGGAGGGTGGGCGGACGTGTTGAGTGGAATGGCCAGATCGTCGGGACTGTAAGGAACCGATAGGACGGCGTTAAAAAAAGAAGCGTGACTGTGACATATGTTGATGTACTAAACCGAAAAAGGGAAGCACAGGATAAGGTGACCCGAATCGGTACAAAACCCCGCGGCGTGATGACACGGTGACCTTCCAGGAAGCGCTTCCCTTCGACCCCCACATCCTCTCACACTCGCCCATCCCGTCCCTCTATTTCTTAATTTTATTGTCTTTCCTTTTCGTACGTCGTCTCTTTCGTCCCCAACCCCTCTCTTCGTCTCACATCTCGTCCCTTTGACCGTCCCCATCCCTTTGTCTATAGCCACAATTCGATGGACTCTTTCCATTTCGACTCCTTCTCACCATCCCCATATTTCGGCTCATCTGCCCCCCGCACACCTTCCCCTCGCACTTCCATCTCTTCTGACGAAGCCCCTTCCCCCGCTCACTTCAAAGTAGAGCTCGAACCTGCTTGCGATATCTTCTCCGATCACATGGTTGACGATCACGCAGTGCCTTCTAAAGGCCATCATTCGCTTTGGCAGGGTCTATCCCACCAATCCCTCCCTTTCAATGGCTCACGCGGCTCTCTCCTTGGCGAGCTTTACGATCATGATTTGCCTGTCGATCAATCTGCTAATATGTATGACCACCCCAACGACGGCGAGTGGCCCCCTCAGCTCCCTCGTCCACTTCACCATCCTTCCCAAGACTTAGCTGCTGTGCGGAGGGCCACCTACCCTTATGTCCGCCAGGATCGTGATGCGTCGGCTCCCTATTCCCAAGCGCCGTTTATTCCCCAAGATTGCGAGCCAATGCACAGTCCGTATTCTCGCGCTGATACCCTCTACGGGGAGCCACTTCCTCTTATGGACAATTCCCCGCAACTCATCTCCATTGGTCCGGATAGCCATTCGTTTCATCCTGGTCATTACGATGTGTCTGTCTCTTCATCCCCCGCCTCCTCATACGTCGAGTTCGAAAATCTCGATCGTAATGTAAAACTGGAAGAGTCCGCGCCGGTCATTGTTCCCTCCCAGACCTGCCTTTATCGTCCCCCCTCATCAGGCGCCATACATCCCATGTCATATCTCCCTTCCCATACTGGTCTTCCGGTCCAGCATACTGATGACGCTGCATCCAAGGAGACGCAATACCTTCGTCGCCGGTGTTTCAACTGCTCTCAGACCGAACCGCCCAGCTGGAGACGTTCTACTCTCAATCCCGGAAAAATTGTCTGCAACAAGTGTGGTCTCTACGAGCGCACACACCTACGTCCGCGACCCTTACGGTTTGATGAGCTCAGGACGGGCAACAAGTCGCGCAAACAATCCAAGAGTGTTTCCGGCTCCGCAGCTTCCAAGTTGATCAAGAAAGAGGTTGAAGCCCAGGCGATGTCCCGTCGTGCGTCTGTGTCTTCATCCTCATCCTCTGTCCACAGCAGCAGCGATTGGGATGACTCAGGTTCGTTGACGAATATTCCGAGTTAGTTCTCTGCTGACTAAGCTTTGAAGTGTCTGTTTATTCGTCGGGGTCAGCGCCGCCGTCGTCCTACAACTCTCCCGCTGTCACTAGCTTTGCCCTACCTCTGGAACGTTCTTCCCAGTCACCTCCCCTAGGCTCCCGTGATGGCGGAATTCGCCTCCCCAACGCCCCTCTTTCAGACATTGCTTCCCTTCAGTCAATGCCAGCATCTCCGCGGAAGGCCGCGACATCGCCTGATTACGGGTTGACACCTATTCAAGGCGATTACTATGGCCGCCGGACATCACTCCCTGTGGATATCCCAAAGGCACCTATCGAAATGCCCGAGATCACCGGCTGGCAGAGTGTGCCAATGGCCGGTTCTCCACCAAACAAGTCAAGCAAGCCGAGCGCGTTACGAAAAGCAGTTGCTGCGTGAATTATTTTTCCGACCTGGCCCCCTCTCGTTACGCCCTAATTGCTGTGAGATATACGCTTTATCTATCTATTTATTCTATTTTTTTTCTCTCGCAAAATGGCCGTTCCGCTGCTCACTTATCGCCAGCACATCCGCACTTCCTCTGGAGCGTTTCTACCTGTGGCTAGTCGCTTCTTCATTGTACTCATCGGCAATGTATCCATTCCTATCTCGCATGGCGTATTATTTTCCTCCTTGACTGACGAGTTTGATTAAATTTATTTCTTGCGGTGCCTTCTTGCTTGGGACGTTACATCCGGTCTCGTCTTACAGTCTTGTAATGTAATCATAGGTAGAAATAACGAACATCGATGAAATGAAATTGCAACAACGGCATGGGCGGTCATCACAAGGTTTCGTGAATTGCCGCCGGTTGCGATATAGTTGATAATTACATGTTATGGTGGCGGTTTGAGCCGAATCATCCGACTGCAGTATTACGCTGTCAAAGTGGAAGCAGTGGTAACCAGTGCCATGCAGGGGTTACAGGAGGGGGGGACGTGCTTCATGGATTGATGGGAATGCGATGCGTCCCATGGACCGTAATGGTAATGTAATGAAACACAAACGAAGAGTCCGCCACTAGCTCATACAGCCTCCATAAGGAAGGGCGCAGGGCTGCCGTAAAGAGGTGGTCCGGCCCAAAGGCTTAGTGATATGGGAGGCTGCCCAGCCTCTGCGGCGCCTTTAACAAACGCATGGAAGGCGCTGATTGGATTACCACAATGGTGGAAAAACTCCGAGAGGCAACTAGTGTTGGCGCGTGGGCATAATAATTTTAGGAAGAGGGACACGGACGTTGCTCTAGACCGAAGGGCAAAGAGTGAGTCCAATCGAGCCCCCCTACATACGAGTCATTCCCGCAACAGAGGTGAGTGGCAACTCTGTTCCGTCAAGCTCGCGGTATTTGGCGATGGCGGTGGCGATGGGGTTGGCACATGGGAAAGGGCGCCGAGTGACCGGATCGTGTTGAGAGAAGATAAGGGATTTTATTTTGTTTTATTTACCTAGGACTGGCCAATATACCGGAATTGAGAGAGAACGCCGAGTTGACCGCTAAAGGGATTCACCCACGCAGGTGCCCCTCCCCCCCCCGGATTGCTGCGGTTAGGTTCAGGTCCTGTCAGGTCGTCAGGGACTGGGGTGTGTGTATGCGTTCTTCTTCTCTGCCTGCTGCTCTGCACAAACAGCATTCTTTCTTACGGCACGCCACAACAAACAAGCACAACAAAGACGGAGTGGGCGGTTGCCTAATTCAATTGCAATTACAATTACACTATTACGCACCGCCTTTCAGCGGGGCTTTAATCGGCCGCCGTCATCTTGGGATCGGTTGCATTTCCCTTCCCAGGGTGCTTCCCAGAAGCTTGATCGGGAACGACGCGCACGCACATGTGTCCGTGTCCGGGCGGTGCACTCGCCGGCACGAAAAATAAGCAAAATAGTCTCTGCCCCTCCTCCGCGTAATCGCACACAACCCGCGGACACACCCCACCTTGGTTATCAGGGTCCGGCCAGTCAAAGTGAAACGTGTACAATATTACTCAATACATGCGACTAGGGTATTGGAACGTATTACCGCGCCGATGGATATATGTTCCTTCGTACCATGGTATCACGAGGGGTTGCCGGTGGGGGACTTTGGTCCTAGTGCGCAAAACTACGTTCAAAGTGGGACAAGAAGAAGAAAAAGAACAGACACAGCCTACAGGGCCCCGCCCATCGACCAGTTGTGGCAGCCGCCTGACGAATATCTCCGCTCGTCTTCACAGCCCCACTCATTCCGGGTGGCGGTGTCCCTGACCTCGTTCCCATACACCTCCACTTAGACACCAAGAATTGTTGCGGTCACCCGAAAAAGGCAAATCCGAGGAGAACTGGGAACTTGGGGAATGGGCGTCGCTCACTGGGAACTCCCGCGCTTTCGGCTGGAGTCGACCATCTTGCCTCTCTTCTTCTCATCCGATTCCCACACGACGAGCCGTGAGACCGCCGAAAGCACCCGTGCAGCCAGCCGAGACGCGACCCATTGGGAAAGCATTCCCCCTGGGATGAGGCCAACCAAGTCCTTCAGGTCCCAGACATCCCTGTGGTGGGTAATCCTCCCTTGTTCGTTGAAAGATAGTCGGGTGAAGACGTGGAGCTTTAGGTGGAGGGGACTGGGGAAGGGGAGACCGATGCCGGGGACTGTGAGCGTCGGTAGAGACGGTCCGCTGAGACCAGAAATAGACAGATGCAGCGAGCGGGTGGATGAATTACGCTGTGCCTCTGACGTGAGAGCATATGGCTGGGCGGCGTTCATGTGGCCAAAAAGGCGCTCGGAGTGAAGCCCGGGAAAGAGAAGTATATTGAGTGTGTGCTCCACAATGCATCGCCTATGCCCATCTGACAAGGGCATGATGTGAGCCCCGGCCAACCCATTGAGAAAGACCATAGATAGGAGAGATAAATCGAGCGCTCGGCCTGTCAAACGCTGACTCACCGAAACTTTCGTTCTCGCACACATCATCAACCTCTGTCCACATACGGGAAATCTGAAACCACGACTCTCGTTCCGCCGGGCTGTGAGCCCAGCCACAGAGGCTGCGCAACAGCGATGTGGGCCTTGGGGCGTCTAATTCTGCTAATTGTTGAGAGAGGGAACGGACGTCCCCAATGGCATCGCGAGACGTCGCAGTGATGACTGGATTCTCATAACTGGGGAGGACGTCAAGACGGTGTGAACACGAACGTAATGGGGATATGGGGCTTACACTGGCGGGATCGCATTAATAGCCGAATACAACTACATCAGAAGCAAGGACTTTACCTGCATCTGCCTCGTAGAATCGGCTGAGTGTATCCCAGGACACAGGATCCGCCTGGCTATACACAAGGTTGCAGACTTCTATCGCTGCTGTATGGCGTGAAACGAGGGAAGCATCTGATCTGGTAAGCTGACGACGAAATTCTGTAGAAGGAAAGGCGATAGTAGAGGCCATGGGCGTAAAGCGTTATCGGACTGTTGGTAAAGAGATTGAAGCTAGAGATGGATAACAGAAACTGGTTGGCGACGCAATGCGGCACCTGTGTGTGCCTTTACCCGTCTTGTCCTGTCTCGTCGTCCTCTCTCCACCCTGCTGTGTCACGTGTCATAAATCGTGCTCACTGCCTGTCACGGTCAACTATCGTACACTTGCCCATGTCTTTCCAACATGCACCCGTAACAAAAGGTCCTTTTATTCGAGTTTATGGTACACACACAGTCTAATTAGTTGGCACTCTCGTAGGAGTTATGATGGCCCTCGCCGTCTCATCCATCACCGTTGCAATATTCGACGCGAAGCAATCTTTTCACTTGCAAGTACGCACCTTGAACGTTTCGTCGCGGTTTTTGAGCATCAACAGTCAGTCTTAGCTTGTCCCACATATATCGAGGGATCACCAGGTAACGGCGACTCGTCGTTCACCAGGCACTCCAAGCTCCTTACGCTTCCTCGTCTAGTATTGGCGGTTCTTCGGCCACCACGTCGCGTTCTCCAATTCGAGCGAGCTCTTTCTCTGGGAACTCATTCTATACAGCATCGGCGTGAGCATTGAACGACAGTTTGGATGCGTGAAATACGCCGTAAGGTTTTTAGGCTCATTATAGTTTTTCCTGTCCTCATGTAATATTTCAGTCCTTCCTCGTGGTATCCACACCGTTGGTCACCGCACTCGAGCTTCTATCGCTTCTCGCGCTCCATCGGTTTGGCCCTAGCTTCAATGTCATACCTTCTGGCCCGGTGGGCCTAGCCTTCAGTTTACTATACCAGTATTCCATTCTCGTGCCCGCCACATATCATTTTCGTATTTTCGGAGTCACGCTCTCGAACAAGATATTTATTTACACACTCGCATTACTGGTAAGCAGCATTCTCGAACCCTCGACATGTTCTAATTTTTTTTGTTATGCCCCCCTGCCTCGTTCTCTAGCTTGCGTTTAGCCAGCCATGGTCCACCACACTCGTCGCAGTTCTTGGGCTTACCGCCGGAGCCCTATACCGCTCTGATATCGCTAATTTAAAGAGTTATCGACTCCCCTCCTGGTTCGTCCGACTGTCCTCCCGCTATTTGCTCTCGCTTGTTGGAGAGACTCGGGCTGTCCGCCGTACCAACCGTGCTTTACCCGTTACTGACCCGTCCGAGACGACACCCCCTCGATTGGAGGACGAGGTGGTTACTACTGCGCACGCCCCACGCGGGGAGCGTGCCGCTCGCTTAGCTACCGGTTCAAGAGATGCCGCCGGGCAACCTGGACCATCAGTCATGCGGGAATGGGTCAACGAACTTACCGGGAGGGTAGACCGTGCCTCTACAGGCATCCGCGTTCCGACCGAAGATGAGATATCACAACTCATGGGTATTTTCCCGGACTTGCAGAGGGACGTGATCGTTGCTGCTCTCCAGCGCAGGTGGGTCCATTTTCGTTTCTGGGGTTTCGTGGCATGACGATCGGCGCAGTCCGAACATAGAAAGTGCAGCGGAGACACTACTCAGTGCCTCATAAGCATGATCAACGCGCGGAAGATACCCTCGGAAACACACTGTCACCGGAGGTGTTCACCTCCCCTGGATATAACGCGACATTATCTTCCTTGCAATTACATTTTGTTTAGTCACGTCCAACATAATTAAGTTGTACACAACAACAGGAGCATGTACATGTTTTGTCAGGGCTCTGCCTCTTCGTCAGAAGCCGCACCTTCTTCATCGCCCACGAATGCAGAGAAAGGAACAGCATACAATCGGATGACCGGCTGCGGAGGGAAACGAACCATGAGCGAGGTAATGAGGCCTGTCGCTAGCAAGCACGAGAAGTGCGCCAGCACCGCGACCGAGGAAGCAAAGAGGGCACATACCTTGTTTGGATCCTTTACCAAGACATATTTGCCTTCGGGCATCTTCAAGCACAAGTCGGCGACAGTCCTAACTATTCCCCAACCGTTCGCCAAGGAGACATTGAGCTGAGCGGCGAAATCCAACGACCGCATCGAGGCCGTGCTCAGGATGACGTGCCGGGTGTTGTCACGGGGATTCGCCCTTGAGACGTAGCTAGTCAAAAAAAAAGGTGTGAACGGCGTGCAATGCGGGCCAAATAATTCAACTCCTGGCCTTACCCAATTTTCATCTGTTCCGCGCCAGCTAAGACGCTCTGGACGGACCATTTCGCGAGCTTGCAGCTGTTATTTTTCATCTCAGTTGCAACGACCGCTCCACGCTGAGAATCTAGCTTCGAACGCCAATCCGGCGCACCCCCAGCCCCGGGTGCACGGGGATCGAATTCGTTCAGCGCGCGGACGGTGATCAGGCCCTGCCCCTGCAGCGGGCTCCCTTGACCGGGTAGATAAGCATCGACCTCGGTCCGCACGCAGATTTTGATGTCTTCGTCTTCTGTAATGCCGAGATCGAAAACTCGGTACCTATATCCACACGAGGCAAGAGGTTCCGTCTCATCCGGACCATAAAATGGATTGGGCTTCTCGAAGTCTATCGCGGGTGGAGGGGAGGCCTCGATGACGGACTGGAACCCGAAGTTTTGGTTGATATAAGTCGCCTCTAGGGAGAGTGACGTCGCGGTGTTGATGGAAGACGGTTCGGGGGTTCTCTCGTTTGGATTGCTGGGATTCGGAGCAGTAGGATCTTGCGGTGGATCTGCCGCGTTTTCATTGACGGTGACCGTGTCAAAAGGGCCACCGTCTCTCTTGTCGAAGAATACCTTATCGCCCTCGCGGACAATGACTATGTCCCAGGGGTAGACGGAACGCGGCGCACACATGAGGACACTTAGGATAACGTCCGTCGCGTATATCGCCGCCGTGCCTTTGGACGCAAGCTGATAAAGTGAACTCAATATCGGGACGCTTGACACACGGGACGTGACATCGATACCTGCTGTATGATAGGGTCATCTGACGTGGTTGTGTTGTACTTGATTCGGTCAACGGGCTGAAGGGGACGTTCTGTTTTGGTGGTGATACGATCATAAGCTTTGTTATAGGGATAAAGGCGACCGTATGACTCGCTAATTGTGGATCAGTTTTTGCAGAAAAAAGACATCGAAGAAGAAAAGTACATTTCTTCAGGTTCATCGACTTCGAGCCTCAACTTCGCGAGACGATGGAACTCGATCTCCTCCAGCATCTGCCAACTGGGATCGATAGCCACTGAGGACTCGCGCGTGCGATTGTTCTTGGGACGAGATTAGGCATGGTATTGCAGAGATATACTTACAACTACTTACTTTGTCCCAGTCACGCCATCCTCTCCTCCCGCCCCGCTGCCCCGCACCACGGTTGTTTGTAAAGCCCCCACGGCCGCCCCTCTGAGAACCACGCGCATTGTAGGAAGTAGCGCCACGGGTGGTGCCCCTTCCTCTCCCAAACGCACCACCTCGGCGGGGTGCGCCAGTCTTGTTATCCACGAGAGAGAAGCTCGATTCATCCTCGACCTGGAAAGCAAATGCACTCGGAAGGCCACTCCCGAAGGCTTGCACGGCATCCCTGCGACCGCGAGGACCGGTTCTGGGATTGACAGCGGCGCCAGATACGGTCTGTCGATTGTCTCCAGAGATATCATTCCAGTCGGCAAATCGACCGAGTTTATCTGACTTTGAGTAAGGAGCGTACGGAATATCCTTGAACTTGAAGGTCTCAGGGAGATTGGAGGATGACGGCCCCCAGCTACCGTCTGGATTATCGTGAATCGGCGGTAGTGAGAACGAAGCCATTTCAGCAGACCAGACAACAAGTGAGATATAAAATAAAATTGGAAATAAGGGATTATCGCGAGTGTGGCGTGTGAAATCCTAACCAGTAGGACGCCAACGATGAAGTACGTCCAGTTGGCTCAATTCAGCTCAAGCACATTTGCCAACTCGTCTGCTGTAGCGTCGTGCGCGAAATAAACAGAATCAATGAACGGGAGCTCGGGTTTGGTGCAGGTGGCGCCTCTTGGCATGACGAATATAAAGGTGTGTGTGATGGACTTGCTACACGCCAGCATCGCAGCTAAAGCATCATTCACCACACATCAGATTCAGCCTACATATTCATTGGTGGGCTTCATTACGACCTAACTGAAGGGGACGTAATCACAATATTCTCGCAGTAAGCTTATCAAGTTCTCTGCGTCACACTTTTTCCAATAGGTATCGCAGATATGGCGAAGTCGTCGACGTTGATCTTCCTCGTAACAAGGAGACAGGGAAAACCAGGGGTTTTGGCTTCCTCATGTATGAAGACCAACGATCTACCGTTCTTGCGGTCGATAACCTCAACGGCGCAACGGTATTAGAAAGGACACTACGTGTTGACCACGTCAAGAAGTACCGACAGCCAAGAACGAAGGGTGAGGACGGTGAATGGAAGGAAGCCGAAGGGCAGAGCCTCAACGCCATGCCCAAAATGATTGGTGAGCGTCTACAAGTAAACCCATCCCCTTCTAAATCCACTGATACCTTGCTTCAGAAGAACCCGGTTCTGAATCCTCAGGAACATCAGAACCTGACATTGACCCCGACGACCCTATGCGGGATTATTTGCTACAAAAATGGCGAGAAGAGCGGACTGGGAAGAAAGCCAAGAAGGCCAAGTCGAAGGGTAAGCACAAGAATGAGACCCCAGAAGAGAGACAGGCTCGAAAGGAACGCAAAAGGGAGAAGAAGGCGAGGCGCGAGGTCACAAAGTCCGAAGGTTTGAAGGGTGTCGAAGCGTTGCTCAAGTCTCTGGACAATCCTAGGAAACACTAGTCTAGTTTATGAGACAGGACAAATTGGACATTGGACAATGGCCCGATGAAAAACATAAAATAAAAAGTTCCCCATATGCGGGAGGAGGTAAGGAATATCACTACAAGTGTCCTCATTAGAACGACAGAGACAAAAGGGTACTGAAGGGCTCGATAGACGGGCGCCGATCTGTCGCGCTTGTCAGGGTCAGATCCGAACTGAATGGTTAGTAACACACCACGCCGCTGTTTAGTATAGTACATTATCGTCTCTTCCTGTCTGTCCTTACACGCTTTCCCTCTCGCATAGATCGGCTTTCGCAGCCATTGCCAACTCGATTTTGTTCTAACCTGGAACAGGTCGCTCATGTTTCTACACCACTTTCTCTTTCTAGCTGTAGCAAGCGCATCAATAGCCCCTGCATTCGCGTCGAAAAGGGGGCATTTTATCCACAGAGCTTATGGTGATGCTTTCAGGCGAGTATAGTGGGTTTTTGTGCCGGCTATGGCGCAAATCTAATCCATGCGCCCATTCAGCCCAGCCTTGTCGAGTAGAGACGACGTACAATGTATCTCCCCAGACCCAGCCAACACTGTCACCGATCGCATGAACATTGCCCTCAACTCTTCTGGCCCGGGCTTTGTTTTACAACTCTGTCCTAATGCTCACTACATGATCCAGGCGCCGATTCTGTTCGCTGCGCCTAACCAAGAGATCAGCACCGTAGGCTATCCCACCGACAACTCTAGGGCAACCCTTGTTGTGAGTGGCCCAGTTGCGAATGGACAAGGCCACACAATCGCCATCGATGGTACTTGCTCAAATTGCAGTGGCATCAAGTTGCGCAATATCCAAGTGAGCAACTTCACGTTTTGTTTCGGGTTTTTCTCATCTATATTTCAGATTAATGGGACCCGTGCTGGTGCATCTCCAACTGGTGGCGGGGCAAATATCGAGATGGGTGGCGCGAATTCGAACCAGTTGATTGAATATGTGCACTCGTATGATCCACGCAGTTGGTCCTGTCTGCACATCGCGGAAGGTGGTCTCCTTTGCAACAACGTCATAGTTCAGAACAACGACATCGGTCCGTGTGGCTCGGATGTATATCAGCAATGGGCCGATGGTATTAGCATCAGCTGCCGTTCCGCTATCGTTCGCAACAATTTGGTGAACGACCCATCGGACGGCGGAATCGTTCTGTTTGGTTCGCCTGGCTCGCTTGTTGAGAACAACACTATCTGGGTGACCAATGTAAGCTACACAACTATTGCATGGTCCTACCGCAAACTTACCGTCGCTCTAGAACACATTACTCGGTGGCATAAACATGGTTGACGTGACACCGTGGGGTGGTGATTATTCTGGCACCGTCGTGCGGAACAATACGATCATCGGTGGCTTTGCTACAGACTCGGACTCCGCCACCAAGTCTGACGGTGATAGTGTGGACGATGTCATAATCAAGTCGGTCATTTTCTTACGAGAGTCTCGCTACATCTGACAGGCTTCGCAGGATCGGCATAGCGATCGGACCTCAGACGTGGTTTGTCGACTTTTTCGGCGCAAACCTCAGCTCTTCGGGTACCGTTCTAGACAACAGTCTTACTGGCGCGTTCGGATACGGTATTGCTATTACCTCGGCTCGTAACTTCACTGTGCAGAACAACGTCCTTTTCGGAAACACCTCGTTCGTTGGCTCCCGTGGGCCGAACTGTAGCGCTTCCGACCCTACGCCATCGAGTGCCGCCTTTATCGTCGACTCGGTGAATGTAACGTCGTCCACCATCCAGTCCGATTTTCAATCCGTGCAGGACGCCAAAGGGTTGACTTGTGTCCAACCTCTGGATGGTGATTACTGGCCGTACGGTGGGAATCCATCTCAAGGAAACTTTACTCCGCCTCTACCTAGTACATCGACACCGACACCATCCCAGTCGCAGTCGGCCCAGAGTTCTGGAGGACACAGCTCTACAGGTGGCAAAGTTGGTTTAGCGATCGGCATCATCGTCGGCGTCATTGCTATTGTCGCAGCAGTGATTTTCGTCCGAAGAAGAGCTGTGAATCGGCAGCTCTTGGCCTCGGTCTCGAGGGCGAGGGCCAATGCAGGCTTCGTAAAAGCTGGAGAAGGGTTCTCGTACTAGCCGAGACTGGGACTGCACCACTGACTCTGTTACCCGTTTTTTCCACTATATGTGTCGTACATTCGGATATTTGTCGATAGATGTTAGAGTCGCTTTGTCCTTGTCCTTGTATTTCTGTCTCCTGTCAGTGTTCAATGACAATTTCCCTTCGGATGACGTAATCCCATACTGTTCCGGCGCGCCGCATTTGTGTGCGACTTGTCCCTGTTCCTCTTTAACAGGCGTCACGACCTAAACCAGGGATTCCGTCGACACTGTGTTCATCTTCTTCATAAACTACAGCACAAATGGATAATGTTCAAGGGTAAGTTTGACGATTTATCAACCGGAATCGACCCACGAGTAGTTAACTGTCTTGGCCTAGGTATCATGGTGTTACACCCCCCATTTCGACCACCGAATCAAGCGAGAGAGAAAAAGAGGTAACTACTACTCTCATGGAGGAACTGCGCCGGCAAAATACAATGGAGAGCGAAGAAGAATCAAGGACAAGGTGTGTACACCTCACAGCGAACACCCCCACCTCCGATCCTCTGTCACCGGACATGTCCCCCCACTCGGTATTACATTCCGGGCTTCACTCCGGGCTTCGTCCGACCCAATAAATACGATTCGAGTTGTAGACCGCAACTAGAATAATGGATCTGTTTCTGACGTGCTTCCCACCAGAGAAATTGTGCTTGGACGTCTCGCAGCCCTTGTCAAGTCATTTGTCAAAACTGTGTCACTTGCCCGCGGCCTCTCGGAGGCTGCAGCGGAGGCTGCCGGAGGAAAAATCTTTACTTTTGGGTCGTATCGTTTGGGTGTACATGCCCCAGGGTCTGACGTCGACACATTATGCGTCGTTCCGAAGCACGTCTCTCGAGAAGATTTTTTTGATGTCTTCGAAGGCATGCTCAGGAACACAGAGGGTGTGACAGAGGTTTCCGTGAGCCACTCAGGTCTTGTTATGTGTGTCGTAACTGATTTTGTTGGCATTGCCAGGGAGTTCCAGAAGCATATGTCCCCATCATCAAGTTAAAGATCTCGGGGATCCCCATCGATTTTCTCATGGCTCGTCTTGCGCTTTCGTCAATACCAGACGACCTGACCTTGCAGGATGATAATTTACTCCGTAATTTGGACGATCGGTGCATCCGAAGTTTAGGAGGCAGGCCGTGCATCCCATATGGTTTACGTGGGATGTTGACGAGTTTCCAGGTTCTCGTGTTACGGATCAAATCCTTCGACTCGTCCCAAACGTGAATGTTTTCCGCGATGCCTTACGATGTATCAAGCTCTGGGCTTCACGTAAGGACGCTCGACCATGTGTGTGCTCTCGGCCATCTCAAAACTTTACAGGGCGAGCTATTTATTCCAATGTGAACGGTTTCCTTGGGGGAGTGGCCTGGGCCATGCTCGTTGCGCGTATATGCCAGCTATATCCTAATGCAGTCGCGGGCGCGATTGTCAGCCGATTTTTTATTATCATGTATCAATGGTGCGGCCTATACCTAGCCGCGTTGGAACACTGCCTCACGTTCACTAGGGCGTGGCCACAACCCGTGCTTCTCAAACAAATCGAGGATGGGCCCCTGCAAGTGCGAGTATGGAACCCAAGGGTACTGCGACCTTTTGCACCTCTACACATTCATTCTAACTCATCCCTCAGTTGTACCCCGGTGATCGAGCGCATCGAATGCCCATTATCACACCCGCGTATCCTGCTATGTGCGCCACTCATAATGTTACAGCTTCAACACAAATGGTCATGACGGAGGAATTTAAAAAAGGTGCGCCTGGGATTCTGGCTGTATAATTGTTGCTCACGCTTCCTTTCAGGGGCAGACATCGTCGATAAGGTTATAGTCGGGACGGCAGAATGGGCTGAACTTTTTGCGAAGCACGATTTCTTTCATAAATACCGATACTACCTCCAAATTATTGCTTCAACAGGCGAACACGACCTCCAACTCAAATGGTAAATATTTGTCTTTTCTTTCACCCGCTCTCACGTTCTTTTCACGTCGTAATTCCACAGGGCCGGGACGGTTGAGTCGCGACTAAGGCAGCTGGTCATGAAGCTCGAACTTGTCGATTCTCTAACCCTTGCCCACCCATTCATCAAGGGCTTTGAGCAAGTAGCATACTGCGTCTCAGACGAGGAGGTCCGCCTGGTTGCTCAGGGCGAAACAACAGAAGCCATTGCAAAACGGAAGGCTGAGGACATTGAGGGTGTCGAGGGTGCACGACCAGTGTATTCGACGACTTTTTACGTCGGGCTCGGAATCGAAGCCAAGCAACGTGCGTGGTATAGCAAGTACTAGGACCGAGCCTGTTGCTTATGGTTCCACTTTTCATTGAACAAAGCCGGCTCAACGGGTCCTCGGAAACTTGATATCTCTTGGCCGACTACTGAATTTACTAAGATGGTTAAGAGCTGGGATAAATTTGACGAAGTCAAAATGGGAATTATCGTGCGACACATTAAAAGGTCGGTAGTGCGACTCTCCTTTGGCCCTTGGTTTACTTTTGATGTAGCTCTGCCCTACCTGATAATCTGTTTGACCCCGGGGAGCGTCAACTCAAGCCCGTTGTCAAGAAAAGGCCGAAGCAAGTCAAGGTGCGTAAGACACAAGGATATGGCTAGTCTTTTTCTCACTCTGTTGGGATTGTCCTTCATCTCAGCCCGCGGAGAAAACAAACGTGTCACCGGACCTCCCTGCTCCGAAGAAGCTGCGGTACGCTTTGCAATGGACCCCTGATGCGACGCCGTCTTGTTTTGATGCGACTTCTGAAAGGCCGTCATATAATCTAAGCTCAGATTCGACAGCGCCCTCTGCCCAGGTCGTGAAACCTGCTGAGAATGGGACTTTAACAATCCCTCGTACGCCCGACACTGCGGTCGTCATCAAAGCAGCACCGACACCGGTATACTCTGTAGATATCAAGGACCCGACCACCATCAAGTCACAGCTCCCTTTCAACGATGGTGTTGCTGTTACGACTGGCGCGGGTGCCCCATAGTAAAGTGCTTCCTGGGAGGGCCCCGGGGTTTTTTTTTTCATTAGAAGGACCTGCATTCCCGACGGCGGTCCATGTGTCGGTTATCAAGTCTTGCTTCTGGTTCAGTATTGACTTGGATTTATTCAATTCCATCTCTAGGGGCTACATCTGACCCTTGCCAAGATTGTGGTCCAATCCAAAGACCCAACGGTACCGATTCTCCTTGCTCTGGCTTGTACTTTCGCTGTTTTCTTTCAAGCTTTCGCACAACAGGGCGTAGAGTATCTACCATGTACTTTTCGTGTGACAACTCATACATGTATTCCTATTCGTATGGATTTTATAAATAATATGACCATGATGATAATTCGCGCGTAACTGTCCGTGTATACACATAAGTCCGGGACGGTGACACCCTACAGAGCCTCCTTGCCAAAATCGCCGGGTTCACCATATGTCGGAAGCTTGGCAACCCCCAACCCATCGTCGCGGTAAAATAGCTGCTCGCTGTGACTACTCAAAATCCTTGGTCCGTCGCCATTAGGGACCCCCATAATCAGTTTTGGACCCAATGCAGTGAAGTCCAAGGAATTTCCGACTTTGAAGGAGTCCGTGCTCCAGATGCGCTGATAAATGAACTGAGAGCACGGAAGCTCGCCCTCTGGTGAAGGCATCAGCCCTACCTGATCCGGCGCACGGAGCCAAAGGCGGACGCGATGGGTGGCCCCTCGAGGCGTAGAGGTGACGGGAATGGTACTGAAAAACAAATCAGTTATGGGAGAGATGGGAATCGGAACGATGAAAACCATACTAAAGAACAAAGTTCAGATGCTCTGGAGAACAGTCCAAGCTGACGATGAAATCACTGAATAACACACGACCGACACCGCAACCGTCGTATTCGAGACTCAGACTGTAAACACCTCCAAGAACCTGTCGCCACCTGATACGGAGGCTTGAGAAAAATGAATCAACGGGGAGGGCAAGAATAGTTGCGTGCCTGATAACGAAGTCCATGAGCGCCCTGCCTACGACGATCTTGTAAAGAAGGGTATGCGAGTTGACGCTGCGCAATCTTGCGAAAGTAGCATCTTGGATCGAATAGAAGTCCGGATCCCTGCCTATCCACAAGGAATCCTCGGAGAACAGTCGATGGTCGATATCACCAGCGCGGAGCCAAACCCGTAACGAAAACAGGCATCCCTGCGGGAGACACGACCTAGGGGGATAAGCGCTATCCATCCCCAATGTGTGAGCAGCGGCCCATAGCCTGAAAACCCGCGCAAGCACTCACAAGACGACGAATTTAAGTTCTCGCGGATCAACACTTAGACTGAGAGTCGCAGGTTCGGAGATAGGTCGCTCAAATACACCGGCCTTCAAGGAGAGATAGAAAGTGTGCTCGCGTGAGAGCTCGCGCAAGGGTTCAATCCTATGGTAAAGCGACGGGTCAGGAGGGACATGCACTCGAACGTATCATGAGCAAATCAGAGGCGAACGGACGTGATGAATAGCCGAAGATCCACGCCCCCGATGTTTAGACCATATGTGTGAATGACTTTGCGTACGTCTGGAGAGGGAAGGCTGAAGGGTGTAAGGCTCGCGAGGATGGTTCAGGATTGCAGACGGGATTACCTGTCTACGGAACGAGATAGGCTACGATTAGGCAGTGTCGGCAGCCTTCTGTTCATCGTTCTACGGACAGCAACAAGGGATGCGTCAGTTGTTTTGTTTAGAAAGAACAGATTGATGGATAGTACAAGTTGGCGTTAGGATCCATCGAGTCGCTTGCAGATCCATGGGGGGTATATGCCGGTGAAAGACCACTGGTGGGTATTCGGACCATGAAGGTCTCTGGACGGGGACAGAGGTCTGATGGCGGCGCTGCTCTAGCCAAGACGGTCATGCTCGCTCGATCACGGACTCCATCATCATTACGGACACTCCACAGGCTGTACAGCACTGGTCTGACCAACACCGTCAGAACATTCGAAAAAGGTAATCGATGGCCTGGATGGGAAGTCGTCATTGGCATTGAAGTGCACGCACAAATCAAATCGCGCAAGAAATTGTTCTCTCGTGAGTCATTCACTCCTCACAGAGTTGACTCGACCGACGTCGGGGTCATGACTCTCAGATGCGTGGACACCCGACCTCGGAAGTACGCCAAATTCTTGTGTGTCTCCTTATGACGCTGCCTTTCCTGGGACATTACCCGTAAGTAACAAAAACGTGTTATAGAGAACCTGGTGCCGTTAAAGTTGAGCCATGACGATTTACAGCGCCTCAATCCTGCATGCATCAACCTTGCTCTCAGAACGGCTATTGCTCTTCAGTCGGATATCCAACACCGATCAGCATTTGATAGAAAACATTACTTCTATTCAGACCTTCCTGCAGGGTATCAAATCACGCAGCGCTACCGTGAGAATCGAATTCCACCTGTCCAATATCAACTTCACTTTTACGTCCTAGACCCAATTGCACGTGGAGGACATATCTTTCTTCCTCAGAGCGATGTTTCCGTTCGTATTGAACAGATACAACTCGAACAGGTAACCATCAACCTTCCTCTTCGTGGTGACATGCGACGGATATTAAGACTACCAGGACACTGGAAAATCGATCTTCGATCCCCGTCGCCGACTCTTGTCAATAGATTTGAATAGGGCAGGGATGGGCCTCATGGAGATTGTATCGAAACCGGACCTAAGGTACGACTCGAGATCACAACTCAACAGTGATATACTCGGCTCACGGTCGTAGATCCCCAGAGCAGGCAGGTGAATACGTTCGAACGTTGCAGGCCGTGCTCAGATCTATTGGAGCTAGTGATGGAAACATGGAGCAAGTACGTGAATCTCTTGATGGCCCACCAACGAGACATTTTACCTTCGTCAGGGATCTTTGCGCTGTGATGTAAATGTTTCTGTCAACCGCCCAGGACAGCCGCCTGGTACGCGGTGCGAAATTAAGAATCTCAACAGTGTGCGCTTCATGATTGCGGCAATCGGTAATCACAAATTAAACATCAATCTGATCTCCCACTGAGAAGCTTCCCACATTGCATCGTTCCAGGCTCAGAGGTGTACCGGCAAATTGCTATGCTGGATACCGGCAAATCGGTACCTCAGGAGACGCGCGGTTTTAATGAAGATACAGGGGAAACTTTCACGCTACGAAGCAAAGAAGGGGCTCCAGATTATCGTTATATGCCTGATCCTAATTTGCCGCCGCTATTTTTGACGTCGGTGAGAAAGTTCCAAGTAAATGCCACGGGACCTACTCACTTCTCGTTCGGTAGGAACTCATCTCATCTGTCCAAGAGGATATGCCCGCACTTCCTGATGAAATCAGAGAACGCCTGGTGCTCCATGGCCTCACTCAAAATGAAATCGACGTTTTGATGGCAGTAGATTCGGGACACGAGGTTGGCTTTGATGGTCGGCAGGGCCGTGGTGCCGTCACATATTTTGAGGCATTATTGACCAATGACCGTAGCTCAAAGACTGTCATCAATTGGTGAGCCTTCAATTGTTACATGGTGCGGTAAACTCACTGCCATAACTTATTGATGAAGGATAATACATGAACTTTTAGGACAGCTGGCGTTACGAAAAAAGGTGTTTCGCGAAAACCCCATCTCTTTGGAACAGATGGGAGGTCTGATTGATATGGTCCAAAGCGGCCTCGTGACTGGTACGTGGTGGTGATCTGATATTAGGCACTAGTTTTTTTGACCTCTCCTCAGGATCATCCGGAAAATTATTGTTACGTCACATGCTCGATAATCCGTCGCCCGCGGCTTCGACAGAACTCGCAAGGCGCCTCGGCCTCTTAGCTACGCGAGAGGACGGTTTACTCGAGCGACTCTGTGTGCAGGCCATAGCCGACATGCCGAAAGAGGCAGATGCGGTGCGTCGAGGGGTCCCTAATGTCATCAACAAACTCTTGGGGCGGGTCATGAAATCTAGTAATGGGACGACAGATCCCCAATCCGTCCGAAGAGTGCTCGAGAAACTGCTCTCTCCGTCATAAGGCTTTGATTGCAATCTCACGTTGTCATTGACACTACACTCGATTCAAACTTTTTACACAGAGCTATTCCTTCTTCCTACACTCAAATTCAGAACTTCAAGCACCCTTTTCGCAGACCATTCTTTTTCCTACGCTGAGTTCCAGGCACCTACACTGTGACTTTCTGAGCGAAAAATTGCGTCCACTCAACCTCTCCCCATGAACTGGAAACTTCATTGGCAAGTATTCCGTCCCACAGGACCGAGGGGGAGACGTGGACCCCATTCTGGCGAGAGAATTTGACTGCGCGATAATTCGTCAAATTGCGCTATACTGTTTGCTGTTTGGAAACACTTACTGGTGTATTTGAGCTCATCCGTTACAGATACACCACCGTTAGGGGTACTCTTAAGTTTCAAGAGATCCTTGAATGATTCAACCCTATCACCCGAGACACCAGTCTCAGCAAATAGTGATGCTAGTTTCTCGCGAATCTGGATAGGTGACAGATTGGAAGTGGGAATGTCGTAGTATTCCCCCTGTCTTTGAAGCAACTACACGCGCCTCGTCAGGAAGAGTTGGTGCGCTGCAAACTATCATTCGGTCTTACGAGCAGAGAAAAAGGCCAGAATTTCTCTGGCGCAACTCGGGCCACCTGTACGTCGTATCAAGAACCTCTATCTAGCTGGAGGTCAATGCACTTACCGCCAGGCCAGCTTCGTGAGTAAAAGTCGAGCTACCGTGCCACGGTTGAACCTGATTCCTGAATATGACCTTTACCTTGCCTTCGTATTTACCACCGACTTCTACCAGTGGCTTTACGATCTTGTCAACGGTTACAGAGAGCTTCCCGCTGATCACGAGAAGAAGATATATGAGTAGATGCGAGCGCCAGTAGTGATAATTATAACCTGAAGGGACAGACATAATCAACTAATAATGGGGGTTAAATGAACGATATTATATGGTATGAAAGACATGCTCACGAAATATGTCGAGGGTGTGGGGTGCATCTGACCTACCGGCGATCAGGAGAGGTCGAAGTGACGGTTGAAGTGCCATTTTATGACGTAATTACACAAAGTAGTGACGATTTATCGAATATTTATATTATAATTTTTATCTTGACTCGGACAAGGATTGTCATGCCCGTAACTTACACCCAATTCTTGACTCTCATAGCTACTGCATTGCGTGACGAGAATGGCCTTGACCTCGCTCACCTCATTCGCCCAATAAGTCCCCATGGCAAAGATCTTATAAAAGAGTTCCGCAATCCAACGGTGCGCAAAGTTGTCTCTCTATTACCATTCGAATGGAAATGCGAACATACAGACGTAGCGGCAATCCATGTCCCGATACGAAGGCGCCATCGAAGGCCCGTGGGACGAGATAGCGATTCAGTATGTCCTCGTCATTACGCACGTCGCAAAGAAGCGCTACGCCGACGCGTTCAAAGAGCACACGCAACTGGTCAAGTGAGCGCACAACTCTTCCGTCCGTGCTCAGCGCCAGTGTCTCACGCAGCCAACTCACCAGCTTGTTTATCCGTTTCTTCACCAACAATAGCGGCTGGACCCTTCCCGCGTTGTTTGCTATCCTTCGCGATTTGCGCGACCTGGCTTTCGATGTGAGGGCCCTACCCTAGGACTACCTCAGGGCTGATATTTTTTTCGCAGGCGGATGTGCAAGCACGGGATTTGAGTCAAAAGAGTGATTGCATGGAAGAAGCCGCTAGGGTAATTTCCAAAGCATTCTCCAGCTGTGTCACAGACAGGTGTGACTGCCATTGGTGTCGCTTGTGTCCAAGACTTGACGTTGCCCCAGAACCTCCACTTATCAGATGTCGAGGAAGTGGGGAGTATACTATGTCGTCGGCCTAGTTCTCAAAAGCTACTTTCGGGTGCGTCGATTCCTAACTGCGTAAAATCAACATGTGGATGATCCTTTAAAGGTTCGACGAATCTCGCTCTCGAAGAACGTCCTCAGAGCGCTGGAGGCGAACCAAGATATTCCTCCATTATCAGAATACCCGAGGGCTCATCAGGTAATAGCTGATTTGTTCATTGCTTTCCAACAGACCTTGACATAAAATCAGGTGACGTACAGATATTACCTGGGCATGCTGAGTTTCCTGAACGAAGACTACGCCAAAGTAAGGTGCCGCGCTTGAGATCATCGACCATTATTGAAACTGGAAGCAGTCTGAGCAAGAACTGACTTTTTCGTTCTACAACTGCCACTTAGAAGCTCGCAGCAACCAAGAGTGCGTGCTATATTCCTGGAACTGTGACTTGGATTGACGTCTTGTGTTACAGGCGCATTTTGACCTACTTGATCCCGCTACGTATCTTACGTGGCCACCTACCTACTACCGATCTTTTGAAACGTTTTCCGGTTTTAGACGAACTCTATACGCCTTTTATTTCTGCTATCAGGAAGGGAGACATTCATGGCTTCGACACCGCCCTAGACAAAAATGAACGGCGCCTGGTAGACCTTAACATTTGGCTCACGCTCGAGAAAGCCCGAGAAATCTGCATCCGAGGGTTGTTCCGACGAGTGTACGCTGGTGTTCGGTTGATTTCTCCGAGCGATACTGACTCGCGTCTCAGCTGGGTAGTATCGGAAAAGACCAACCGCATTTCCGTGGCAATGTTCCACAGTTCGCTACGAGTTTCCGGCATGGAGGTTTCATCTGAAGAGGCGGAGTGTCTCGTAGCAAATATGATCTACAAGGGCTACATGCGGGGCTACATATCGCACGAGAAACAAATGGTAGTGTTGGCAAATACGAATGCCTTTCCTCGACTCGCGGATCGCCCAACTCCATTTACGCTGTATTAATCCGGCCGCCCTTTCGAGAGTGGAGCGCTGCCAATGGACAGAAGGCCGCCTCTTGTCACTACCTGGTTGGCTCAAGTCACGATACATTGCTCTAGCTTTGCCGTGCGTCCATTTGTTGCTTTGTTAGAACGGGATGGATTGAATATCCTATTACGCGTCGCTTTCTGGTTCTTAGCTTATTGTGGAGTATGTGGTAGCTTTTTCTAGGATGTCGTCACGCGTCTCGTAAATTAAAGGGTAGTTCTATCTATCCCAGTCCTCCAAAGTAAATGCGAGAACACTGAAGGTAGACGCTGCCGCCGATGTACCGCCTGCGAGACCCTCCACTTCTCTACGGACGAATTTCACGAGCCCATCCAGTTCGTCTTGCATCTCAGCAATATTACTAGATAGATCCCGAACATCTCGCGATGCCGATGGCATACGATAGGACCGTGGACCGAATCTCAATCCGTCGTCTTCGTCCTCGAAGTCCGACTCGCTGTCCGAGGTCTGGACAACGGTCTCTCGTAAGGACGTGGCAGCACTTCTTTCCTGCTGTACACGCCGACCACGATGCAACCTGGGTCCAATTCTCGGAGAAGCTTGTTCGGCTTGGCTTGCATGCGTGGTGAGAGCGTCGTGGAAGCGCATGGCGATGTCAAGGATGGAGAGTATGGCTTGACGTAACGTGGACATCTGCATGGCAAACGTTAATAACGGATACATGGACCACGACTCGGAGACTGACATCGCTGTGTAACAGACACTCGCTTTCTAGAGCCTTGAGACTAATATGCTCTATCTAAGAACCAATTCCGGTGAATTGACTCGAATGTGACTGACTGTGACTCGTGGAGACTGATCGTCTCGTCGAGGGACCCTGCCAGTTTCAAAGATGCGTGGAATTTAGACAGTCGTTGATGCAGAACCTGCCAATAAGGATTGAGACGAGAAAACAAGAGCAACGCTTTCACTAACGTGAGTCATTATGAAACCAAGCAAGGTACTTCAGGAACAGACTATCAGTCAATACGCGACAAAAGTTGATGGCATAGGGGCGTACTTGATGAACCAGAGCAATTTGCTCCGCATAGCGAATGCAATTTTGTCGTCGTCAGATACTATTGATTTGCGGCGAGCTGCAATGTTCCACGTGTGCGCACGCTCTAGCACGCCTTTGGCACGACGTATTTGCAACAGAAAGACAAACACAGAGCGATAAACACTATAACTTTGTAGACCGAAAAGGTATGTGAGGGGGAACGGTGCGGCATATTCCACGAGCAGGCCGTCTAAAGCCCCGACTGTTCGTCTTAGAGCCTGGTCCCGTGATCCAGAATACGAGAAACGAATTAGGGTCGGTTCCATTCGATTGCTTGTGTACTTCTGCATAATATCACGAAATGTGTTATTTAAGAAGTGGAAGTCACTCCATGTTTGCATTGAATCCATCTAGAGATATCCGCGTCAACATCATGCTACGATAGTTATGACTCGGAAGAGCAATGACCGACTTTAGCAAAGATAGTCTCTGAGAAGTGTGACACGACATCGCCCTTCCACATGAAGTACAGCTCCTCGATTGCGGCGAGGTGCAACCAAAGGTCACACTCACTAGCAACCATTTGGGCCAGTCGTTTCTGAGGGGCCTGACAATAAGGCAAGATACTGTCGTGTACATATCGGGATAAATGGTCTCTGGAAGTCTTGACAAGCGCGCCCGTGTTATATTCCTGCAGCAAAGCAGTGAAAGTGGGCCAGTCTGTCATCCACGTGGGTTTAGCCTCCACGCCGTCGCTGAGCGGAAGATCAAGGATACGTAGAAGCCCGACCGCCTTCCCGGCTCGAAGGACGTGATTGCCCACGAGACCCAGAAGTAAAGGTATGGACTCGGACGAGTATGCCTCTGTGTCTACCTCGCGTATTGTGAAGCCCTCAGTCCAAAAATCCGGATCGAGTATCGGCAAGCCAGTAGCCTGAATGAAAAACTCATCATCCAGAGTAGTGAGGCTATCGGCTCCTTGCCTAGATGCTGGGTCCCGTGTAGGCATCCCATGTTTCAACCACATGCCAACCATTGTCCATATGGGCTCAGTCGATGCAGTAAAAACATGCATCAAAGCTTCAGACGTCTCCGTTTCGCCATTCGAGGAGCTGCTGTTCGCAGCGGTGAGCAGTGTGTCCAGAAGGAATGTGGAAACGGTAAAGGGGGAGAACCGCATAGGGAGGTCGAGAAGCATCCATACTTCCAGATTCTTATCCTGTGACCTGGTAGCCCTACCCATCACCTTCCTGAGGACTTCTAGGAGAGCATCGAAAGTGTGCGAGAACGAGTCACGCATTGTCTTTTCCAAGTTAAGCAGGCTAACATATAATGGAGGCATGCTTCCAGCTAAGGAGACGATTATGTCACGTTCCCTGGCCGCGCACCAAGAGTCGAGTTTATCGATCTGGGTCTCGACTGCCTCGGAAAAAGCCTCCATAGTGCGAGTCATCTGACGAAAGTGGCCGGTCGCGCGAGATGCGGTTCCTCTAGACACGCAAGTAACAAATCTCCTGAGATGCTCTATAATTGATGCCGTATGGGCAAAAGACCGAACAACGGATAGTTGGGCAGCCCTCGTTAGGTGAATAATTCGCGGGGCATCCGAAGTCGGCTGTATATGGGCTTGAGCCCACGGACCGAAAGACCAATGACAAGACATGCCTCGAAGGAGAAGTTTCCGTCGTCAGACCGAGCCCATATCAGGAAGGAATTTTTGTAGCCTTGAAATGCCATTAACATCTCACGCACTGCGTCGTGTTCGTGGATATATTTCTGCAGTTGCAGCTAGAATAAGCTTAGTAGCAAAAGTCATGACTGAGGAGTGACTGACAATTCTATACGGGCCATTGGGCCTCAACTGATACTGGTCACTTAGAATCCGGTCCGCCGACGGACCTACATAAGAAATCAGCCAAACGATTCAGACCATGGTGACCAAACAACGTGCCAAGCGAGGAAGCATCCTTGACTGTGAACGGACGCGTCAAGGAAGCATCGGTCTGCCATTCTGCCCTCCAGTACTGCCTTCGTTGTAAATCTTCGATCAGCTGCCGATGGCCAAAAGTGGAACTGGTGGACACATGGAAAGAATCTGCATTAAGATCCATGGAGGGTCCGGTATCGGAGGTCGGAAGTGAGTCTGTCGACGAGAGAGAAGGGGAGACAACGCCAAAGTCGTCAGCCAGTAAAGGAGAGAATGGCGGGGTACTGTCGAGACTCCTTGTTTCCCATCCTTCGACCGTGCTGCCAGGTGGAAGACCGTAAACACCTTCCCAATGTTGCCCTTCGAAAGGTTCCTCATCCAAGATATTTTTCCAGTCAAACGTTTCTGACTCCACGTGAGGAGTCGTGCTGTTCACTAGATAGTTCTCGGCATGCTCTACAGTCAATTGCGTGGGGGGGACGGAAAGATGCATCTTTTGGATATGGGTCAGCGTAGGAACACAACCCCGAGGAAAAGAATTACCAAAAACGACAGATGACCAGGTAGGCGTGCGGGCTATCCTGAAGAGTCAGGCAAAAGAGCCTACGCGAGTGGTAGGCACAGTCACCGTAATTTCTGAATCTATGTCATGTATTTTTTCTATTTGTGATTTCAACATAGCGAAAGAAAGTTGGAGAGCATCGGCCCACGGGTCCTGTGAGTTTATTTTGGCCCTTTCAGCGCGACTACATCAAGGTGAGTGGAGGGTCAAAACAGCGCGAAGGGGAAACAAACCCATTAACAAGCTTGGAAATGTCACTCATGCTGGAGCTCGGCGCAGCCTTCGCATTATAGTCCAGACTTCTTGTAACCATATCCACCATTGCACGGAAGACACCCTCATCGTCGTTGGGTTTCAAACCAGTAACTTGGGATACTAAAGAGTGACTCGATGAAATTAACCGGGAGATCTGCCTCTGTGGTTGACGGTGAAAAGGTTTAGAAATAGGAGCGTTGCTGATGCGGGATGCTGGTCTGCCAGCGCTAGATGGAGGCCGATTTGTTGCACGCGAAGACGGTCGGTGAGAGCTAGCACTACTCTTGGGCCTTACAAAATCGTGATGTTGATGTTGGGGTTCAACAGATGCGTTGGATGGGGATCTATTCCTCGTTCCATCAGTGTAATAGCCAGCTACGCTTGCCGGTCTCGAGCTGGATGCAGACATGATGACCGCCGTGAATGGATGACCGGATGGAGGGCCCGCGTCAGTGTCACATGACCATGATTAGGGGGATAGATACTGCTGCCGATGACATCTCACGACGTCGGTGCTATCTATGAAATGAATAAGTTTAATGCTTCACTAACCTTTCTCAGCCATGCACTCTATCCATCTTCATGATGAGCTTTCTCAGACGAAGGCTAGGGTCGTAGTCGAGACCCGATTTGGCCCTGTAACTGGTGGAAGATCGAAGAACGGTGCGGTGGTATTTCTAGGTAAGCTCATCGAGCATCAGCCCTATTCTACTGAAACGATCTGAGTCTTTAGAACTACCCTATGCTCTTTCGCCGGAGAGATTCAAGAATCCGGTCGCTCTACCCCCTGAGTTTCGCTATCGAAATAGAGAATATATCGCGGAGAATTCCTGTAGGTTCGGGGCACTGCAACATTCTCACACGTACTTGACTTCCGGCTAGATGCGGTACAGCCATCGAACGACGGGCAGGCCGCTGGTATGTGCGGACGCTGAACCCGAGCCTTTCCCGTGAAAATTCATGCACTACGATGGACTCACTAGATATGAAGTTCGAAGACAAAGTCGGTCTAGGGAAGCCAACTGAAAATCCGTACGTGGACCGCGAAAGGAATTTCTGGCTTGAGTTCTCATGCTCTGAGCAACAGGCTCTTTCTGAATATCGTTATTCCTCCGTCGTTCCCTGAGAAAAACAACTTTGCTGTGAAGATTTATATTCATGGAGGGTTCGTCCACTGGCGGTTCCTCTCCACGACTCGAGATACTAGTGCTGACACATAAGCCTGTAAGATAGCTTCCTCCAGTTCGGATCCCCACATAGCTTAGGGAGCCAAGCTCAATACATAGCCGCTGAGCGCTCTGAAGTTTGGGTGAATATCGGCTATCGTCTTTCAGCGTTCGGCTTCCTTGCCTGTGACAAGCCGAGAATTGAGGGAAATTTTGGCTTCAAGGATCAATGGTTGGCTTTGGAATGGATCCACGAGAACATCGGTGCATTCGGGGGTGCGACAGATGTACTCCACGGCGCTCTGAACTCTTCTTAATAGTTCTCAATAGGTGATCCAGAGAATATTCAAATAACAGGTTTATCAGCAGGTACGTCTGGTGCTATCTCCGACTCGGATACAACATTCATCTGAGGTACGGCTCGGTCACTGCAGGTGCTCACTCCGTTCATCAATTATTACACCACGCTTCGAGGCTATCACTTGGTGTGAAAGCACCGTTCACTTCTGCTGTTTTGCAATCGAACGCCATCGCGTAAGTCCCACGACCTACCTTGCCATACGTGACGCAACTTGGCTTCTAGGACGAGTCCCAAAACACCAGAGCAGCTGCGGCCCCAGTTTGCAGCGTTGTCTCGTGCCCTCGGATTAGATCCAGATGCCGCGGACACGCTTTCTATCCTACGAGATCCTTCGAAGATTAGTTGGCAATCTATTACCGAGCTTATCGACAGCGAGTCACTAGGGGCGCATGGGACATTCAGGGGTTGTCTTGATGGGGCTTGGCTTTCGAACTCGCCGGATCCCATGACGTGGCAACGTACTGGAGGTCTCGCCCGTGGGCTTCTCGAGCACGGAGTGCGCAATGTCATCGTTGGGGATCTTTCCGAAGAGTGGTACCTCTACTCCATTGCCCACCCAATCAAGCAGAATAACGATGTCCAGCGGAATCTGGAGAGATACTACCCCACTGATATGGTCCAGGATATGATCAAGATCTACTGGAGCCCTCCGGATGATTCTAAGGCCGAGGAATTTGAGAAGCTGTTTGGTGTCATTCTGGCTACAGGCCAGGTGCATTTACCCGTTCGGCTCCTCCACAGAGATCTCCTCCAAGAGAATTACCCAACGTTCAGATATGCGATCAAGTGGACGCCAGAGCAGGTGCGGCCGAAAGGCAAGTGCCGTGGAGCGCCCTAACAATAGAATAATATCGAGCTCACCTCCATGCTAGGCTACGTGACGCACGCCACAGATAGGGCCATGTGGGCATTCCGCATTCCTGACCTGACCACCCCCCAGTTGGATACAGTCCGTTCTTGGCTCGACGCGGTTGACCAAGCAACCCAAGAGCTAGAACAACAGGATCTAAAAAGACGTGATTTGAAGGAAGTCCTTACACTGCAAGTCGATATGAAGATTGAGTGGGCAGTGGACGTGGGCTGGGATGATGCAATGAAGATAAGAAAGTTGCTTCCTGGGGAAGTGTGATGTAGATGATCGTGTGATTAATCGAATCTGTGGAATGTTCCAAGGGGGAGTGACATGGTCTAGTCTACGGAAGACAAATGACCTTTCTCCTCCAGCGATGGTTCCTTGCTCAAGTTGGACACTGGCCCTTTAAACCACTTTCGGGCAGAAACGACCCACGACAGGGCGGCGTATATGAATACGCCCATGATAATCACAACCGCATAATCTTGATTACCCATGATTGAGTGCGAACAAAAGGGGGAGGACGATAGAGAACTCACTCATATTTTTTGCGTTCGTATGTTGCCCAGGCGGGAATAGCAACAATATGTTGATAAAAGCCACCCATGCGACAGCAACCGCTCCGATCGGGCTAGACCACCGCCCGAGATGAAATGTCCCTGGGATAAGTTTATTGCGCCCTGATGTGATACGTAGGAAAATGGGTGTGGCATAAGATGTATACAGTCCAATCACGGACGCTCTGTGGCAATAGTGTTCCGGGTCAGGACAACGGGTATCAGTGGCGGATGATAAGGCGCACCCTGCTAACGAGGTAAGCGCCGTAGCGCTAAACCCAAGAAGGCCACATAGGGATGCTCCGAACATGACTAGCCAGACAGCATTTACGGGTGTTTGAGTGTGGTGGTTGACTCGCTTCCACCATCGCGATCCAGGAAGCGCATTATCTCGGGCGAATGCGAAGACAACGCGGGAAGCGTCCACACCTTGTGCTGCACCGGTGACGAACTACCAATCATGAACCCAACTGTGGTTGAAATCTGATTGGGGACCTCACCTGTACAACGATAATGCAGCTCCATATCGCAAGCGCTCCTCTCTTCCCCAAGACATTCAAAAATAGTTGTCCCATTGGCAACGGGAGCCCCCCCGATAGGAGGTCTGGTACTGACGCCGTCGCAAACGAAGCGGCGATGTATACCAGCCAGCCGAGGAATTGCGTGGCCCCGACGCCAACCATGATGGCGATGGGAGCCGCTCTGGCTGCTCCAGCAACTTCCTCAGAAACGTGCGCAGCCGAGTCGTCTGGTATCAAAAGTCAATTGCATGAGGCTCGACCTTCGGAGTTGAACGTGTCTTACACCCAGTTAGCGTCCACATCGGCGAAGTAAAGGCAAGGAGGAACGCCCAGCCGTCTTCTTGCGGTCAGATGTGAGAAGAAAAAAAGTAAGGGCAACTCACTATTGGACCATCCGGTGTTGTTCTCGAACAGAGTGAAAGCATCTTTCGCAGAGACCCTCTGGCCATCAGAGCATACAAGTAAGGCGATAATAGCCGCTATGGTCGTTCCAACTGAGTCACGATGAGTAATACGGCCTTTTGCAGATGAAAAACGGTGACACACTATTGACAACCACGTAGAAGAGGTTCAACCTCGCCAGGATACGAGTGGCGGCGGAGCAAACAACGCCGTGAGATACCAAGATGGCCAACAAAATCCCGTACGTCGCACCAGAGCTGAGCACGACAGCCCCATCGGAGCCCACGGTGATTGCGGTGGTGATCATTTGTGCACTGAGTTTGTGGTGAATTAGAGGGAGAAAGTGTCGAAGCGGGGGAAAGTGACCAACCAGGTGTAGTCAATAGAGCAGACCAACGCGACCTGACCGGTCACATTCGCCCACCCAGTGATCCAGCTTGCTATTGGGACATACTTGGGTGGAGCCAACTTGGCAGAGAAGTAGTAAAGCCCAGCGCTCGTCCTTCGCACGGTTCAGTTATCCATCTGGAAATAAAGAAGATGTCACATACGGCATCGCAGATGTCAGTTCGGCGAGAGATGCCGCGACACATAAAACGAACGGGCAAGGGATCAGCCAGCCCCAAACCATACCGACGTGACCGCCTGACGAATTAAGGAATGTTACGATGTTTGATTGCTTTCGTTGTATAAAAACAAGTACCTGCAGCTAGCGGAAACGACAGAGTTGAAGACACCGAGGCGATGATACCCATGATTGAAAAGGAAAAGGCGACGGTCTCTATGAGCTGTACTGTATCAACACTCAGTAGCCTCCCGCAGGGTAATCAGACTCACAGAGAATTCTCGCCTGAACTCGCTCTTGTAACCTAGCTTAGCAAGCAAAAGGTCATCTTCGCGGCGGACACCATCCGACTCGGAGCCATGCACTGAGATAATGTCATTTGAGGCTGAGGGTTTTTCCACATCCGTGACCATGACAAATAGCGGCGGGAGGAAGTGGGCGGGATGCGAGAGAGAACGAGTAAATCATGGGAAGACTATATACACAGAAAGCCCGACGAGCGTCTTTCCTACACAGGGGTATCGTAGTCAAGCGATAAGGTCCGCGGTGAAGAGGAGAACATGTCCAAGAGCGTCAGTGAGCGCCAAGATTGGTGTCAGTGATTCCAGACCTAAAACGGCGAACGGAAGCTGTATCTCTGGCGAAGGGTACTAAAGAAGGCCACATTTTAGGGTTCATCGAATAGCGAAGACTAGTGTGGGTTCATATATCAATTCTGAATGAGCCCAAAAAGAGAAGTCCGAGTGTGAGCGTGGATAGGGTAACGTAGGTGGCTTGGGGGGTGTCAACGGATCAGAAAATGCAACGGATCAGAAGATAAGCATGCCAGTGTAGACGGGTCTGCATGGGGATTTTATTTTATTTTGAATCCATTTGTATACATGACCGGTCGGGTCGTGTGCGGGGACAGGCGAAGTGTATCATCAAAGTAACTCCGAAATCCACGTGATCTAACTCATAAAATTAGTAATGTCCATTTATGGTATAAGGCGTTCGGCAGTCGCTCGGCGCCAAATGTGCGTTATTGGATGGCGTCACGGTATGGATGGGGATTGCCAGGCCAACAACGACCATGTTCAGAGCTGCTAGACTGTTATCATTCCGGTCCACTTCCCTCACTCGCACATATGTTGCAGTGGGGGGCTGGTCGTATCCTAGACCCTCTCTTGCTACAAAGACACTACCCGCTACTCAAGCCAGCGCCGTACAAACTGACGCGTCGAAAGGGATAGTAAATAGCCACCCATCCACCACCAGCGAGATTCATGCTGACGTTTCCGCCCAAAATGAGACTACCAACAACACCCTCGCCGAAAGCGTCCCTTCAACCGCGTCCCCCCTTCTTGACGCCCCTCCTCCTGGTGGTTCTACGGATTGGTCACGCAGCTACCACGGCTTGTCGACCCAGCCGTTTCCCCCAGAAGCAACCAACATTCTTCAAGCTGAAATCGAGCCATTGGACATTGAAGTCAAACCAGGTCCGTCGCTTAGAGGGTTATCTTCACTGTCGCTTCTGCTGAAAACAGCTTCGCTTTTAAGATGGCATGATTTATCTCCCCGAAATCAAGTATCGCAGAATCTTGAACAGGGCCTTCGGTCCTGGTGGTTGGGGTCTTGCTCCTCGTAGCGAAACCAATGTGGGTCCGAAAATAGTCAGCAGGGAATATGCTTTGGTTTGTCTCGGGCGGTGAGCAACGTCTTACCCCTGAGACCCGAAACACACGAACCTGAATATGACAGCCTTGTTGCCATCGCCCGCGGTGAGCAAGAATACTTTGATCAATCTGGAATCCCCACTGCCACCGAGGCTTGCAAAAGCAACGCTTTAATGCGGTGCTGCAAAGATCTTGGAGTCGCTAGTGAGCTATGGGACCCTCGATTCATCCGTGAATTCAAAAAGGCGCATTGCGTGGAGGTTTATGCGGAGCATTTGCCCACGAAAAGAAAGTAAGCCCCGTTGACCAACCCCTTCTGTTCCCCCTTTTAACTTATTTTCAAGACGCAAACTTTGGCGTCGCAAGGACCAACCCAAGTTTGAGTACCCTTATAAGGAGTAGATGTATGGTCTATCTATGGTCTATCCTCTCCCCCTCGTACTCATACACCGTACTCCTAAAAGTACTCATGCGCTATCAGGACAATGTCTACATTAGCCAGTTAAATATTCGTTTGAATTATCAGGTACAAGAAAACTCGTAACGCGTAACGTTGTGAATCATAGCGAGTATTAAACGCATGGCCCCAAGCGTATGCTTACTTCACTTGCTATTTTTCCCCCTTTTCCCCTTTCCTTTCGTCGGCGTGGCATTGGTGGCAGGAGGGGTAACAGCGGTGCTTGTAGCAGATACCTTTGTTTCAACAGCCGTGGTGACGGGCTTGGGCTTCGGGGTTGGTGGCTTCCCTCCGCGATGTACAAAATTCATGACGAAGCTACCAACAAGGCCAGTCAGGATGTAGAGTGCCCATCGAGGAACTACACGGATTATGTTGTAGTACTTGGTCATGATGATGGCTTGCCATTCCATCACGGATTCTCTGCAGATGACGCCGTATCACAAACTCCGGATGTACAACCAGTACGGAGAGACACACCTGCTGCCACCGGGAGCGAAACTGGATTGCCATGGGGGAGTATGCTCCCACATTCCTGACTTGAGGAATTCGCGCAAAAATTCGGACTTCAATCGAATCTGGGTGGAGCGCCAGAATCGGAGGGTTTGTCCCCTGTCAGATATGGCGAGGAGCATGGGCGCACTGCACGACAGTCAGCGTTGGTTGGAATACGCAGGATGGCGACGCACTTCCAAACGGCCCATTTTGTGGTGATATACGTGACATTCATATAGTCGACGCGCCCCCAACGAACATGGGGCAGGTCGTTTTCAATTAGAGTGGTATTGTAGGCTTCATCAAATTGCTTGTCTGCGAACAAGGATATGCCAGAGCCTTGAGCGGACGAGGCCGTGCTAGGGGACGACGACCGGTAAGCCAACAACCCCAACAAAACTCCGAGAGCCCCACACGATGAGAAGCCACACGCGACTCTTCTCTTCTTCCTCGGTGAGGACTTCGTTCACGATGAGATCGTTGTAATTGTCGTCGGTGATGAGGGGGACACGTCCGTCCCATATCTCGGAGTTATTTTTGGCAGCCTCCAGGCGTTCGGTAATATTGATACCGAAGCGGTCGAAGAGTTGGGCAGCGGGGCCAGTAGAAAGTAAATATGACAAACTGAAGCGGGACTCGCCCTCGCGTAGTGGAGGTAAGGACGTGGTTTTTGGCTCGAAGGACGAGGTATCTGGAGTAACAGTGGGTACCGCCTGACCGGGGGTCCAACCTGCAGAGAAATACTGAGCGCCTGAGGGTACCACGAGTGTGAGGGCGGTGAAAGCGAGTGTTATCAGTCTCATGATGGTGGATGTGCGACCTTGTTCGTATTTCTTGATTGGTCAATGCTGTTTGTTGTTGAGATGTCGCTGCGTACAAGAATAGCCATCAAATATATGATATTGAGCCGACGCTGTTGCTGCGACCACTACACATCCCCGCAAAAACCTGAAAAGCCCTTTCTCTGGACAATCAATAAATGAAATGCTCTTCCTACACTGGCGAACGGCGCTCGGCTTTGTCCTACCCTCCCTTGTCATTCCCTTTGTCTCGACCGCTCCCACAGACGGTACGCGCCCCCCTCTTTTCTTCCGCTCTTCGTAAATAGGTTTGATACGCGCCTCTCACCAATCTAGTCCCCTCTGCGGCGTCCTTCTACGTCTCTCATTTACCCAACCTTGATCAAGACCCGCTTCACCCGCTCCACATCTACGCCGGGCACCTAAATGCTGATCCCAATGCAGCGAAGTTGCCGAGTACTACGGTCACTGCACATATCTATTTTGTGCTCGTCAAAGCTCGCCGTATCGCAGACAGGGAACGCATCATATTTTGGTTCAATGTGAGTGTCACTTTTGGTGCTAGACGCCGGTAGCTCCTAACGCGTTTCGTGCAGGGAGGCCCTGGGTGTTCGTCTTTCGATGGCCTCATGATGGAGATTGGCCCTTGGCGTGTGGACGGAAACGGGGGTTTCAAAACGATGGAAGGTGGTTGGGAAGAATACACCACAATGGTTTATAGTGAGCACTGCCATTTCCATTGGTCTACTTCATCTTTTACTTTTGCTTGTAGTCGATCAGCCTGCCGGCACTGGCTTTTCGTATACTAGTACAGACCGTTACGCCCATGACTTGGACGAGGTTTGTTCGTTTCATTGTGCTCTTCCTCGTTCCTCTCTGACACACTTCTAGGCCTCTGATCAATTCATCCAATTCCTGCGTAATTTCTATTCTGTATTTCCGGAATACAGAAAAATGGATGTACGTTTGCTCCACTTGCTTATTCTCCCAGTATCGTCACTCATCGGCATGAGCGTAGACCTATATAGCGGGCGAGAGTTTCGCCGGCCAATATATACCCTATTTCTGTGAGTCTGGGTGTTCATGACACACAAAGGCGTTCCTGAGGATATGTAGCGGAAGCTGTCTTAAACTCCAACCTTGGCGTTCCACTTCGTGGATCAGCAATCGGGAACGGCTGGATTGATGCACGACGGCAATACCCCGCATATCTCGACTATGCTGTGAAACATGGCTTAGTGGAACTAGGTACTACAGTGAGTTTACGGATACGCAAGAAGATTTGGCTTGGTCTTACTTCTCTTTCAGCAATATGATAGAGGGAAAAAGGCCACCGATGAATGTGTGGCTCACTTGAGTGAGATGAAAGGGGAACCGGTAAATGTCGAGGCGTGCGAGGGTGTCATGCAAAAGGTCGTCAACGAGCCTGGTGGTGCTGAGTACGTACCTTCCTATAATTTAGCTTGACTCTGTATTCACAACTTCACCAGCGAGAAGGCAGGCTTATGTCTCAACATTTATGACGTTCGCCTAAAAGACCAAAGCCCAGCATGTGGGATGAATTGGCCTGTCGATCTTAAAAACATTACGACGTATCTCCGAGTATGTCCGTTTTCTCTCCACCGGGCTCTCGGCCACTCACTCATGCCTATAGCGACCCGATGTAGTGTCTGCACTTCATGCCGAGGCAAAGTCGGAAGCCTGGGTCGAATGCCAACAGCGGATCCATCGTGAACTGAATTTGAAGAATTCTGAATCTTCGGTGACTGTGTTGCCGCGCATATTGGAAAAAATCCCTATCTTGCTATTTGCCGGAGACCAAGACCTAATCTGTAATTACGTGGGACAGGAGAGCATCATCCAATCGCTGACCTGGAATGGGGGCACGGGGCTTGGAGTATGCAATTTTCTCCCATTGCAGTCACTGGGACTGACCGTTACTGCAGAAAGTGGAAACCCAGACTTGGTCCGTCGCCGGCACACCCGCTGGTACGTGGGTTTCCTCGCGAAATCTGACATATGTGAAGGTAGCGCCCCCTTGGATTCGTAATTATTCAACGTTAAATCCCCCATCCATCACAGATTTTTAACGCGTCTCACATGGCGGGGTATGACCAGCCACACGCGACCCACGACATGATGCTACGGTTCATGGGCATGAATTTCTCTGCCATCACCGATGGGACAGCGCGGATCCCGAGTAGTGTGGGTGACGATGAAAAACCCTCGTTTGTTGAGAGCAAACCCGCCTCAGCTACACCCGCGCCGTCGACGACAAAAACGCCGGAACAAGACAAGGCAATGTGGGAAGGTAAGACAGACCCCCTCCAGTTTTTGAGAACCCTGTCTCACAATCGCGTAGCCTATTACAACGCCGGATCAGCTGCAATTGTCCTCTTGCTGATAGTCGCTGGTCTTGGCACAGTTTTCTGGTGTCGCATGCGCAAGCGGCGGCTTCAGGGACTACCCGTTTCAAGGAACGAGGAAGAATACATCCCACTTACCCATGACATGCCTGATACATCGGACCCATCGGACACGAGCGAATTCCGCGCTCGCAAAGGTAAGGAGCGTGCGCAGGAAACAGGTGTCGAGCCCATTTTTGATGTCGGTGATTCGGATGAGGGTGACGGGCACACTCAATAGTCCAGAGACACTTTCCATATACCTATAGAACTCAATATGTTATATTTGAAGTCGAGTTTATGGACACAATTTCAATCCCCTGTTGATGATAATAACGACAATTACGACTAGACTATTGGATGAAGTGCGGAGAGTATTCAAAAGTTGAAGGATATGTTCGCGCTATGGTTTCACTGAACCGTCAAAGCCACATAGTGACGAGATACGGCAAGTTTAGAAATATAGCGCAGCACGACCGCCCAGCATCGAGCCCTCTGCCTCGACCACAAATCAACCTTGCGGTGGATATGACGGTACGAATCAGTCGGCGAGCTGCAAGCCGACACGCTCGTTCTCGTGAGCACCCCAATGGGGTACCTCGCTTCGTCGACCTGAAATGAGCGTCACCAGAAGAAATAAAACCTCTGCGCCGGAGCTGACGTTTCGAAAGGTCGAAACGAACACTTGAGAATTTTTTCGGGTTGAGCCAACCAGCGTTAAATACACGCCCAGTCTGTCGGGGCTTTAAATTTATAATGCCGACATTGGCGTCCAATATTATATCCAGCCGCGCGACGCGACGCGAGTTTCGAAGAAAAGATGTCGTACTATTACACACCAAGAAAGTCCCGGCTATCGGCACGACCCAGAGCACGAGAATCTATTTTTCCAGGAGGGTCCGAATTGCATCGTGAGGGTTCGCAGCCATCGTTCAGCCCCGATCTCCTCGAAAGTGTTCGCGCCATGGAAGATTGCTGCGAAGAGGCAAGCAAGGAGCTCGGGTCCACTTTTTATTATCCCCCACAGTGGACTTACTTACCCCTGCTCTACAGGCACACGAGGCTCAACAGCTCCTAAGGAACGGCACTTTCGATCTTCCACGTATGGCGCATGTATTGGACAACCAACGGGTATAGGGTCATCGTGCCGAGTTTGACAGTTACCCACTTTTTCTTCAGGTGTTTTTACTCGTAGATGAGGGTACAGTGAAGAAGTACAAAGCCGACCTGAGCGACGAGATTGAGCCTCAGATCACCGAGCTGGTATCACGCGCCGAGAAAGGCATGGAAGCACTGCAGAAAAGGCGACTTTTGCTGCAGACAAAGGTCACATGCGTTCCTCATGTACCGTGGTGCAATCGGTATTGAGCGTTTGGAATCAGGTCAAGACGACTCAATCGAAGCCACTACCTCCTTCCGCGTCAGATGGGGTGAACCGCCGTTTGCAATTGCTCGTAAAGCAACGAGAACGACTAGAAGCGCAAGCTAGGGAACTGGAAGCAGAGATCCTGGAGATGGCAAGTCTCACAAACTGTCTAGGACATTCGTCCCACTTACCGACACGAAAGGAAGCAGATCAGAAACGGCGGTAGACACCACAAATTATCGACTTTGCATCACCGAGACATTTTTCTATGGGGGCTCGTAAGTACTTCGACAAAGAAACAGGGTAGATCAAATGCCCGATGTGGGACTCCCATTTCTTTGTCACCTCACTTGTTGAACCGCTTTTACGCATCAAATGTGGCGCCTGTGGTGGCCTTAATAGAATGTGTGCGAGAGCGTCCGTCTTTCAGATGTGAAACTAGGTCGGTCTATATGGTCTATATAACAAGCTCTTCTACTTGATATAAACCTACGCCCATCGATGCTTGCTCGTGCGCAAGCTTTCTCCGTCGTCTCCAGTCATCGAGCGGTCCCTGTGGTCGCTGTTTCTCGGTGGTCGTTTTTTCTTGAGTCTTAGCAAAAAGTTCCAGTGGTCCGTGGAGTGACTGAAGCTCGTCAATGACCTTAATCTCGGATTGTAGGCGTGCAGAAAGACGCCGAAGCAGTGGATGGGACTGGGTGTGCTGGAGCAGCGTCACAAATGTCGCATCAAGGATGGCTCGCAGAAATGCTAAAATCTTTACAGCCGACCATCAACAAACAGTTTTTTAAGATAGCCCTGAGCGAACCTTATCGAGAGGGGGAATATCGGCCTCCTCAGGACTGGCTACCGTTGCAGCCGTTTTCCCAGGTGACTCAAGATTAGTTTCACGTGAGGAAATTTTCCCTAGCCAATTATCAACTATGACAAGGATTGGGATGATACTTTCGGCATTATTTAGTTGCTCCTTTATTGCCAGGCGTAGGGCCACGTCGGAGCTAGGATAGGACACACAAGAAGCCACTATTGAGGAGACCTCCGCGTCGCAAAGCGTGGCAACTTGCATGTCATATCCACCAGAAGGTCGGGCGTATCCGTGAATCGAACGAACGAGCTTGATTATTTCGACTTCTGGTATATCGAGGACGTTCTTAAGGCTTAATGCTACTGCATGCTGTGAAAACACGAGCGTAGGCGGCTAAGTATCGTCATCATGCACCAATCGATAAGTGCGGCTCACCCAGTCTTTACTTTCTACGAACAGTTCAAGAAGGCCTTTTGATAACATACCCGCAGACACCAGGCGATTCTCCAGAAGATAATATATTGTTTTAGGAGGAAACAACATTGAGGTAGGTGTTGAAGAAGGTTGAAAAGCGATGTCTAGGATCTCTCGTACAAATTCGTGACCAAATATGGGCTCGTCCTGACCAATACGAAGTCAATATTGACATGCCCGAGGACTGAGCATACAAAACAAGACGCACGTCGACACTAACTGCGGAACTAGACCTGCTTTCGACCCACTCAAAGAATGCGGAATCAACTGCCTCAGGACTATTTTGTCGAATCGTGGACCGCAATTTATTGAGAAAATTGTGACGCTCAGGACTGAACGAAACGCTCAACGGCCCACTATTTGGTGCGACGAGCCATTTTGCACTACTTGATGCACGGCCCATGGCGGTTGCAATCGTAGAGGTCGCAGGCACGGTCGTCGGGATAACGAAAACGGCGGAGCGCGACTTTAACGACTTGCCTTGAGGTCTTGAGGACAGCGATAACAAAACCTGAGAGTTCGATGCAGGTATAAGTTTCAAAGAGATGCCGGTTTTTGACACTGTGAAGTTGGCCGGAATAGGAAAGTGATGAGATGCAAGAACGACGGAATATCGCAGGTCCCAAAGCAGCACTACAAGGTCCTGCGACTGCTCCAAGCCGCCGCAAATAAGAGCGAATGAAGAGCCCAAAGAAAGGGTAGATACAGTCGTTGCATTACGATGCGACGTAGTAGCCCCAGCGCTCTTCTCAATAAATGACAGACCAGAAAGCGTCATGGGAGAAAGAATTGGCAGCAGTTGCAACGACTCCGGAGATGTTGAGTGTAACTCGAAGGATCTCCACTGACCGTCGCTTTCTGAAGCACGTGAAATCAACAATACATATGCAGGAGGGAACTGGGAATGAGCCTCACGAAGGCAGGTGATGTAACCCGAGGAACTGCACGACGCCTCAATAACTGTCTGAAGGTCGACCTGTCAGTCAGCTAGTCTTCACCCCAAGTATTTTAACACTCACACCGTTGACGGAGGTTTCCTCGTCGAGAACTGTTGCGATCTCGTCCCCGTAAATGGACAACACGTATATTTGAATTATACCCGCCGAAGAAAAAACGAGGACGAGCGTGGCCAACGGCGCGACCAGATGTGGGGGCAAGAACGTTGCAGAGACTTTGGGAAACATGAAAGATATCAATAAAGTCGATTTGCTATTTGACCTCCATTCTGCTTTCGGTGTATCCAGGTCGATGTCCATCATAGTCACGTCGCCGCCTGGAGAGAGTAAGAGGACATAATTAGGGAGGTCCTCGAGCGCATATATCCGCGATACTCTATGGGGTGCCTAAAAGAGTGCCGGATCAGAGAACTCTCGACCGTGTTGAAGCAATGCAAGCGACTTACAGTGATGGATGATTTCTTCTTGGCTCTCCCGTCCCTCTCAGATGCCTCGTCCCACGACCAAATCACTCGGCCATGGTCTTCTGTCCTCACTCCAGAAGATTGTTCGACTGAAGCGTAGATCCTCCGGAATCTCGTCTCATTCTCTGTTATGATACGCGAGACGGAGGGACCCGCAAACGTCGTTGACGGTCCAAGAGCATAAGACCCCGCGACATGAGAGTCTGATATCTGAGCAAAATCTGGAGGTTTCTATGTGTAGGTTCCGCAAAATAGAGACGACATTACATCGATAACATGCACGCCGTCCCCCTGTACAGTGACCGTAACAAAACCTTCCCTTGACTTTGCCTTTGTACTGGTCGCTGGTTCATGAGTCACATATATGCCATGATGCGATGGTGACCCAGATAATTCCCGGCAAGGAATATCATAGCTGGAGAGTAAAAAGGGTTCACCAATCGCTATGCTCATCTATGAAGCGCAGCTTTGGTCAAAATTAGAAAAAGTTTTCATCTCTTAAGAGGTCGGGTCAAGAATAGCCCGACACTAGGGTTAGGGCTTCGATGCTCATGGAGCGTTTGACTGAACGATCTTAGACTTTCAAACAAACTCGTAGACTATCGATAGAATATTCTATTATATCCGATGCTATCTTGATATTATCAGATCTTGCACGGAGGATGGGGTATAGTTGGGCTAGGGTATGATGAACGCTGCTGGTCTCACTCTTCCATAAGTCGATTTCTTTAAGGAGGGAAGTAACCCTCGATGCTTCTCCATCCAGACGAGCTGAAACAGGATCAAGGATGCCATACAGGTGGATAAGCCATCATTTACCTTTGAGCTTTTGTACGTCTTCCTGTGAAGGCATCGGTAGCTGCGACAGTAGAGCGACGACCTGCATTAAATCGGCCTGTAGTTGAAGCCACGACCCTTCATGCTCTAAGAACTGATGTACGATCTGAGGCAAACGGGTGCCTGTACCCGCCTGTGCAACAGCATCATGGGTTAGGTATGAGCAGTGCTAGGACTTAATGTAAGGCCGCACATTGGCAAGATCATCCAGGAAAAGGACGAGCTTCTCCGCTTCTGAACGAGCAGTGCGACTCCTCTCGGGATTACTGTCGCTAGAAATCGCCTCTGCCAGTGCATCGCTACTGTCCTGGGGAAAGGCGATGACGGAAGAACGAGGAAGATGTACGGATCAACGAACCTGGCCGCTCTGCCGGACAGAGGCCAGAGTCTCCTGTAAATTGGATCGCATAAACAACCACGATTGCACTTGTGCTGCAATTTGAAGAGAGTCGTAAATTTTCCCTGGTGGTGGCGCGTGGTCCTCAACGGGATGCGAGTGCGAAGGTTGTGTTGTAGGTGCAGACTGGAGGGGAAATGACATCAAGAAAGGTTACAAAGGACTTACGCTCACCTGAGACTCAGCAGCGGGTACTTTTGAATCCTCACAAATCACACCATTGCCTAATGTCGATTCAGGTGCCTTGACAGAAGTGGGTGGAAGGCGACGCCTGGTGTGAGGTTGCGCCCGCTTAGAGGGTGCAGAGCTCGCTGCTCTTCGGGCAGTCGAAGCGGTGGGCTGAAGGTACGAAGGAGTTTTCGCTAGACGCAGGAGTTAAGGCACGGTGTAGGGGATGTGAAATGTTTCACCTACAGGCCATTGTGAGACGGGTCGTTTGCGCGGGAACCGGAGTTGTGTTGGGGCCCGGACTCAGACGGGGCTGGCAACGAGGTCGGCGGGCGCTATACATAACATGACCTGACATGGCCACTGGTAGCTCGGTCCCCAAAGCGGCTCTCCTCCGAGTTGCAACCAAGCCCCACTACATGTCCTTTCTTTCGCTCATCCTGAAGCCTCTGGCCTATCTCGGCCTCCCCGCCTACCTCCTCCATCGTTTCTCGCAGACATCACCTCTCCTCAGATACCACCTCCACAACATTCTCTACGTGTGCAGCCTCAGCTTTTGCTCTACTCTCGGCTTTTGCGTGGCCCTTCCTCTCTCCCTCGTGGGGAGGCGATATGATGTCAACTACGTCGTCGCTCGTACTTTCTACGTCATCTTCAGCCGCTTGGCTGGGGTGGAGATCATAGTGGAAGGCGAAGAGTATCTCAAAACTCGTCCGTGTGTGTTTGTGGGGAATCACCAAAGTATGCTCGATGTTCATTGCCTCGGAAGGTGTGTGTTACAAATCCTGTTTTACTTCCTTGGTCTGATCTTAGAGCCAGCCTCTTCCCAGTGAAAACTCGAATAATGGCTAAAAAGTCACTCAAGTATACGCCATTCTTTGGCCAATTCATGCAAGCCGCGGGCGCTGTTTTCATAGATCGAGGCAATAATGCTGTCGCAGTGCGTTCCTTGAAAGAGGCCGCCGAGGATATCAAGAAACGCCAAACTTCGATTTGGGTTTTCGCTGAGGGAACTCGTACCTCACGCCCATATCACGACGTTCGACCCCTTAAGAAGGGTGCTTTTCACCTTGCCGTTCAAGCAGGCCTCCCAATTGTGCCCGTAGTAGCAGAGAACTACTGGAACATCTACCATAAAGGTGTCTTCAACCCCGGCACCTTTAAAGTGAGAGGTGCGGCGACGTCCTCTCTCTCGCAGATTTCAGTTAGTTGACATTTTGGGTGATCAGTGCTTCCACCGGTTTCAACAGAGGGTTTGACGGGTGCAGATGTCGGCGATCTTGCTATTCGCGTTCACCGGCTGATGCTCGAAACATTACGCGAAATTTCTGACCCGAATGCACCTCCGGCCCCAGACACACCCTTGGAAAGCTTTACTCTGTCACAGACCACGAAGGGCGTTGCAGTTGATGCACCCCCAACCCCAAAGGAATCCACGCCAGTTCCAGTTCCTTCCACTGGTGACGTGACAGCATCGCAGTCGCGGGAGGTTGCCGAGGAGAGGCCTGTAACACCACATTCCGAGGTGACTTCCGAAGGGAGCAGTATCCGACGAAGCGAGACCGAGGAAGAGGAAGGCATGGTTATGGTTGGGCGACCCCAGTAAAAATTTGTTAGTACAAAGTGGAGCGGAGCAACCGGGGTATCATCATATATCGAGTCATCACTGGTCCTCATGTTCTTGATTTCCGTAAATGTGACCTAGAATTCACTTTTCTTAGAGTTTTGGGGACCATATGCTATCGGGAGACCCTACTCGCTTGGGGAGGCGTAGATCTGACGAGGATTGGCTGGCCGCTTTTTTCGATCAGCGCAAGACGTATGCAGTGTTTAGAAGTACTGTTTAAGTTGTCTCGTCACCGTGTTGCCCTTTCCGGAGAATAAACGTGTCGCTGATATCGCAGCGGCAAGGAGGCGAGCAACCAACGCAACAGGCTTCTCACCCTCTTACATTTCCGGGGTGTCTATTCGCGTGAGACATCGCAATGTCATCTACCGTGGCACTAATACGCGACTCATTGACACTCCATAAGACACTTGTCAGCACACTATACTAACAAGAGTGATGAGACGACGAACCCCAAAAACCGGCACCTTGGTCGTGCCACGACGGCTTTAAGCTTGCCAACGCACTCTTCGCCTTTATCCGAGCTGTAGGAGCAGCACGCACAAATTGTGGGGCCGACGGATGTCTTTCGAATTTGACCCGACCAAGAGGTATCACCTAAAACTCTAATCCGTTAAGGAAGGTGCATCGTCGCGCTCTCACCGGAACATGACAAGCTCGAGACTTCGAGTCGAGATGCGTTGGATACGCCGTAGACCTAGACACGAAACCGCTTGGGGCACAAAAACAAGACCGTTGAGGCACATATACAGTATTCAGCGAAAGGATCATCACGGGACGGTGTCATGCACACCTGTTAATTTCTCATGAGCCGGGGCGTGATCGTCAATTTCGGGGTCAAACGGAGGACGTAATGTTCGGTACTGCCAAATTATAGAGGAGCCAGAGCGGATCTAGTCCCGGTTCAACGCTGCGCGTGCCAATGCATTTTCCGCATCTGCGTGTGGATCTGATCTATACAATGAAGCACATCGGATATGCGCCGCAAGGATTACATCTGACTAGCTGGCGCGTGCCCGTGAAAAGACGTCCATTTTTACAGACCCAAAGTATGCGTTGCGTGACGCGATGATGACGAATAGAACCATTGGTTGCGACCAGGCACGGGGGTGAACTTACGCGTTATAGTACAGTCATTGTATGTTGAGAACGTTGACAGCAAAGATAGGGGGATTCCGCGGGCTCGGCGATATGGAATGTGCGTCGGAGAGGGCCAGCGGGTCACCTTCATGTGTGTGATCTCATTGGTGGGACGGTGTTCGCCAATTCGTCAAGTTGACCACGTTTGACGAGAAGATCCACGTTTGTGATACGTAAAGACGCGGCTACGCTTGCTCAGTTGCCCAGCGAGGAAATCCTCCTGGGGAACCCCGGATGACATTGAAAATAAAAGAATAGGGACACTCGGCCAATATAATCCCCACCTTTAAAGCGTCATCTCCTTCAGTCTCCTGCGTTCACCCCCCTCACCCCCCTCTATACCCCTTATATCCCTACCTCTTTTTTTGGCATAACATGACTTCAACCAGGAGTCGCGTATTACCTGGTAGATATAACTTTATGACCTATGCCATACCATGAGTTGATCATACTTCTTACAGAATGTTGGGGTCACCGCGGTGTAGGCCACATTCTCACCTTAGTTATCACCTTGTTCTTCTAACATGTTTTGGCACAGGCTTCTGCAGCATATCCTGAAAATACGCTGGCCAGTTTTGAAGCTGCGATCCGCGATGGCGCCGAAGGGATTGAGAGCGGTATTTAGTGCCGTAGTTATACAATCTGTGTCCCGTAACCGCTTCGGCAGACGTTCACGTCTCTCGTGACGGTGTCCTTCTCATGTTCCACGACCCTAGTGAGTGCTGACTACCCAACATTTCTGACTCTTTGATCCGAAATCTCCCGCAGGTCTTGAGCGGACAACAGATTCGAAAGGTATTTGCCAATTACTCTGGAACAAAAAGAGAGGGGGCTTTTTGACACTCATCAATGTTCCATTAACAGGGCAGATCCGGGACAGAGACTGGTATGGACCGGGCGGTATGGAGCATGTGCGGACAGTCAAGCAACCCAAACAGGCCATTCCAACGTTTGCAGAGACGGTCGCTCTGTTGATGAAGGTTAGTACAGCGTAAGAACCACCCCAAGCTGTCAGGGACCAATATGCTTTACGAGTAGCCCGAGAATCAACACGTCAAGTTCAACATTGACGTAAAAGTTAATAACGAGCCGGAACGGGTTTTCACACTGATAGATAAGACGATTACATCGTACCCCGATTGGAAGGACAAGCTGGCACCGCGTATCATCCTCGGACTCTGGCATCCACGCTTCCTGAGCGCCGCCAAGGCCTACCTCCCACATTGCCGGCGGTCGCACATCGGTACTGGTCCAGATATTGCCCGAAAGTATTTCTGGGATGATTGTGACGCGTTCTCGATGTGGTTCCCAGGTCTGGCCACCGCGGACGGCGAAAAGTGAGTGCTAGTAACGATTGCCAGGGCAGGTTGTTGACCATGTATTCCCCAGGTTCCGGCGCGAGTGCAAACAGGCTGGGAAAAAACTCATGGTATGGACTGTTAATGACCCTTATCAGATGATGGAGGTAAGCTTGTTCTGTACGCATGAGGCGAGGACTGAAGAACGTGGGTGATAACAGGCTGTGCGGTGGGGCGTTGATGCGATTTTGACCGACGTGACGAAAACGTGGCTTGAGCTGCGAGCAGCGCTTGATGGTACGCACGGTTCTTTGCTTTATCTGCTGAGGCGTGGGACATGGACTGATTCGGGTCTGTTCTTTATCATACTAGGTGACTACGATAAAGTTGGCGCCCGTTACACGCGGTCTTTCCTGTGGACCGGCCCATTATATTACACCGCCGTGCAATACGGTCTCGTCTTGATGACCAAACGAAAGCTGGAGAAAATTGCTGGCTCATTTGATCACGTCGATAATGAGCTTACTACCCGGGCAGCGGTTGTTCGCGTGCGTGTTTGAGGATAGACAGACGGTGTCGAGTGTACATTACTGCTAGACAGAGAGATACCTGTGATTAAACCTCTTCTGACTTACACGTGTGATTTTGGTCCCTCTTCAAAGCGTCCGAGGCAGTGACGACACACCCAACTACCTAACTTGACACTAACTCTCACCATGGATGCTAAGCCATCACTCCCTTATCCACCCCCTACACCACCTTCTCGTGCTCGTTCCCATAGAAAGCGCCTTTCAATTACACGACTGTCTTCTGAGTCAACGCCTGCTCTCCCGGTTTATTTACGGACAGAAGACCTACCTGACGACCGTCCTCCAGACTACCCGGAGAGCGCTCACGAAGCGGACGACGATACTGATACATCCGCGCCAGATACTCTCCTTCCACTCTCTTCGCCGCGTCCTCGAAGAGGTTTCTCGCACAGGAGACGCCATTCCGCATCACCAGTCACCTCACCCTCAGGGGACCCTTACCTAGACTCCTTGCTTGCCCGCAGCGTCCACGCGCTTGAAATGTCCAATGCGCTCCTCCAGTCTTCCATCAGCACGCACACCTCGCTTTCTGCGGTCCTCGCCGTCGATTCCCCTGTCACTGACAGTTCCCTCGAGGCAAGGGCCCGCGATCTCACGTCGCGCATCCGTGTCAATTCAAAGGTCCACGCCAATTGGATGGACGACCTCGCGGCCATCTCAGAGCACATCACGACCGATTCTCCTCCGCCAGATGCTCTCGGTCTGAGTCTTGCCCATGAGGACCCCATAAGCAGGAGTCTCCCAACCGACCCTTCCCCCGTGCGGCTGCGCGCACCTCACCACCGGAATCACTCTTCCTCCGATTTGCACCAGATTAAGGCGGATTCGGTCGATTCGGTCGAGCCCCATTTGCGTCTTTCAAACTGGTGTCGTAGTCGTCTCATCTCCCCGGCTCCGCGGGCCTTGACACAGTACGTGGAGTCTAACGCCGATCCAGACGCAATCTATCTCCCATCTACCCTTGGCCTTCGTTCCACATCCTCTGCTCACTTTCCACCAGGAGTATCCTCTCCACCCCCACCCTTGGCACCGACAGTCTCCCCTCCACCCCATTCCGCAGGACACGAGCCCTCAACCGCGGCATATACGCTCCTTTCTTCATTTCTAGCCCGGCGCTCGTCGACAAGCTCGGCTGGTTCACATGTTTCGTCTCGCTCTTATCCAGAGCGCCTGGTAAAAGCCACCGCAGATACTGCAACAAACTCCTCTCGTACATCTAGTACTGTGGTTCCATCCCGCACTCTCACTCCCCATTCCAGTCCCTCCCGTTCCCGTATAGGCAAGCGCTCGTTGTCTCTGCCACCCGTGCCACCTCCCCTTGTACTCACGAATCGTCCGCTGACCCCACCGCCCGAAGACCCCTCCCTTTCATCACTCTCTTCTGCATCTTCTTCCAATACATCCTCAGACCCCCACCCCAATCCTGTTCTCAGTCTCCAAGCACTACGCAAAATCCTGGACGACCAACCACGCCCCTCTACGTCGTCGCACGCACCACCAGAAGGACGTGCACCACGCCGCCCATCGTTCCACCCACGAACACCGCTCCCTGCCCCGACAATCGGGACGTCCACCGCGACCGCGAGCGTCTCACGTCTCTTCACCAAGCCTGTGCATATGCACTCTGGGTCGTCGAGTCGAGAACCGCGCCAGTCCGCGCTCAAGGGCGGGCTGCGCACGCCGCAGAGTCCCGCGTCCTCTAACGGCGGTCTACTCGCACCTGGCCAAAACACGGGCCCCGGTGGGAGTTCTGCATCGAGCGCCCGCTCGACACCGAAACGTATCTCGTTTGCTGAACTACCGGAGCCTTACGGGAGCGAACGCGGAGGGGGGTCTGGGCGCGGTTTCGAGAAGAAGCGTTCGAGAAAGGCGAAAAAACGAAGTGGGAAGGGCAAAGGTAAATCCAAGGGCGATGACGCCGACGCCGGCAGTGATGGCGATGACGACGACGACGATAAAGGATGGTGGGCAAAGCTGCTCTTGGGCACTGGCAGCGCGCGGAGCCTGTCTTTGGGTCGGCGGGAAGAACGGGTCGAGTCTCGCATTGCTAGAGGACTTGGCAGCCGCGGAGGCTTTGGCGGTGGGATAGAGGATTGGGCGGTTTAGCCCTGAATATCAATTACGTGCTCTCTAGTGGTGAGTAGGATCTTATCCATCTCACCGTTATTAACGGCTTTCGCTTAACATAACAACAACGCCTCCGCCTATGGGAACGCAGCTCGCACTTACGTCCTTCTTGTCATGATTACGAAAACTGGATCTTTTACCCTTTTCTCCCGTTGGAGCTGATGGCGACCCAGACTACTTTCTGTTGATATCTCTGTATGTGATACCAGGATAACATATCTGTGTATTATCTCACGGTTGGCGTATGGATGGGGATGTATTTAACAAAGCGATCCTAATCTGTACAAATGCATCTTTTATTCCCACACCTACATCTACATGAGCTTTGGAAAGTGCTGATAGAGAAAACGAGTGTTTATTTGAGTGCGTGAAGGAGTAACAACGACGAGAGCAAGCAAGACAGAGCGAGGAACGAGCGTGTGAGATATCAATCCACCAAGACAAAAAAAAATAGAAGCACCCCCTACATAAGTGAGAGTGCATACCAAACCACCAAACCACCCACGGCCCCGGCCATGAATTGTGCAGGAAGCATCGCCGGTCGCCCTCTGCCGCGCATAGAACTCTCGATCATCGCCTTGCAAACCTCGTCCTCGATCTGATTGACGTCCGCGCCCCAATTGAGGTTCCCGAACCGAAAGACGAACTTGTCCGGCGTGCGAGCGCGGGTCTGGAAGCGGACGCCGAACTCGCGCAGGTCGACCCCGCGGGGGCCCACGAGCAGCCAGTGCTCGTTGTCGACGAGCATCTTCTGCAGGTGCAGGTCCGCGGAGAGCACGCCGAGCGCCGCGGCGGGGATGTCGGCGGTGGGCGTCTTGAGGAACATGACGAGCGGGTGCGTCGACGACGTCAGCACGCGATGCACGTACTCCCACGGCTCGCGCGTCGCCCAGTCCTCGCGCTCGTCCACAGCCGCCTCCGTCACGCTCTTCGCCAGGCTCGGCGGGGTCGACCCCGAGTCCGATGAACGGTAGTCCGTGATTCTGGTGCCTGGAAGGGTCCCGGGCATTATTGGCCGGGACGAGTGCATGGCTGTCATGGCACGAGATAGTTGATTTGGGGGCGCCGAGGTGGTGTCTTGCGGGGCTGTGATGTCTTGATGCGGGGGCGGCGTCGTGAGCCTCTCAAGGTGCTTGGGATCGATCGGCGGACATGATGCGGGCGCAGGGGGAGCAGCGAACACGCCCCTCTCGTGCACGGCGGCATAGTGCTGCGCCAGTGCTTCGAGTTGAGGAAACTTGGCGTCTTCATTGGCAATGAACGGTGGGTATGTAACCCCGCCGGCCCAGGTCTGCGGGGGTAGTACCGATTTCGACGAGCCTTGAATAAAGTCGGGTTGCGGTTGGCTGGGTGGTGGATTGACATCGGGGGTAAAGGATGGGGTCCAGTCTTGAGCAGTGAAGTACCCTTCGGAGCTGGAACCTGAAGAGCTGCTCTCGTGACCGTCGCTCCAAGCCAATGGTGTGGCATCACCCGCATGATGTTCGGTTCGCTCGAACTGTCCCACTCGAACGCGCATCCCCCCTACTTCGGGGAATGTAACGCTCGGTTTCCACACATATTGAAAAGGACCTCTCAGAGGGTCCCTCATGGGTTCTCGGAATGTCACTGGTTCCATCTGCTGTCCGGGCTCGAGTTCCGTGAAAGGCTGAAACCCTTCGATCATCTCCATATCCTCGTCCTCGACAGGAACCATGTGTTCGAGGACGTGTGGCCGTAGGCTTGCACGGCGGAACCTCTCGGGAGGACGGTTTTGCTCTGGGAATACGCCTTCATTCTCGCTCGAGCGACGAGAAGACCGTCGATTGTCTTGCAAGGACGCACGACGAGGGTGAGACCGTCGAAATGCATCTTCAGGTGTCCTGAGAGAGGAACGTCGCATTTTGGATTGAGTGTATGGTTCTGCACCTTCACGAACGCGGCGTCGATTCTCTACGCGGAAAGATTGTCTCAAGGGCATTGGCACGTCCACAGAATGGATCGAACGTCGCTGGGTCGTGCTGTATCGGTGTGGCAGTTGCTTGTCTGGAGCCAGTAAAAGAGGGTCCGGAGATTCACTGCGGACGCGTTCGGTCGACGTATCGTACACGTTTGGAGTAACGGATGCGCAGTAAGAGCCGGAGTGGGTGTCTGTGGTTTCTTGACGGGCACCATCGGTTGGATAGGGCATCGGCGTGTCCACTGGACATCCGTAGAGTCCATCTTCACGGAAGTGAACGTGGTGAGGTAACCCACAGTCGCTACAGTCGTCGCCAGACATGGATAGGGGAGTAGAGAAAGTATACAACTGGTGTCCAGCACCAGAGAAAGGAGAAGAGAGCAAAGGAGCCAGTCACGGAACGTAGTCATTGGCATTGGGGTTAAACAAGGATAGATTTCCTTATAGGGAATAATCATGGTATCGAGTCATACACCGTAAAGAACACTTATTGTATCGTAGCCTGTGTCACGATCAAACTCACATTCGATCCCCCAACAACAAAAGTGGACGCGACGTCCCCGAATGTCTTCGCAACCTCCGATTCCAACGATGTGTTACGCTCGGAGACCAATTCGTGGAGCTCACGCTGGTGCGACTCGACGGCCATGCGCCTCGAACGTCCTGCGACTACCAAAAGTGGTCTGGACGTTTGCGAGGTTTCGCCTGCCAACTCCAGCATTCTATGGAGTGGCCGAGCGGCTGATTCTCTTTGGAAGGAGATGCGAGTCAACGCTGCGCGAATCACGGGACTGAATGACGAGTTCGGAGACGTGAGACGGTCCCAAAGAAGGTTGTCGGCCGTGTCAGATTGCATGCGACCGTGCGTGCCTTGCTGGGAATACACCGTATTAGGGAATGCGACGGTCTATAACCATGTTCAAACACTCTCAAAGGGTTACTAGAGCGTGAGACTCACGTCGCCGTAATGGAATACAGACTTGTCACCAACGCCGTGCACAGATTCCCTGCCATCGGACTCCAGTCGTTGCAACCGTATGACGGTTGCGCTGACCCCGTCTTGCATACATAGCTGTATCACAAAGGACAAAGCAAGGCGGTCATCCGGACCCCCGAAGAAGGGAAGGAAGATATGCGGATATATGGAAGAGCTGGAATCGGTCAAGAACCCGCGATCGACGAATAGGGCCACGTCTGACGAGCTATTCGCGAAAACCTTGCGAACGAATTGTGAACGAAGCAGGAGTGCAGCGGCCTCATCTTTCTCGTGGGTGTTGAAGAAAAGGGAATCAAATGGATTGTAAGATGTTGTGTGAGAGCTGGAAGGAGCACCTGTCGCAGAAGAAATTGGCCAGGGTATGATGGTCATTTGAGAACCATTCTCGCGAACGTGATCCACCACATGGGTGGAGAACTCGTCATAACTAAGGACTGAGAGTACAGCGGACATCGAGAAATGATTTAGGCGTCCAAAAGTCCGAAAGACTGACACAACAGGGTCATTATGGACGAGTGTATCGGCAGCCTGCGACCTCAGTACAGCGGATGTCCGCTCTGTCAACTCCACCAGACGGAGGGCATCTATAGAGATGGTGGACTCTTCAGGGAGATAAGGGACAACAGGCGCTTCGGATTGGATAGAGGCCTTGTCCATGGAGGACTTCTCGTTCACAGGTGATCGAGGACTCTTAGAAGGGCGACGGAGAAGCTGAAGGAGAGTCATAGCAGAAGGAAGTTGCTCCATGCCGTCGAGGACGACCGCGAACTTGGAACGCGTAAACTCTCCAGACGTGGTCGCTGCTCCAGTGCCCGGAGTGGGTGCCTTTTCCAAACTCGTTCCACCGTGAGTGCGGACACGCGCAGGGTAGACGAGAAGGGTAAGGGGAGTCGTGATAAACGTCAACACTATTGCATGAAGGACAAACATAGAAAAGACTCGTTCATTAAGGATCTTGGCCTGGAAACCGACGTTGAGGACGATAAGCTCGACGAGACTAACGTGGGTTGTCAACGCATGTCTAGTTGGAGAAAAACCGAACCTACCCTTTACAGGACATGAGCACTCCGACGGCACCAGATTCGCGAGTGGTGAAGCCAAAGGCCTTAGCTGTGACAGAGCACGGGATAAATTTGGCAAAAAACGCGACTACACAGATGAGAACAGTGTAACCCCACGTGAGGCCAGTATCCAGGAGACTGAGATTGGTCCTGAGACCAGAAAGAGTAAAATACTGTCAGGAGAACCGTTATGGAACCATGAGCCATGCAGCGAGCACTACGAAAAGGAGCGCTACATTACCTGGGGTAGGAGCAGGAGGGTGATAAAATCCTCCATCTTCTCCACAACCGAGATAGCGAAGCCATTATCTTTGGGAATGATTAACCCGGCAATGAAGCCACCTAGAAAGAAACACATGAGAAGAGTGACAAAGAAGAGGAAGAAGGTCTAATGACCGAAGATAGCGTGGATGCCAATTATGTCTGTGAAGAAAGCCGACATAAGGACGAGGATCAATGTCACTGTCATCATGAACGCCGTAGGTTCCCCCTTTTCCAAACTGCCCGTTCTTCGCGCAAGCCACCTGAAGGCCCATTTTCCAGGAAGGAGGAGGAAAATGGTAAATCCGACCCCTGTCAAAAGTACATAAAGGGCAACAAGACCAGTCGACGCGTTGACCAGGGCCACAGTAAGGGCTAAAAGGACCCAACCGGTCACATCATTGCCAATACCGGCAGATAGGGCAAGAACCCCGACGGTGGTGTCCAGAAGCCGGGTTTCTGTGAGGATACGGCATAGGACAGGAAACGCGGTGATGCCAACGGCGACAGCCACAAACAAGATGAAATAGCCATATTTAACGCCATCATCAGCAAAATTGTTGTATATAGGCACCGCTATCGCAGCGCCAAGGCCAAGTGGAATGATAAGACCCGTGACGGAAATGGCGAGAGATGCTCTTGCATTTCTTCTGAGCAGGCCAATGTCGACTTCGATCCCAATGATAAAGAGGAAGAAGACGAGACCGACGGTACTGGTGAGAGTAAGGACATGGATCGAAGCCGGAGGGAAGATTGTGTTAGTAAAATTAGGAATGCGCCCCATGACAGTTGGACCAAGGATGACGCCGCCAATAACCTCGGCGATTACCCTGGGCTGACGAATTCGAGCGAATAGGAGCGAAAGTATCTGAGTGAAGCCAATGATAATAACTGGCAAAAGAAAAGAATAAGCCCAAGGCGAAGGGTGGATTGTTTCAGGATATACCGGTTTGTATTACCCATAAGACAAAAGGGTCATTCACATTGTACGTTGCTGGATTCAGACCAGCGAAAATACCAGCCTTGTAAAGGAGAACAGAATGAACAAGAGACTAGGTTCGAAATCGAAATATGAGATCGCATACCTGTTCAGGAGCAGCTCTGCGAAAGAGTACATGAGAAGCGTCGACGATATCCCGTGAAAATTGACCCATCTGAGGCAGCTCGATGGAGAGGGATGAGGGGTTTCAAACGCTTCGCCTTACTTATGTGTTACGACCATTACGAAATTGATTTCGGATCGAACCTCGCGTAAATGTAAATGGCCGGCTGCGGGAAACAGCCAATGTTGGCGCCAGACGTAATCAAGCCTATTCAGGGTCAGGTTCAGTTCACATGATAACCGTTTTCCTCGATTAGCACCCCGTGACCGCGGGCAAGTATATACAGACTACATCATGACATTTACAAGTGCCAAGACCGTCATCCTCTGGCTACTTTCATGAATCAGAACTGCAACCACGACAACCTGTCAATGTCACCCATGAGGTCTGTCAAGCCGTCTCCAGGCCACAAGCAGGATGACATACCACAATGGACACATTCTACTACAGTCCCAGCACGCACTTGTGCTTTGGGAACGCGACAAATGCATGTCGAACCTTGATAATTCATGTCCTAGTGGATCGGTCAGAATGAAAACACAGGAGGCCGGGTTTTTGACGCTCACCTTTGTTTGAATGCATCGAAGACAGCAAAGCTTCTCGTATCCGGTTTTCTTCCATTTCGCAATTAGACTACACGCGCGATCAGAATAAGACCCCGTAGATACAACTTGAACTTGCTTCGCGTCTCCGTATTTCTCTTTCAAGAGCCAGTCATACAGCTCCTTGCTGATTGCTTCTCGCTTGTAGTAGAGCTCATAGACGTATCTTGAACGAGCGTGTGATATCCGCATAATTGGCCAGAGGGATTCAGACTTGCGCTTGCCTTCATGGGATTCATTCTCTGCATCGCGCATTTTCCTCCCGTAGTCATCGAGGATCTTGAACCCTGTCAGCTAGGGTTTATTACGATGTGATAGATCAATACTAACTGGTTCAATGTCTTCGAACCCCTCAGGGGCTTTCTTGGTCCGGCTGGTCCTAATTTTTGGCATGACAATGGGAGTTCACTGCAAGAGGTGAGTGTGGCAGTGACCGTCATGCCAGAGGCACGTGGTCTCCCCCACGGTTCGACTTGCAACGAGGCATCCTCTCCCTTCCATAAAAACCTCTTTCCTGTGAACCAAACCCTCCTCAAACCCTTTCCAGCTCGTGGAACACCGCCTCCTCCATCGGGGCGCTCGTCGCTCCCCAAATTCTAACTATGGGCCTCGTTGTCCTTGCTCTACGCTGCTACCTCGTCTTCCAGAACGTCTTCATCACGTTTAAAACCCTCAAACTACCGCCCCCTTCATCTCGAAACAATGGACAGCCAAGCGTCCGAGCGCTCACACAGAGAAAGCGCGATATGAAAGGCTGCATGGCAATTTGGATCGTTTGGGTGAGTCGTGTGCGTGCTCTTTGGGCTTAGGACAGGTCATTTACGCGCTTGTTCAAGTGCTGTCTGGCCCTTTATGAATCACTAGTGGAGAGAATAGTTTGGATCTTTATTCCTTTCTACGACGAACTCAAGTCGGTTGTTCTCATCTTTCTCATTCTGTCTCGCGCCAGGGTATGTACCCGCCATCAATCTGGTGGGGTATCTCGTGACTCATCTTTGTCAGAGCGCCGAACCCATTTACCTTCATGTTATTCGACCTCTTCTCAAACCTTACGTGTCGACTCTCGACGCTATCCTCGGCTTCATTCACAACCTCGGCGACTTCGTGCTCTTGGTTCTTTCTCTCCCTTTCACTGCAGCCATCTCATGGTGGTACGGTCCATCAGTAGATGAAGACCAGGCTGGTCTAACTGAGGTGGACTCGGAGAGCGTGAGAAGCTACGGAGACGAGCAACCTACCACATTTAGGAATCGATCAGATTACCCAGGCCACCGCAATCTCCGGAGGCACCCAACATCTTCAACAGGAGATGGGGCATCTCAAGAGACAAGACATTCTTCCGACACGCTACGCTCTCGAAACTACGCAGCTCCAGATGCATCATTGCAAAATCATCAAATATGGTATCCCCCTCCGTCATCCTATGAAGAGCCTGAGGATGGTGGACATCACGAACCGCCAACTGTCATGCCGGAGCCTCACATTCCTTCGATCAGCGTTGACGATTGGCGGGCTTACCCTCCGTTTCCTTCTTCGTACCCTTTGACGCCTGTACACCAAGCACAGATCAATATGCCAGAACCTGTTCACCCTTCCCAGTTCGGCATGATTCATGAAGAGGGCACGGGTGGAACTAACACGAACGACCAGACCGACGGAACCCGGCAGGGTTTTGGGCGGTCGCTCCTGCCGCCGCGTGAGCCTTTGAACCCCGGCCGCGATGGTGACTTGAGCGACGAGACCAGAAATCTTGGGGTTCCAATTCACGAAATTCGTTACGTTACTTCAAGCGACGAAGATATGGACGACTATGAAACCGAGGAAGATTCATTCGAAGTTACCCTTCGGACTCCCCAACATCAACGTATTCTCCGCGCTGTGCCTATGGATCGCGAAATTTCTAACTTTTCTATTAACACCGAGGCCACTGTGGCCTCGTCAGCGCCCAGCGAGACAACTGGGCTCACAACAGATCACCACGCATCGTCTTTGCGCACGACTACTGTCACCATGTCGCGCAGTTCATCGACGGGCAGTTCGAGTGCCGCAGGGGTGAAGAGACCACTTCCCCATTACAGAGTTGGTGTTCGCCCCCGCATCCGCACGGCAGACAACAGGAGTCCGAAGAAGATGGGTCACACGAGAGCTATTGGACGTCCCACCGCCATTCCTCGCCCCCTTAGGCCCACACCCGAGGGCGTGGCTTCCGAGGATACGCTAGACGACGAGGATCTCAAAGATACCGACGCCACACGGGAGGGTGACGCCCTACTGGCCCGCAAGCGACGACGTGTAACCGCGGCGCCGCGGACCAAGCGAATGGTAAATACCCGGCCTGGTGCGCGTAGCGGACGGGACCAGTCTTCGGAATCTAGACTGGGCCAAGAAAGCAGGAAGTCGCGTGTCGCCAGACCTCCAGTGGCTACAAAGACTACCTTGAGGAATGTTGATCCCCGCATGACCACGGGCACGGGCTCTTCCGGGTCCACCGTCTCCCCTCGTAGAGGCCATCAAGCTATGAGGAGGAATCCCGTCCCTATTTTTCGACCTTGAGTGTTAGTCACTAGTTTTGTTCCGTTCTCGCTTTGACACTCTGCATGCACACAAATCCGAAGTATCTCGGGTATTCTTAGACTTTGCTCAGCATATCTTGTAAAATATCGCCGTCTCACCACATCTATTCACCCTCGATATACAATCACCCCATTTTCTACCTTTTGATGCTAAGTTTGTTGTATTACCTTTGTGGCTCTCCGACGCTACCAGCCAAGCCCGTGCCGAAATGATTCCGCCGTGGTCCCATTCGTGCAGAGAGATACAAAGTGGGAGCGTGAACAAAACCCCCGCGACTGGGCAGCGACGAGGGGAGTGTACTACCAGGTAGGCGGCGCCCCGCAAGCGAGGTAGAATCTAATTCGGCTGGTTCGGGTACTGTATGATATTCCTTACTCCGTGAGGTTGGTTGTTCTGCTCATCTATCACATTTACCCCCCAACTGCGACTTTATTGTACGTCCCGATGTTGGCTGGAGACGCCGTCCTTTGTAACGACATCTTGAAATTACAATAATTCGTCTGGGGCTGTACGCCCTTCATTACGTCTTCTTGTGGTCGCGACAGCCGTAGTTTGGGTTGCTCATCATGAATGAAATCTTCTTCGGGGCGAAACCAAACTACGGCCACCGTATTCGCTGATTGATCACGCTTTTGTAAGGTAACTATTGTATTTTTCTCCTCTGTAAGCTACTAGCGATCTTCTTGTTCGGTTGTCTGTGGCTTGAGTGTTCGTCCATGGCAACACTCGGGCTTTCGTTTGACCTGCCATGATGTCGCAAGTCCTGGCTCTTGTCTCCTTGTCTACTGACGTCTATTGTACCTTGAGTTTGATGGGCACCATGTGGCCGGTAGTTTTCTCTCATATTCGCCACGACGTCCCGATTCTGGTTTGCTACAAAAGGCCACTCCCGGAGGCCAACCATGGCTCGTCAACCGGCTTTGACAGCAGCGTAGTTCCTGTGGAACTACCTTCGTGTTCCCCCAAGCATTCGCGGACTTTACATTACGACCGATTTTAAAGAGCTCACTTCACCAGATGCAGCGGGTCTCAAAGAGTAATATGGGGAACACCACCGTAGTACGTGCTCGTCTTCAGGGTCTGACGTGCGACGCCGTACTCATCCGCCGGCCACAGTGCGCTGGCGCACCACCACAATTCGGGGCATATTACGGCGCATTCCGAACGACTCATTGTACCTCTTCTTCCTGGGTGCCTCCCCTCGTCGCACCTTCGCAGACGGGTCCCGTAACAGAGCCCTCAGAATACAGATTCGCGTCCCGGGCTCCACTCGTCCGCCGTTCACCGCCCGCTTCCGGGAAAGCCTCCGCTATCAAGCGGTCGAGATCCGGGACTGCGCATCGCCCAAAGTCGTCTAACCCGTCCGCGAACAACAGAGGGCCGAACGCATCTTCATCTCGCCGCCTCTCTGCAGGCGTGGTTTCCGAAAACGACACAGGCTATCAGTACGACGAATTTTTGGCCTCCTTCCAGCGCCGCATCGACGGGATGACAGGCCAAAGTGGTGGATGGGGTTTCTAGAGAATCCAGGGTCACCTTTTTGTATCACGCACGCACGATTTGACGCGGACACTAGTCCTATTGTATTAACCTTGGTATTTGTAGCTTGTAGCTTAGTCACGATAACAGTAATGGCGAGTATGTAATATACGCTGAGCAGAAACCGAGAGGATTCGGCGTGTGGATTGGACGTGCAGTAGATGGGATTCGCACAAACACATGTTTGTCCGCTTCCTCAAAATTTGCAGAGAATGGCACATTTCGTCCAAGATAAGGTCAACGACATTTGATCACGATCAGGTGGCTCACCTTCAACAGCCTGATTGACCATCAAAGACGATAAATGGGGCAGTTCGCATCGATGAAAACCCTGAAAAAACAAATCGACACTATGTAGACACGTGATGCGTCAACAGAATGTTAGGGGACTTTACTCGTCGGTCCGGATGGCTGTGATCCGTTCAGCTCTGGCCGAACACCTCGCTCGTCACTGCAAGCCCGGGTCTCTTCGCATCTGGCGGCTTCATACTTACATCGACTTCTACCACGTTTTGCCAGGGTCGCGACTCATTCCCAGTACGTTGGCCATGTCGGACAACGATACGGCGGACCACCTGTCCCATGTAAGCAGCGATGGTCGTTGCTGGGGATCGTTCGCCATTAGCTGCTCAGCAAACCTCGAGAGGTGGTTGTCTCCTTTCCTAACCATGATATGACGCAGAAGAACGCGCCCACACGACCACCTATCGGCCTTGATGGTGTTATACATCGGCGTCGGTCCATCTTCCTCTCCCATTTCAGGTGCTGTCCAGTTCCTGGTGCCGCGGTATTCGTGTTCGTCCTGAACTTCGATAGCTACGTCAAAGTCGATGATTTCTAGGCGAAAAACATCGTCACAGACAAGGTCGCCGGGCTTGACGTCTCTATGTGCAATTCTGTACTCGTGAAGATGTGCGAGCCCCTTAATGACGCCCAAGCTGAGCTGGTCACGGCTGCGAACACCGCGACTGTCCATGAATCGTTGGTCGTGGATAGAGTGCAGCTTCGGTAGAATGAGCCACCCCCCCCCCCCCCCCCCCCCATGATAGAAGGGATAATTTCGATCAGCGAGATAACGTGGGGAGACTTGCGGCTGTATTGTATGGAGGTACTTGAGGATGTCAAGTTCGTTCGATCCCTCGCGAAGGTGCTTTGCAATCAACTCTGTCTTGTTCGGGTCGCTCCGTCGGTACACCGTGCGGACGTGAGGTGGTAACCGTAAGATAGTAGTCAGTACAGCGGCATGGAAGGAGAAATATTTTTTTCGTATGTTGTACCTTGGAGATCAATTCCCAAGTACCGCGCTCCGCCTTAAAAATATCCGGTACTACTTGATATCCGCAGGCTTCAAGCTGTTCGATTACACCTCTATCGCCACCCCCATCATTGCTGGTAGTACGCTTGCTTTTGCTGATGAACGTCGGCAGCCTGTAGTCCTTACTCATTTTATTGAAACTGGTTGAGAGGTTCTTGACCTTTGATCCTGCGTCTCCCTTCTCGCTCTCGTCGGCTAATGCGGGACAAAGGTTGTACAGTTCGAGTGCAAATTTAATGCGGCCTAGTTTTGCGAATGCGAAGTGTCACTTATTGCGACAAACCTACGACGATTCAGCATACAACATTAATGATTTACAGAGTATGCGTTGCGTACCTTCTTGGAGCCATTTTCCTGATATAGGATGCAGCGGTCTGCCTCTCCAGCAGCACCAACAATACGGCCACAAACGCGAAATTCTTCTCGTTCTTGCGGGTATCCAATGTGTTCGCGAATAAAACAATACTGGCTCCCTAAAGCATCAGGCGGTGATGACCCACGGCAGGTCTGTCTAGTGGATTCGAGTTGACCTCCACAACCATTCGTAGAAGACCAAACTTCAAAAGAAGGAAATCGCTTTTAGACTCCCTCGACTTCGATGATGAGCGAGAATGGCCACGATTCTTGGCCTTTGTCAGAGGATGTTAGCTCAAAAGGAGACTACAAATGCGCTGACCCTCACAGCTTGGCTGTAAGTTTTGGTCTTCCGTCACTTGCAATGTCTGAAGAACTTGAATTGATGTGATTTGCGATTGTGTAAAAAAAAGAGCCAGTTTGCATCGTGTTCTTTGAAGTTTGAACAGCCTTTTGTTTCCATTCATCACTCTGCCCTATATAAGAACAAAATTTGGCCAAGGTGGAGAACCTCGAACAGACTAGATCAACACTTTTAATAGAGTCAGTCAACGACGCCACACAAATATGACATAATCGCCCTTCCAGCCCAGTCAGGAAAGGTTCGTGCCAGCGGTTGAGCGCAAAGGCTTAACGTTTAGCAATGGTGAGTAAGAATTTCTTTTGATAGTGGTGACGGAGACCTATCAGTGCCGGGGGAACGGGAGTGAAGGTTCACTTGAGGGGTCAGTGGCCCCACGTGTAGGTGGACGTCTTGACATCTACGCCGCACACCATACACGGCCAGTTCCCATCCTTATACCCCCTCTTCCTCCTCACCTTCGCCATGCCCGGTTCACGACTAAAGAAACGCACATCGGTTGACTCCCATGCTACTTCGCAGCTCAAATCAACGCGCTCTCCGTCCTCTCCGGAGCCCAAGCCGCGAAGCCCTCAGGAGCCGTATCCAATGCCCAGTAGCAACCCTGCCAGTCAATATACACTCATGGAGAAGCTGGGAACGGGGAGCTTTGGCACCGTGTACAAGGCCATGCATAACGAGACGAGGCAGATTGTTGCTATCAAACAAATCGGTACGTTACCAACTCCAATCACCTTCCTCGCTCTTACCTCTCTTACGTCGCCCTCTCTGTGCACAGACCTCGAAGATTCAGACGACGATATTTCTGAAATTCAACAGGAAATCGCTAATTTGGCTCAGCATGAGTCGGAATTCGTCACCCGTTACTATGGCTCCTTCGTTATCAATTATAAGCTCTGGATCGTCATGGAGTACCTAGCCGGTGGTTCTTGTCTCGACCTTCTCAAGCCGGGCGTATTTTCGGAGGCACACATCGCCGTAATTTGTCGTGAACTTCTTTTAGGTCTTGAATATCTTCATGGCGAAGGCACCATACACCGCGATATCAAGGCCGCGAACGTACTTCTCTCTGCATCGGGCAAAGTCAAGCTTGCAGACTTCGGCGTCGCAGCGCAGTTGACAAACACGCTCCGCCACACTTTCGTCGGTACACCCTTCTGGATGGCGCCGGAGGTTATCAGACAAGCCGGATACGATGCCAAGGCAGATATGTGGAGTTTGGGCATCACTGCCATCGAAATGGCCAAGGGGGAGCCGCCCCTCGCTGAGTATCACCCGATGCGCGTGCTATTTCTGATCCCGAAAGCCAAAGCCCCTGTATTGGAGGGTCCTTTCTCACTAGCGTTCAAGGACTTTGTGTCTCAGTGCTTGACAAAGGATCCAGCACAGGTACGCCGACCCCATCCTCTTCTGGCCAAACCTTCACCTATGCCCTGCCAGCGACCGACAGCAAAGGACCTCCTCCAACATCGCTTTATACGAGGCGCCCGCAAAACGTCCTACCTTACCGAGCTAACTGAACGCTATCAAGAATGGCGCACTCGTATCCCTGCGCGCGGGCAGGCTACTCAACCATCAATTCGGAATAGTATCGCATCGTGGGACAACGGTACTCTGAAGAGCGAGTGGAACTTCGAAACCATCAAATCTACCGCCGCCATGGGTTCCTTCCGCAACATGGCAAAGGACCTCGTTCCGCCCGGCATGATCCCAGATGAAGACGAGGAAGTGGTTTCATTGTTCGAAACCGCAGAGGATGGAGATGGAGACTCCTTGGAAACTGGCGCAGCAACGAAAGGCAGCGATCTCCCACCAAACCCCGGCAATCCCAGTCCGGAAGTTTCAACAGGGCACTCCACAGTCGTCATCCGGTCCCAACTAATATCACAGCCCGAACAACATTCTGTGCCACTGGAGGATGCCACACCGTCCGACGCATCAAATACTGGACTGACGGATGCAAATACCGGTCCGGATCTCGGCGATCCACCGGCTTATGCGCGGACTCCGAGACGGTCGTCCTACGCCGCGCGCACTGCGCCGAATGGCACCATCGTTCGAGAAGCAGACCTAGGCACTGGGGTTGACACGATACGTCCCGTGAAGAAGATCGACACCACGGGTTCTTTACGGTTGTCGTCCGAATATGTTGGGAGCATACGAGCGCGTGAGGGGCGAGACGGTAGCGGCTCTAGTTCCTTGGCCGCATCCCCAACGTCGCCCGCGAAGGACAAGTCCTCTGCACACAAGCGCGCGGCAAGTGAGGCTGCGAGAGCAGGGCGGTCGTTCGTTGACGAGGTCGTTCTTCCTGCCATACAGAAGGTGAGTAATCCCAAGCATCGGTTCGGTTCGGTAGTGACTCAAACCTTTTCGACAGGCCATCACCGACGATATGGACGCGCGGGAAATCGAATCGCTCAGCATGTTGTCACGCGGCTTCCAAGAACTCAGGGACGTCAATGCCGAACTCTCGTACAACGTGATCCTCGACATTCTTGCCGGCTTAAACGAGTACGTGTGGAAAGACCTTCTTTGCGAAATTTTTTATCTTACCGTTCTTTTCGCCACAATTGGCGTTTCGCTACTGGCAGGAATGCTGCTGTACGGCAACACGTGCAAACGTCGCGTGGACTCTTCCCACACAGACGGGTCACAAGGAAGAGCGAAATGACAAATCGTGGGCTCGTGGTGACAGAGGTGGTCGAGGATATTGCCGGTCCATCTGGTGCTGTGGCTGTCGTCCCCGCGACGACGCCTGGCGTAGAGAACGGCGCAGACGCCTCGCCAGTGAAGCGGTCACCCATCGCCGAACTTCTATACATGCGGTGGCTAGAAGGTCTCAAAATCAAATGGCCAAATATACTGTCGTAAAGCCCACACCCACACGAGGCAGGCACATACATTTTGCCTGAACTTAGGCTAAGCCTCTCCCTATCCCATCCCCCCATATATCTTTTTCTTGACTTCACCGTTGTCGCATCGTCACAACCTCACCTTCTGCAACTCGCCCCTTTACCCATACCCCTTTTCCAGCCGCCGGATGCGGGCATACACTGTTTCGGTTTAGAGCCGCTCTCCCTTGTGTTTTCGAGACAACGCAAGCCTCAAGCCCGATCATCATTCATCGAATACTATCGTGTTCATCTCATGATCGTGCTTACTTCTGTTTGATCCGAACAGGCCCACCTGCGTGCCGCTGGACCTGCCACCGTACTGTACGCGTCCCTCTGCTCTATTCTTTCGCCACCGACCTATTTCCCCCCTTCTCACACCCCTTATTTTTCTTCTATTCCCGCGGGGATCGCCTTCCTTGGCTTTTCTGGCGTGTGTAATTACTACATACGCCGCGTTACGATCTTTTACGAAACAGGCATGAAGACGTAGTTGGAACAGTTACCTGTAACATCTTTAGGGAATGTTTTTACTAACGAGATGAGCGTTATGAAGAATCACCATTAATCAACCACCATTGGTATATGGTGAGCGGATCTGCGCCATACCTGTGCGCCCAAACCCTTTCTATTTATAACCGGCGTCCCAAAATTCGTCCGGTTTGGTCGATTGCGAGCAGAGCTGGTCACACCTGGCATGTCTGATAAATGCAAACAGCTACCGAAATGTATGTTGACGCCGTCATATGACGTTTGACATCTGGAACTCGAATTACCCTGAGTGCTACGTTACATCGTCCTTCTATCGATCGTGTCGTATTCGTGAAAGCATGCGAGAGGGAAGTCCAAATGAGGAGCAAAGCAAAAAGAAGGGTAGGGATGGGGGTACGCAAAGGTATGTACCGAAAAAGGGTCCAAGATCCGCTAACGGTCCGAAGTAAGCCAAATCAGGGTAGTTCGTTCAATCAACCCAACCCAACAGTGATAAACTCAAGAATCGACGCCACGGACAGGAGCGCAAAACTACATTACTGCCCAGAGACTATTCACGAGCGCTAGAAGGGCCACTGACAGCGTGAGATGACGGGGTGAGTGCCATCTGGGACTGGCGCTGCTCTTCTTTACGCCGTTATCAGGCGCTGTGCTGGCAGTGGGGCTACTGCTGCTGCTGTTCGTCGCGCTAGGCTGGGTGCTTGTGCTCGAAGTGGAAGGGACAAGTCCCGCACCGCCATTGCCGCCAGCTGTAAGGGCCACCAGCGTGGGCGGGGTCGTGTCGTCCTTGGCATTTTGATAGGCGCCTTGGCCATCCAGTTCAGCCACGGATTTCATTGTCCAGTTGGTCTGCTGAATGAGAGGGAAAGCCGTCATGAACGCTTGCACGGAACCGGTGGAGAGCTCATGTTCCAAAATGATGAGGCCGGGATTCTTAGGGCCTAGATAAAGCATATCTTTTGAGCCGAGGCGCCGCATTGAACTCGCAAGCGGCAGTCCACTTACCTGATAGCCATCTTTGGAAGTTGGCTTGGATCGCTTGAGGATTGGTTCCTCCGGGTTGACCAAGGGACCAATCTCCAGTGCTGTAGGATATCGATGAACGGTTTGACAGGTGCGATCAAAACGAGGACGATGCGCACTCTTGGTTCCATACGACAGTCGTGAGACCAAATACTTCTTTGGCGATGGCCGTGACTCGCGTATCGGTGTCACCATATGGTGGGCGCCAAAAGCGAGCAAGTCTGCCCCCGGTAGAATTGTATATCACCTGAAGGGTCCACCCAAGTTGAGCGACAACATCGGCGTTGGACAATGTAGTCATATATGGGTGGGTCCAGGTGTGCACCGCAATATCATCCTGATTGGTGAAGGCGATGTTGAATTCCTTCCAAAACTGGATGATGTTGACACCGATGTAAAAGTGGGTCGCTCTGACTTGGTTCTGGTGAAGGAATGCATACAACGTATCGGATGGCTGAAATGGGTAGGGCATCAGAACTGGCCCGAAACTCAGGCACCACACGATCGACGCCCACGACGGATGCGTTCAAGACGGGCGAAACTCACTGGAAGAGGACCATCGTCGAAGCTGATACCTATGACCCCCTGTGGCGCGTCCCAGACCTGACCGGCGACACGACAGCCATACGTGGCAGAGCAGACTTGGGGGCCACCGGGGTTCAGAGAGCCATATGTGGGGTTGGCGCTCGGAGCGTTCTGCTTTGATGGTGGATAGTTGGGGATCTTACCAGCCTGTACGGCGTTGTTGAGGGCATCCTTCCACGATTGCGGCATCGCGTTTGAATCCGGAGTTGATGCGGGATACGCAGCCGCCCAGGCAGGCGTGCCTACTTGGGGAAAGACAGAGGGATCCGTTGGGGTGCCTGCCTGGCGCCTGAAGAGGGCATGAGCGGGATGGTCATCTGCATGGTACCAGCGATCGGGAAGGAGACGTTGAGAGACATGGTCATGGTCATGAGGGTCATGAGAGGGAATGATGGCAGCAGAGACAGCGGAGAGGAGGGTAATGCCAGCGAGGAGGAGAGAGGGAAGCATGGTGGGAACGGGGCTGGCGAGGAGCCATAACAGCAGGAGGGTTGAATGGCCTTATAGTGCATCGAACCGCCTAGTAGATCAATGCCAGTAGTAGATTGACTTGGGCTTGGAAGCCAGGGACTTTGACTCGGTTGGGTTGGAATAGTCTGTCGGTGTGCTTGACTGAATCCACGTTACTGGAACTTGGCGCACTTCTCTGCCCCTGCCGCCTATCGGCCCCGAACCATACAGCACATGGGCACTGCTTAGTTTATCATCCCATCGCGGCTTTGGTGTGGGAAAGGAATGGTCACATTGTGCAAGAAAGTGCTAAGAAAAGATTGACAACAGGGCTAATTTTAGAGACATTCACGTAGTTAGAGGAAGGTGGTGGTAGGGACAACAACAATGTCAATATAGACCCATGTCTGCTTTGTTCAAGTCCATTTGTGCGAATAGAGTCCGAGCGCGTCACTTCCATTTTCAGATAACATTTCTCATGACTGAGAAACAAAGACCGTTTTCTTCATCGGCTACTCAGAATTGCGAGACAAGGACACCCGCAAGTACAGCCACGGTCGACATGAGCACCGCCGAGACCGATTTGGACGCCAAACCAGCTCCATTGCTTTTAGCAGAGCTATCTGGGGTTACAGTGGAGGTCGCGGAAGAGCTGCTGCTTGTTGATGATGACGAAGTAGCACGCGTGAGCGTAGTCCCGGGAACTGTTGAGGCAAGGGGAGACGGTGAAGTGTTCACGATGTCAGAGGTTGTGACGGTGCCGTTTGTTCCTTGCGCGTTTTGATACGGAGAATTCAGTCCGTCCAATTGAGCTACAGAGACAGGCCTCCAGCTGTTGGCACCAATCAATGGGTAATTGTCGATAAAGGCTTGAACAGAATCGTCCGAGAGTTCGTGCTCCAAAATGATCAAGCCAGGAGTTTTAGGACCTCGTTTCCAGAAATGAGCGCGTCACCCAGCAATTGTACGAGGACGTGTAGTTACCAGTGAGCCAGGTTTGCATATTAGCGTGGATCTGAGCCGGAGTCGTACCGTTCGGGGCGGCATTCGGCGTGAGAGTCCAATCCTCGGTGCTGAGTACGAGTCATTCAGTGAGACCCGCGGTTACACCATACCAAGGTGTGCACTTACTCTTGATTCCAAACGACGGTTGTCAACCCAAGGACCTCTTTCGCGATCGCGGATACGCGGACGTCCGTATCGCCAAAAGGTGGTCTCCAAAACCTTGGTACACGGCCACCGGTAGAATTATGGATCACCTCCATTGTCCAAGCAAGCTGCGCGACAACATCCTCGTTGGACAGCGTCGTCATATGGGGGTGCGTCCAGGTGTGCACGGCAATGTCATCTTGATTCGTGACGAATGCATGAAGAAATGTTTGCGGATTGTTGACAATATTGACCCCAATGAAGAAATGTGTCGCCTTTACGTTGTTCGCTTGAAGGAAGGCATACAACTTTTCTGATGGCTAAAGTCGCGTGAGAATATGGCAACGCAAAGCAGGCGCTTGATACGGGCCGCGGGCCGCGGTCCGTGACAAAACGCGTGAAACTCGCGTAAATGCGGCTCGTGTGACGTGATTGCAATGTAAATGGAAGGAAGATACTCACTGGCAAAGGGCCATCATCGAAACTGATACCAATCACACCCTGAGGGGCATCCCAAATGTCGCCTGCAATCCTACACTTGTAGGTCGCTGAGCATACTTGGGACGAGTATGGATCGTAACCAGAGGGATACACGGGACTCGCGTTATTCGGATCAGAGGAGGGGGGTATATTGGGTATCTTTCCGGCCTGCACGGCAGCACTGAGCGCGTCTTTCCAAGCTTGTGGCATCGCATTTGCATCTGGAGTGCTCGCGGGATATGCGGCCGCCCAAGCTATTGGAGACAGGGCAGAGAGAACACGGTGAGAACTGGGCAGCAACTAGATAGGTAGAGCGACGGACTTGGAGAGCCAACCTGAGGGTAAGTTATTCCATCTGTGGGGGGACCAGTTCCAGTTTGTCTACGGAATAGGGAGTGAACAGGGTGATCTCGCGGATGGAACCAAGTTTCTGGAAGGGGTGAGCGAATCTTATGTGAGTGGCCTGGATGAGCGGCACCGGTACGGGCCAAAAACGGGAGCGCAAAGAGTGTGAAGGAGATCCAAAGAACGAACATTAAAAGGAGGGACTAGAAGAAAGGCTGACGAAGGGAGAGTGTCGTGAACGAGAATAAAATATAAAAGCATTGGGGGGTTCGCAACCTTGCCAAACACCGACCATGTGGAGGACCGATGACCGCGGTATCCGGTTATGGTTACTTCCCTGCCTTTTATTTTTCTTGGTCTCGATGCACGTTAACCCCGCTGAATGAGTGCCAATAAAATTACATGATATATATTCATTCTTCAGAGTATGTATCTATATCCCTTGCGCTGGCCGGCCGAGGATTCGCGCTCCTCTATTCGTTTGTTCTCTTTGGCAAGTATCTGCCTAAAAATAAAGCACATCACTATACAGAGCCCGTTGGTTGAAATGCAGATCGCATATGAGTGGCTGTAAGTCGGACCCCACGATTTTTGCCACACGTATCTGTCCACGCGCGCTGATCATCAGTTACGGAAGCGCGCCGAAGAAATGAAAAAAAAAGGATACGCACGAGCCGGCAATGTTGCCAAGCTGCGAAAACGCGTTGATAAACGCTAGTGCCACAGCGCGTTTCGACGCTGACTGAGCAAAAGTATTGGCCGTCCACGTCAAAAAACAGATGAACCCGGCATATGACTGCGCCATCAGGAAGCTAACAGGAATGCTTGAGTGTCCGTAGTACGCTGAGGAATGGGGAACATACAGAGCGAAATAGCGAGCCGCGAGCCTCATCGTCGAGAGCGCGATGATGAAACCAACTATTCCGATTAACAACGGGACAACGATGTGGAAAAACCGTTCCCCAGTCCTATCGGAGTGTCTGCAATACAGAGGTTGTCAAGTCAATTTCGGCCCCGAGTAGATGTGCCATTGCTCACCTGCTGACGGCGAATGCCACTATTGAGGCGAAGACCCACGGAGGCGCACATAGTAACAGGGTCACAGTAGAGGAGTATCCGAGTGTTGCTGTGAGCGTTGGGAAGAACGCGTTGAACGACAACGAGACGACCAGACTGGTGAGTGCCAGCGCCAGCCAGTATACCTTCCAATCGCTCAACGCTTCGAAGAAGCCTGGGAAGCGGGACCCTTTCCGCTCTGTCTCCTCACCGCCGCTAATGCCGACATCTTCTAGCATGCGGAGCTGGGCAAGCCGCACTTCTTCAGGAGAAAGGAAACTATGGGAATTATTTGGGAAGTCTGGAAGTATGAAAATGGCAAGAATCGCGACTAGAATCGTCAGTGTGCCTTCGATGTAAAACAGCCACCTGACAGGAACGACCTGTGAGAAAATGATTCGCGTGCAAGTTGCACGAAAGCAACAGACCTCCAAGCTGCATGGCCCATCTTCCCCTGCATCCCACTCAGGATGCTCGAGGCCATGAGCGAGCCAAAGGCATTGCTGATGAGATTGCCGCACGCCAGCAGTGCAGTGCGGAGCCCAAGTTCTGAGCGTTTGTACCACTTCGATAGGAGAAAGAGGGCGCCAGGGAAAAAGGCTGCCTCCACGAAACCAAGGAAGAATCGAGTAAGGAGGGCCCCGGTATAATTGTGGGTGGCGCCTGTGAACGAGTGTTGGAAAAATGAGCCAGCAAACAGAAAGTCAGACGCTGACCCGTCAGGCAAGAAATGGCACCCCAGATGACCATGCAAATAGGGAGATATATGGAAGGCCTTCCAATATGGTTCAAAAACATATTGCTAGACGGGTCAATAAGAAAACGGAAAGGCAGACTGTCAGACGACAAGCTTACGAAGGTATTTGCATCAAAATATAGCCAACATAAAGGATACTCAGGATTGTATTGAATTGTTGGCCTTTCAGATGTAAATCTGCCTCGAACCCTTTCAGACGAGCGGCACTGGAAGCGACTTGAGCATGATCGCTTCCAACTGATGATGTCACCGGACTTACGCAGCGTTGTTCCGGTCGATCTGGTGTAGCGAAGGGGGCCGAGTCAATATCATCGCGCGAGACAAAGAATAACCAAACGCACGTAGTTGAGGATGTAGATCACTATCAGTATGGACATACGCATGTCTAGCTTACGAAGGAGCTTCCGCTCAAGCTTGAGCCTTGCCTCCTTGCCTCCGAACTCGGCGTCGATGTCTAGCGGTACATCCACATATTGCTCTTCGTTGACTTGACCTGCCGATATCGATACTTTGGCCGACTTTATCGAGGACGACATAGTAAGGTGGTTAGAAGGCAGGGTTCGGAGTCGACTGAGGGTCTATCAGAGCTTTTATAAAACGGGGTAGTACGCGTTTATCGACTCGGAACTTTGACATATCTTCTCCATAGAATGGAGGATTCCCGCGTTCCACGTCCAGCGCGTGCGAACCCATCGATGCCGACCCTCCGATTCAGCTGATACCAATTGCAACGGATTCAACGTATGGCTGTCGCACCCTTGGTTCAATTTCCCCCGTTGACTATCGATTACCACCGAATCGTCTCTCCGACTCTCCGCATACCATCAGACACCTCGGTCACCATCCCGGTCGGTCTCTTAGCATGCCAACGTACGTATCGTAGGGATCATCTCCACCATTGTCTGACCTCCCTTGAAATCAAGGTGACCCATTACTTCGCTCTTTGGACACCTCGATTATATCGGCGACTCTGTTGAAACCCTCTCCTCCGTCTTCTGTGAAGAAGGGAAGTCACGTAAAGCAGGCAAAAGTCTCTTCCGTTCCTGCTTTTCATTACCCCGTTCTTCGACTCGTCCTACACGACACCGTTTTATTTCCGGAGGGCGGAGGTCAACCTACCGATATCGGAACCCTGACCTCCGAGGACGGTAGGGTCTGGAACGTAGAACTCGTGAAGAGGCATGGAGGCGTAGCCGTCCACTACGTCAAATCTGCAGAGGATATTGGTGATGTGCCCGATGTCTTTGTACCGGGTAAGCGCGTCAGCCTCGAGCTTGGTCAGGCGGGCTTCCAAAGACGATTGGATCATGTCGGTATTCCTACCTTCGACAGAAACCGACTACTCACACTCCGTCGTATTCCAGATGAGCATGCACACCTCGCAGCACCTTCTTTCTGCTGTCATCGAAAAAACTCTCAAAGTCCCCACTCTTACTTGGTCACTCACGCCGTGGCCTTCTCCCGCGTACGTCGATCTCCCCCGGTCTCTTACCGCGGCAGAAGTGACACAGGTACAAGACGAAGCCAATCGCTATGTTTTGGAGGAACGGCGGGTTTATGTTGAAGTGCAAGAGTTGGGCGCGGGCCAAACGGGTATAGACTCTGGCGACTCGGAGACGTCTTCTCGTGAACTCGGTCGGGGACTTCCTAGTGACTATACTGGTGGTGTGCATCGCATGGTAATTATCGACGGCGTCGATCGCACTCCTTGCTGTGGCACGCACCTCCCCACTCTCGCATCGCTCCAAATATTCCTGTTTCCGGTCCCACCGTCCTCGTCCTCTGGGCCGACTCGACACTACTTCGTGGCGGGGCCGCGTCTGCTGAACCATCTCGGCAGCGTCCAGTCGCTGCTCACGCGGACCACGGCCGTGGTCTCATGTGGACCGCCGGAATTGCCAGACCGCGTCGCCGTCGTCGTCGAGGAGAGCAAACGGCGAGAGAAGCGCGTCGACGATCTCGAGCGTGAGCTGGCGGGCGTGCTGGGCATTCGGCTGGCGGAGGAAATGGCACAATGGCGCGCGGCTGGTGGCGAGGGCGAATGGGTCAAATTCGTCAGCAGGACAGACGATTCGCCGAGCGCGCAGCCGTTCTTGCAAGCGGTCACTCTTGCCTTTGCGGCGCACCTTTCGGGTCAGGGTGATACACCAAATCGATACACGCTCCTCCTTGTTTCTTCGCCATCCTCTCAAACGTCCTCATCTACAACTGTCGTCATGGTTTTTGGGGACGAGGACAAGCGCGTGAAAGCGGTCGGTGAAGAGTTGAAGAGGCAATTTAAGACGCTAAAAGGTGGGGGGAAGGGCACTCGTTGGAGTGGCAAGTTTGTTGGGGTGTGGCTGGGGAGCAGAGAAGGGAAAACGGCCCTCTCACTCCTGTCTCAGCCTCTATAAGCCTAACCCATTGGGAATAACGAGGGATGTATAGATAAAATTGCATGTAACATGCGGGCTATAGCTTGGTGGAGAGTATACAAGTATTACAAATGTCGATATACAGTGATCACGAACTGGAGCAGAAGTGAGAAGTTATTCACACCTGGAAATCCGTCCACTGATACAAATTAACTTTTTGGCTCTCCGGAGTCTTCGTATATGGTATACTCTCCCTCAGAGTCGAGTCTGACGTGGACATTTGCTTCTGCACGAAACCAACAAAAAAAAAAGTCAGGGCTATGGGAACGACCAATTGTGTGCAACACGGAGCGTACCTGAGAAGCGGTCACCAAACGAGAGCTCGCCCTCGCTTGTGCTCATTGAATCACCGTCCGTGAGCCCCCATTCCTGCTCGCCGTCAACGCTCCCGTCCCACCAAGCAGCATTGCTACCACAAATCGACAGAGCTTCCGGTTCGCGCGACTCGTGGTACCCGGGGAGATAACTTGAAGAGGGTATAGGGTCTTGTTCATCGTCCTCGGCCACCTCGTCCCCGCGAAGGGGGTCAATGTCCATGGTCTCTATGTCGATCCCGTCGCTATCCATGAAACCATCTTCGTAGTCCGTATCCAAATCCGACTCTCCTTCGTACTCTGTGGGGACATACTCCTCGTCGTCAGAAGACTCGACGTCAGAATCTACTGGCCGTAATTCAGGGCGGAATTCGTGTCTGCATGTGGGGCAGGTTCCGTGCTAAACGTGTACGTCAGAAATAGAGACGAAGAAAGCGAGCGAGAGAAGACGCACGCGGCCCTTGATCCACTCCGAGAGGCTAAATGAAACAACATGAGTCGAGCCTTGGGTAAGAAAGTCTAAGGAAAGCGGACCTACTCTTCCACACAAAACATATGTCCACAACCTCCAACTCTCGCAACCCCTACGACAGCCTTCCCGTGTAGATCATCTTGCCGCTGCTGTTCGAGAACGGTCCGGAAAGTCATCAAACATATTGGGCAAGAGTCGTCCAAGTTGGGAATATCTTTAGGAGACAGAAGGTTGAGACTAGCTAGAGCATTGGCTACGATCGGGTCGATTAAATCAGGAGTACTCATGGTGAGAGTACAATCGTAAGCAACGAGTAATGGACGGAAACGCGTATCGACTTAAACTCAGTTGAGCAGTAAACAAAGTCGCGTCGCATCACGTGACCAATCTAATCACTCGTATGTCTCTGCGAGTCGACCAACAAGATACTCATCCGCCCTGACAGGCGCATATTTCGCCTCGTTTCCCGGCCAGTGACAATTAGGGAGGCATGACACTTCCACACCGCTGTTAGGGTTGCAGAAGAAAGCGATCGACTGACGAGCAGGCGTCATGCTATCTCCGTTGGCACTCTGGATGGGAGGCGCGACTACACGGTGGAGAGTGGATCGGAGAACGTCATTTGTCCAACGAGAAAGGAGATCACCCGCATTCACGACGATTGTTCCGGGCTCACAAAAGATAAGTCAAGTATTAGTGCAGAAAATTGAGCGCGTACTATTGGCTTTGCAGGCTGAAAGTGCTTCGTATGCGGGTTCTCAACTTCAAGTCCGCCGACATTGTCTTGGAAGAGGAGGGTGAGAGTACCATAATCTGTGGACGTTGTGTGAGCTTTCCCTTCTCACTCCCAGGTTAAAAATAGGGGCCTTACCCGAGTGTGCACCAGCACGAGCCTGGCCATCTTTCAGCAGTAACGAAGTCTTGATGGAAGGGTATGATAACAGTCGAAGGTTGTGTTGCTGTTCGTTTATCTTATCTTCGAAATACATCTCATCTAGATCTAAACCGACGGCGATGGAGCGCATCACGACCGTGTGAAGTTCATGGCAAGTCTGAGCAGATTAGAATTGCCGACGCGAGACGAGGAGATGGGCGTAGTCACGTACTTGAAAGAAGCTCAACATAGTTTGTTTGAACCCGGGGGCATCCCCCTCCCGAGGCCACTGGTTCTTCCAAGTTTCATCCCAGTCGTAGCCAATCTCCATGGTCTCCTTTGAGTCAGGGGCTTTCTTGCGCAGCTCAGCAATCTCAGCAGGGTCTGAAGATTGGGTGACACGCTCCCTGCCAATCTTTACATAGCCGCGGTTGGAACGAGGGTCTTCCCAAGCGAGTCTGTCCTGCGGCGCTGTCAGCACAAAGGGTCAGGAACTAACGGTGCGCCTACTTTGACAGAAGATGGCAAACGGAAAAATTCCGCACTCTATCTCAAGGGCTCTCTTAACAAAGGAAATCCTCGTTTGAAAGATGCGGACCTTTTTAAACACACCGTCCACAGTGCTTGACGGAATACCATGGCCTTCGAGATAGATAAATCCAACCTCCTTGAATCCGTTCACAACTTCGTCGGCAGTTTTCCGCTTCTCTGAAAGCGAGGTTGCATGTCGATATTTGCTGAAATCAATCAGAGGGATTCGGAAAGTCTGATCTGAGCGAACGTCCTTTCAAAAGACTGAAAATTAGATTGCAAAGTAATGCGAAGATACTCTGACCACGGACGGATGCGAGAGAGGCCAAATTTCGGCTCCTCAAAAGCAAGGTACAGTGATTTGTCGGTCTGAGGGCGAAGATATATCCAGCCATTGTGTGTGACAGACAAGCACGAGGCTCGGCATTTGCCAAACACCTTCAAGTAACACTCGGCCTCATACAGCTATCCTAGGATGTCGATACCAACTCACAACGTCCGTGGCCCATCTAGGAGCAGAAGGGGCCAGCAATACGGTACTCTTAATCACAATATACCTACCAACACGAGTTACCCGAGTCGTTGTCGTATCGGACCACCGCCTCCCTACACAAGTCCCACCTCAAGTCCCCCCCCATCTCCCTTCTAGTGAGTACGGGAGAACATCTATCGTACCGATTTTTCTAAAATAAATAATAGCCCTAGAATCCCGGTCTATGACGAAGAGTATGCTTCCTATATGTCCTTGGTGTAACGCCTCATCGTAGTGGCGTGTTTCTTAGCCCCGAGTCCGTGCAAGAAAGTGCCTCACTCCTGGGCACGAACAAGTCCAAGAAACGTGACAAGAACCGGGCCTCCCGCCTCATCGTTCTGCTGTTCTGCGTCCTCATGTTTGTCACCATGTGGTCCATTGTTCCGATCATGTCGGTAGCTATCGAATTGGAGACGGAGGAGTGGCAGCGCTTGCACAAGCAGATGATCCTCGACATCGGAAAACTCCGGGAGGAGAAGAGAAACATCACAGACGAAGTCCAGCTGCTGCGATACGAACGCGATACGATGCGTCGACGGTGGGAGAACGAGCGCGAAGCAAACGAACAAAGGAGACGCGGTCACCTCCCCTTCTGGGGCGAACCTCAACTTACGACCGCACAGTGTCCCAGGGACCGCTTCCGGCGGTACGAGGCACGCATGTACAACCTCCTTGTCGAAGACGACTGGTATGTGCGATGCATGAACGAACCCGTTCAGATCGCTGGGCGAAGGTTTACATCCCCGAGCTCGTGTATTAACTATGTATGTCCCACCACATCTTCTAAATGACCCATTTTATCGCTTCAATCAGGGCCTTGATGACGGCGTACGTGGTTACTGGACCTTCGAAGTGAACAGGCGCGAATGTCCGAGGACCATATGGGACCGGGTGTGTTAAGGGCCCCCCTCCCTCTCCGCACCAAACTTACACCGACTACCTTTCAGCTGAGAAATATCTTCGGGTAATTACATCAAGCACGCAAATTCAATGAAGCAATATACAGAATGATCGTCGTCTCTCGCTGGTCACGGTTCCACTTGGGAAATGTTGACATGTCGTAACTTAGTTGTATGTGTATCCCTTGTTTCTTCTGTTTCAAAGTTCCCGCAATAGTTTTTCCTTAACTATGAACCCTGCTCTTGAGTACTAGTCAACGATCGGGGTAGTTGCGTTGCGATCAGAGCCCGGGCCTCGGATGCGAAAGAGATCGTGTTGGGCTTGTTGTTGGGTGGTGCATGCCAAGGTGCATGAGCACTCGTGCGTTTACTTTACCCGCCTCAGGTCGCGGTAGTACATGGATTGCATTGTGCCAGGGTGCAGGGTGGAACAGCATCTCCAAAAAAGATATCGTCCAGGAATCGGTCTTCTTGACTTCTTTTCATGGAACCACTAAATTCTTCTGTAATAAAATATAAGATCTTTCCACGCGGTGCAAAGGTTGAGTACTAGTTGAGTACGTTGAGTGTCCTAAGACTCAAAGTCCAGACTGAGTTCTTCCGACAATGAAATATCTACTTTGTCCACAATAAAAAGATCGATTGTTCAGTGTCTCGATGCCAAATTTAGCACCCACATGACGTTTAAAACTGGAGCCCTCTGAAGGAATGAACGTGATGAGCCATACTAATCTCTCAGCATGGCCATGAATCCTCTCGCAGTGGACAAGGCTGGAATCAGTCAACTCCGGTCGAGCCATCGATTCAGTAGCGCAACGTCCTCGCCCTCCGGTCTTCTCAGCTCGGTCCATATATCTCAGTCCGAAATGAAGAGTCAGATCCTCCGCGAATTCAACCGTGCCACATTCCTCGTAGATTTAACCGCCGAGGGAGCCCCTCTGCAAGCCGACTCGAGTAATGTTCAGAAGTTGCTTGATCGCCTCCGGGTTTATCACAACATCACCCATCACACTTTGCTGGGCAACGACAATTCGACCAAGGACGCGCCGCAGCTCCCTCCCAATGGCTTCGCGACGGAGCGAAATTCGTATGAGCCTCTCACACATTTCCTCAATATCATCGTCTGTGCTGCTAAAGAGTGCTTGACCCCCTGGGCCGCGCGTCACCTTAGAGGCCTTCAGTTTCTCCCTTACGGTGTGGAGATGCAGGATAAAGTCGACTCGGAGAAGCCTCTGAAGCCCGATGTTCTGGGGCTTGTTTGTTCACCCCCTAATCAGCAGAAGATTTTCTGGAATGATGTAGCCATAATCATCGAAGTCAAGAGCAAGCGACTTGAGCTAATTCAACAACTATCGACATACGCCCGATGCTATCTCGCAACCAACAGAAGACGCTCTTTCTCCATCGCCATCGCATTCGACCACGAAAAGTTACGGATGCGCTTTCTCATTTTCCACCGCGCTGGCTTATCTTCTTCGCACGAATTATCCCTCCATGAGGAGGCCGGATTCCAAAGCGTCGTCGAGCATATGGTTGGTGTCCTATCGATCCCAGACGAGAAAGCCTTCGATTTAGATATGGCACGCTTCGAGAATGTGTATCGCATCAACAATCGAGACTACGAAATTGTGCGTCCGATTCACGTGCGCAATAGCGTGCGCGGTCGTGCAACGGCTGTATACAGTATTAGAGGTACGGAATCGTCCTTTTGGCTTGCCAACACTCGACTTACGCATCGTACATCCAGTATGTCCCCCAGATGCTCAAGATTCCCCCGCTAGCCTACGATCCAGGTGGCTCACGCTCGTTGATGAGGTGGCCGACCCGAGAAAATGGTGTACAAGTTGTCATACCAGACCGAGGGGCACACCTTGGAAGGCAGCTTGTTATCTGGATCCCTCGGCCAATTCGGAATCGTCGACGTCATTGGTTCTTACAGCTGCACCCCAGAGGAACCTGAACCCTTCGGCTCCACAGCCCAACACGTCAAGAATTGTACTTTTTGGAAACTCTCCAAAGACAGTGCGGAAAATGGGACCTCAGAGAATAGATATTTGCATTGCGTCGCTATGGCACTTGAGGGTCTACCATTTCTAGATACCTCAGACGAGGAAGTGGGCATACCGAACCCAGCTGAGCTATTGGAAACAATTCTTCACGCAACGATTGGCGAGTCAGATTCGTCTCGGCACTTCTTCGATCTCACACCTTACCTTTGCCAGGTCACTATAATCTATTTCTCGGGGGTGTGCTACACAGGGACGTTAGCAACGGAAATATCCTCCGCCTACAGGAGCCAATAGAACGGACCCACAGTCGTTCCATGGGCCTGTAAGTGTTACGTCTTTTCATGTCATTTTTCTCTTATTCGAGTTTGTGTTTATGTTCCCAGTCTCAGACCCGAGCTTGACAAAGACGTGAATTTGAGTTCATGTCGAGGGTTTCTCACTGACTGGGATCACTCAATCGAGTGGCGCAAGGTTCCCCCGACACCATCGATGGATCGATCGGCTCGTTGCACAGTATTTCATTCGCGTCTTTAACCCTGACATGTACTGCAGGGCACGCTACCTTTCATGTCCTTGCGCCTCGTCCAAGCCTGGTCCCGGAATCAACCAGCTCTGCACACGGCGGTCGACGATCTCGAGTCCTTTCTATGGGTTCTCGTGTGGTCGCTTGTCCACATATTCAAAAAGTTTGCAACGATAACCAACGAATCTGCGGTAATCAACGACCTCGCGGGAGCGTTTTCCAGCTATCGCCATCGCGATATTATCAGCAAGGACTTCACCGTCAGGAATGAATGGCCGGATGAGGTCTTTGGGGGCCTGATCCGAGAGTGGCTGATGATTTGCGATCATTCTCGCATGATTCTCACGAAACTCGAGCGTACTTTGTCCAAATCGATAAATGACGCGGACTCGCAGAAAAGGGCGTGGGATGAACTCGAAAAGTACTGTGGAGAAGTTTACATTAAGTTCATTGGGGCTGGATATAGACACCTCAAAAACATTAGGACCTATAGAGACTGGAAGCAACTTGTGGATGAGGTGGCGAGTTGTTGAACCAGTAGCGACAATGTATGCCACCAACCTAAAAAGGGAACCTCAAATAACAACCTCTCCCCGTTTATTGTGATCATGATATCTCCCACCACACTTTACTTGGACGATTCGACTGAGGACGTACTGCGGCTCCCCCCGATGGTTTCACGACGGAGGGGAATTCGTATGGGCCTCTCGCACATTTCCTTAATATCATCGGATGCGCTGTCAAAGAGTGCCCGACTCCCTGGGCTGCACATCACCTCAGAGGACTTCGGAAAGTCGACTCGGAGAAGCCTCTGAAGCCCCGATGTTTTGGGACTTGTTCTCTCACCCCATCCTCGTCAGCAAAATATTTCTGGAATGATGTGGCCATAGTCGTCGAAGTCAAGAGCAGGCGATTTGAGCTAGTCTAACAATTATCGACATAGGCCCCGATGCTATCTCTCGTTTTCCAGCGCTCCGGCTCGTTCTTCACATGAACTATCCCTCCATCTAGAGGCCGGATTCCAAACGTCACCAAACGTATGGTTGGAAACCTATCTTTCACCGACGAGGAAACCCGTGTCGTGTCTAGACCAAATACTCTTCGGTTTAGATATGACACAGCACGACACGCTTCGAGAACGATCGATGGATCTGCCCTACGTGCAGGAAGCCTCCCCCGTGTACGGCGGATCTCCTAGACGGCACCCGAGAAACGAGTCTCGACGCGTATCGAACGGGCGTGACCCCTGGCCTTTCATATGCACGTCTCCTGCAGATGAAAGGCCAGAGGCCATGATGCGCGCGCCTCCTGACAGTCCCAGAGGACGAGCAAACCGCCGAGTTTAACGATTTTCGCTCTCGCTGCGTTCTCGTAGGTAAATGTACCGGGAACAGAGGCCGACCCTTGACCTAGGGGACACTAGCAATGAGGTGAGTACGCACTTGTCCCCTTCGGCATGAGGTGGACAGATACCGCGTTCAAGCGGTGTTACTTATTCGTTGTGTATTTTTTTGTAGAGCGTGCAAGCGTCTTTGCACAATCGGAGCCTCGACGCTTGTCGAGAAACACCAACTCTCAAACCTAGGACAGAATCGTGAACCGAGTGTATTCAGAGAAAAGGAAGAGAACTCTGTAGAAGCAGAAAGATAATGATTAGAGAAGGGCAGAAAGAATCATGGAACGAAGTAGTATCAAAGGGTGTCTTATAGTATGTTAGGCGAGAGTCTCGGGCTGGCATGTTTGGTACTGTTGGTGGTATGTTACGTTGTTACAAAACGATACTGGCCTTTATGAGCACACGCGCATCTCTCAACCTGGCTGATACAACCGCTAATAATCTGGATACCATTTACACTGTTGATATGTATAATACTGCGCGCAACAACGTTTGTCTAACCACGGGTATAAGCGATTGCGGCGGGAGAACGCAGGCGTCTGAAGAGTGCCATCATCGTTTTGCCACCGTCAGGTCCCCATCTGGGTTGATCAACATCAGCGTCTGCCATCAAGATCTGGTCAAACAGGTGCTTACTCTCCAGCGGCCACCTCTGCGCAACCCCGTTCAAATTCCTCCGATGTTTGAACCTCACTCCATCGTTCTACGACAAAATCCTAGGACACCTCGATAAAAGCTCTTAAACCAGAAGTGACCTTCATGCTTACCTCAACTAAAGAGTGCAGCTCATCCCATACCACAGATGCCAGAAGCAACGCAAAGCACGACCGTGGTGTGATAGTTGCCATCATGTGCTCTAGAGCGAGTGTGGCCAACCCCGGCATCCCATACCGGTGTGCTATCTGATAGACCGAAAGAGCCGATGCAGGTGGTGGGGTCGATGTTGGGTGAGGATGCGGGTCGCCAGAGGACGGCGTTACAGAGGTGCGCCCGTGAGGTCGTTGGGGAGCGTTTGTGAACCGCGCAGATCCAATGGGCATTGGCTGCGCCGCATGGCCTGACGAAGGGTGTGCAGAAGCGGGTACGGAGATGCTCATGGACGTATCGGGGACAGTTCCGCGCCGCGGGACTGCCGTGCTGGTTGAGCGAAGGGTAGACGAATGCGGTGCCTTGGAAGTAGATGACGGTCGTTGAACAACGCTTCGCATGGCCGGAGAGGTGGGCTGATTGCCCTGGAAAGTAGGCTTCCCCTGGCTGGAGCCGCTCGCGCGGCCATCTACAAGGGAAGGGGCACTGTCACCGCTGACTGCGCTGAGGCCATCATCTATTGTGTTGTTCTTGCTAATTGTTTTCCAATCCCATTCGCCCTCGATTCCTTGCGAGCTCAGCCAGCGCGCACTCCAACCCGCACCAATGCCCTCCACGGCCGATCGCGGGTCGTCCTCTTCCTTGAACAGAAGCCAATTCGCGTAGACCCATTTTAATAGCCAGTAAATGGTAACGAAATCGGCCTCCTCCACAATGACGGTATGAATCTTGCGTTCCCCAGATGGCATTGTCTCAGCAAATGCAGAGGAAAGCATGGAAGCAAAGTAGTCCGATCGACGTATGAGAATATCGGAATGAGCGTATATAACGCGCTTGCGAGCGGTTATCTTCGATCCACTTGGAAAATGTGAGGAGGACAAGGAGAGCTGACTCTCCGAATTGGCAGTGTTTGGCGGGGTGGGAGAAGCCGGGGTTTGGGAATGATCGCGGGAGGCTTTCTCAAGACAGATGAATTGAACGTCGCCAGTGTCTAGGATTAGATCAGTTCCGTCATGAGAAAACCATTGGAAGGGCCACCGACTAGAATTATCCAGCGAAGCTTCAAGTCCCTCGAGTAGATCGCGGGGCACATAATACGCTGAGGGATGCTGGGGAAAGAAAGGTCCAGTCGGTGTATGAATCTGTATGCAGATCACAAACGAATCGGTTTGACGAATCCTCGGGTTCTCGAGCAGCGACGAGAGCGACGGCAAGGCACACTCTGCGAACGTTTGCTGTCAGGGCACGTAAGGGAAACATCACGTTAAGCGCTCACGCCAAACTTCATTGTCCTGTCTAAACGTCCACTCGGTCTGCCAAGTGTCCCATGCCCAGTCTGCCCTCGCACCGCGCTCCCCGACGCGATCATCTTGACACTTGATTGCAGCTAACATCGACGCTGAGATCTCGTACTCAGCGTTGGCATAATCCAACATAAGGCTTGTCACGTAGAGGGAAAGTGTGGGGAGTTGAGCGGTTGCAACCTCTGCATCCGACGGTGTCCGCGCTAAAATAACCTCACTGAGACTGGAAAAAGGAAGTGGACTGCCTCGTACCAATTTCAAGCTTATATTTTCCGTCTCCAAGCATTGGAGACTCCTTAAGAATTTCAAACCCATCGCGGTCTGGCCCAACCCTCCCCTCTGGGATTTCGTCCTGATCTCTATCCTCCACAAAGTCCCGAAGCTTCGCGACATCGTGAACGACCCACTCAAATGCCTGGCACACACGGACGTCACTAAGGACTGCCCCAAACAAAACCGGCCGGAATGCGAGCTCACCGTGAATGACCAATGTCGCGTCAGATCATCTTGAGTCGCAGAAGCGACTGGCGCACCAGTCGCAGCACGTTTGGCTGCTGTGTGGGTTGACTGCCACATTGTATTAGAAGAGCTGGATCCAGATGAGGGTCTTTGATCCCAAGATTCTTGTCGAGTGGTACCTATCGAGTGAGAGGACAAAGAACTCTGAGAGGAGCGATGAGAATAGGTTGACCATGGCCAGTGTGGTCGGGAAAGGACGCGACCAGCTGGTGGTGCAGGTGAGGAGAGTGGAGAGTTGTTGTGTGGCAAATGCTGCTCAGTCATTGTCCTTGATCGCGACGGTTCTGATTAGAAAGTACGAGGACAAGTCTGTCTAGCCTAGTGCATCCTCATTTCCCACGATTTCGATCAAATAGGCTACTGTACTAACTACCCTACACCCTCTCGTCCTGCTCGCCTTTCAGTACGTCGCCCAAAATGGCTCTGGAAAGACACCTCGCATTACTGTGCTGTCGTGAGTGAACTGCTACAAAAGATGGCTAGTGCCACCTACCGCGCCAATGCTCTAGCGCGCCGTCTTGCTGCCATACTGCGAGCTGGTTTTTTGTGTCACTGAGGACCAAGGCATCGCCATCCTTGGTGTCTCCACGGATATGCTTTAAGTCTACCTCGCGTTCCTGGAGCGTATCGAAAATCGCCGCACGAAGATACGAGTTTGAGTAATCCGGCTCACTCGGAGAGCGGAAAACCAACGGTTTCGTGGAGGGAGAGCAAAAGAATACCTGTTTCCAGAGGCTCTGAGTGTCACATCTTAGTTGAGGACATTAGGACCAACCAAATTAACAAAACTATGAATCGAATCAAGTTGGTCGGGAGGGAGGTCGTGGAACACACGACACTGGCCGAAGCTCCTCTGCAACGTGAATAGGATTGCTTTCGCGGGATACGAGTCTATCTTCCCTGCGAAGTTCTTAAATGGTGAACTATCAGCGGCTGGGTAGGGTCGCCCAAGGAGTGTGCTTCTACTCACGACTGCAACCACACCTTCGGGGTTCATAATGACCTTTAAGTCTTCCCAGAACTCAACAGTGAATAGATGCGCAGGAACCCCGCCACCAGAGAAACAATCGTGCACCACATAGTCATACTTGTCGACATTGGGAGTGTTGTGTTGCAGAGCTGCGAGTCGTTTCTCGGTAACAACGGCGCGGGCGTCCCGTATGAAGACACGCCCACTGCCAAGATCGGGCAGCCCGAAGTACTGACGAGATGCATTGTATACAGCAGGATCAATTTCGATGACAGTGGTGTCAATTTTCTGTCTTGCGAATGAGGAGACGGCGATACCAGCTCCTAGACCGCTACAAGGTGTCAAGGTATGGTTGTGATAAGGCCGGATAGGCGTGAGAGCCTACATAAACAATGCTTTCTCCTGGCCTGTTCGAATTGCTCGATCCCTTGGATCAATCAAGCGAACAGCTTCTTGTAAAACAAACGCGCTATAAATGGAATCTCCAAGGGGGGTTCCTTTGGCGTCTAGCAAAGGAGGACTGCTAGCTCGTTGAGAAATTTTGTCTCCTATCCAGACCCCACCCAGGATGGAGTGCGATGCGCGGAGATATCTGAGCGAAGAAGGGTAGCTTTCGGGTGTACCTGGCACCCAGGTATCGGATGGTAAAATCTCTCCAACGACTATTATGCCCGTGACAGATGATACAGAAGATAGAATCCGCAACGGGAAGCTTGGGTGTGTATACAGCTCCGTGAAAGGTTGTGGTAAGACAGGAGGGCCCAGCCACCAAAGCAGAAGTGGAAACAATAGGGCTGCGAGTCCGGGCACGAGACGACGCGAATGAGTAGATGGCAACGATTTGCCTTCGTCGTTTTCTCTTCTTGGTGAAGGAACAGAGACGAAGGCCGGAGAGGAAGCGTAAAGCGCGAGTCCAATTCCGCCAAGTATGAAGAGCTTGGAAATTCGATGATAAGTCAACGCGAAAGAAAGACATCCTCGTCACCTACGATCTCATTGTCGGATAATCCAAATCGATACGAATCGAGCAGAGCACCCCATATCACTTGGAGTCCAGTAACACTCGTGGCACATGCTGGTAAGATCGTGAAGCGCGCTGTGGAATTCTCTGATGAACTAGTTTCAATTAAAGCCTAAAATACCAACTCGGTTAGGCACTTCAAATTAGGGAAGTCACAGTGCGCACCGCCATCCGCTTCACCATGGAGACACCAACATAGAGCACTGGAAACAAAACGACCAGATGTGTGAGTGTGGAACCAAGAGATGGGTCGTTTATTCTTGCAGCATAAAGTGCTGTGTAATAGGAGGAAATAGGAATTGAAGCAATCAAACCACCATGGATAGCGAGAGAAGACCATAAAGACGGAACAGGCCCAAAGGCTCCAGCAAACGTCGCTGCCCAGACAATTTTGTCAAGGTGGAGATTGATGGGAACACTCCCGTACAACGGGTCTAAGGCTCGTCCATATAGAAAGGTAACGAGCGAATGCAAAATCATGAGCAAGAGGATGGGGAAGACAAGGAGTATGTAAAGATGGGACTTTGGTTCCTTCCTCTGTGTTTGTGAAGGCTCCGTTGGTTTATCTGAAATAAGCACAGACTTATTTTCCTTTCCCCGCGATTGCGCGGCATCGCGCCGTATTTTTCGTGGTCGTAGAGGCATGCGGGTCAACTTGAAACTGCTATAACTGGCAATTGCAATTAGCAAGGTTGCAGGGATACGGCCCGTTACGGTCCGACAAGGCAATGCAGCAACTAGTAAACCGGCTACGACCATCATTCGTGGCTTTACCAAGTACTTGAAGAATGGACCCATCTCGCGATGAACCCGCACTCGTTTTCGATAGCTTCGACATTGACCTGGTTGTCAAGGTGTTGTCGCACACTGCGTTCAGTTAGTCTCCAAGTCCTCTCTCTCGATGAGATATCTGATACCCGCACAGGCCCGTTCTTCCTCTTTCTCGTCCCTGTCTTCCTTTTCTTCCAGGGCCACAAACTAGAGGATCCCTCCATCCTAGCATCTTCTACGTACTTTGTCTTGGTGTCATTATTTTGTGCGTCGTCTTCTACCATCATAAATTTGTCGCGAACCCTTCTCTTCTTTCAGGGTTTTTCAAATGGTACTCTAGGCTGTATCGCAATCAGGGGAGTTTGCTCTTCGGGCCAGGTGCAGTCGACTGGGGTGAACAGATTGTGCTCGTTACTGGAGGTGCGTGTCAGCTGTAAGTCATACAGCATCTACTGAGGGATATCCAAAGGCGCCTCTGGGATTGGAGAGCTACTTGCCAATACGTTAGCCGTCCGCAACGTCACCGTCGTCGTTCTTGACATAAAACCCATTGTTACCGAAAATTGTGCGTACCACTTTCCTATCCCCTTGTCGTTGTCAATGTCATCGCCTTTTAGATAATATCACCTACTACCAATGTGACGTCACAAAGTGGGAAGAAGTTGAAGCAGTCGCGAAGAAGGTTATTGAAGAGGTAAGACACCTGCGCTTTTGTCTGTTCACAAATGTGTAAGTGTCCCTGCATTAGATCGGCCACCCAACCGTATTGGTCAACAACGCTGGCGTTGTTCAAGGAAAACTCCTTCTGGACCTCTCACCTGAGGATGTCAGACAGTCTGTATCCCGACTTTTATCTAAACCAAGCCGTCAATTCACACCCCATTTTAGAACTTTTGGTGTTAACGCACTTGCTCATTTCTGGACTTTGAAAGCATTCCTCCCCGAAATGATCAAAAACAAGTCAGGTCACATCGTTAGTTGTGTTAAATCTTCGTTATTGTCAGCATTGCTCACCGGCAGGTTAGATCACTGTTGCTTCCGTCGCGGGTCTTGTTGGAATGGCACAGATGAGTTCGTAATTTACGTGCATGAAATATTACCGTTCTCTGACCGAGATGGCTGTAGCTGACTACAATGCCTCCAAGGCCGCTGTTATCTCGTTGCACGAATCGTTGCGGTACGAGCTTGACAATCGGTGCGTTAGCTACAAGACGACAGGACGTTGTCTAATACCTGAGATCCAGCTATCACACACCCCAAATCCGGACCAGTCTCATTGTCCCAGGCCACATACTGACACCTCTTTTCTCGACCATCCGCCTCCCTACCAATTGGTTCTTCCGATTTTCCTTCCCTTCCTTAGAGCCAATCACTGTTGCGAAGGCAATCATCACAGTCCTGGACGAACAGCATTCGCGCACGGTCTATTTACCGTTCTATGCGAACTTCACACCGCTACTAGGCTTATTTCCTAGCTATTTGAGGGATTTAGCGCAATGGGTACCTTCACTGTATCCTCATTTGCGTCCTTCACTGATGCACGCACAGATTACTGGTGCAGATTATGGGATGGATGGTTTCGTTAAAGTTTCCGGTCGTCGGGAAGATGAAGGTCCTATCCCTGATCTCTCTCATCGTTCCAAAAGCGAGTAAAACGCAGACAATGTACGATAACACCTTTATCTAAGTTCATTATCTTGCGGGAGGGTACACTACTGTTCATCCCACGGGCTTTTCAAACACTACGTAACGGCGAGCGCACACCCCATCTTGATGATTGAGGAAATCACTTGCAGGTATACAACACAACTCTTGCAATACACTTTCCAGGTCGTGTCGTGTTGCAACTTGAAACCGCGGAAGCGCGAGTTTGCGTTCCTGTCTGGACCACTTGCACCGAACAATCATCATACCCGCACACCCGAGGAACATTGGTGGATGAGGAATACATCGTTTGGAATTTTGTGAAACCGGAAGTCAAACGTTTGAGGTACTCAACAGACTGCATGGTGCGATATATGAGACATGGCGTAAGGCATGAGAAAACATGGCGAGTGGATGTCGAGAGGGCTCCGTCCCATAATATAACGACCTGGACTGCTCATGCCTTGATAGCGTACTTCCTCTTGGGGAAATGAATATCCTTCTTACGTTGCTTGAGTGTCTTGAGTGACTTCTCGTGCTACCGAGTAGATGTAGGAGATGGATGGCCATGAATAACGGAAACTCACTTTGGTCAACCGCCGCCGAATGGCACGAGTTTTCTTGGGCCGCAAATCAAGGGGAAGGTATTTCTTGTTCTTGTAATATTCTCGGAGGTTTTGGCGTGCTTTCTGGTTGGTCACGGTGAGTACCCGTGCGACGGATTTGCGCACGGTGTTGCTGCGCGTAGATCAATCAAACGGCCCCACAGATAAACGCAACGAACGTACATCTTGGTCAGCTTTGACGCAGCGCCGCCAGCGATCTTCTGTACCCGCAATACTAGAAGTTCATTTTTCAGATCCACGAGCTGTTTTGCCAAGTCATTTTTGGACCTGATGGGTGAACCCGAGTTGTCAATAACTAGTGTAATCTGCACCGGAATTAGGACACACTTTGACTGAAGCTCATACGCCTTGACTTTGTTTGGCATTATGTCGGAGAAATCTGGAGGATGACTTTGAAGACGACGGCTTAGACCAAGCAAGTACTGTCCCAATGCCCGATCGGATTAACTGTACAGTTTTTCAGCCACACCTCCCACAAGCATAAGCCGGGCCGGCACTGCCCCGATTGTGCAAATCAACCACGATTATGACTCCCTCTCGAAAAAGCTTGTTTCGCCCTTGTATTGATCTTCACGACGGATATGTAAAACAAATTGTTGGTGGTACATTGTCAGAGAGTGACCCGGGGTCGTTGAAAACAAACTTCATTGCAAAGTATGCTACGGGACTGCTTCTACACTTTTAGTATAGCTGAGTCTGTCTGAAGAGAAACGCCCGGAGAATTTGCGCTGCGCTACAAACTACATGGACTAGAGGGCGGTCATCTCATTAAACTTGGGCCGGGGAACGACGAGGCGGCCAAGGACGCGCTGAGAGCTTGGCCAGGTCCGCTCAAATTTTACTATCGGTCATGTCCAAATCGTCAAATTATGGCTCAGGTGGATTACAGATCGGTGGCGGAATAACTGATAAAAATGCATTGTCATGGTTAGAATATGGAGCTAGCAAAGTAAGCTGTTTCTGTTATATCGCGTGCCTGTACAGAATCGTCAAATTATCGCTCGTTAAGGTTATCGTGACCTCGTTCTTGTTCCCCGGACAAAAGTTCTCTCTCGAACGACTACAGACAGTTTCTTCTCTCGTGGGAAAGGGGCGCTTGGTCGTTGATATCAGGTATGTGCTGTCCTTTCGCCTCGTGCTGAAGGTCCGGCGCAAATCGCAGAGTCAGCTGTCGGCGGAGGGGTGATAGGTGGATGATCGCAATGAACAAATGGCAAGATATCACAGACACCGAAGTTTGTCGAGGCATGAAGTAAACATCTCTACGTTGTCGTTAATGCTGAATGATCCCCAATAGAAACATTAGACTTGCTTTCCGATTATTGCAGGTGGGATTGCGATGCGCCACCCTTAAACAGGCAGCTCATCTAGGGCTATAGTGAATTTCTTGTACACGCAGCAGATGTGGAGGGTCTCTGCCAGGGAATAGACGAAGATCTTATCGCTCGTGCGTCTTTTGGTGCCATACCTTTCAGTCCTAACTGGCGCAGTTCTTGGGAAGTGGGTCAGGATACCTACAACGTATGCAGGGGGGGCAAAAGGTTAGTCCGTCATGACCGTGGTCGCTTTTCTTATCTATATCAAAGATATTTCGGACCTGAGCACGGTCCAACGACTCTCTGATGGGAGGGTCGACCTGACCTATGGGAGGTTAGCCATTATTCCTCACAGTGCAATGATTTGTTCTAATCAGGGTGTCACAAGTGCTCTGGATATATTTGGAGGGAACCTGGTCAAATTTCAGGATCTTGTCGAATGGAATAAGACCGCTCTCCTGAGAACATAAATTTGCTTTGCCGTGTTGCAAGTGATGTACGCGATTTCATTTGGTACTCTCATGAAAATAGGACGACTGCTTGTATTATGGCTTCCTATGAACAAAGTGCTTCAGTTCCAAGGCTACATCAGACCTTTGGAAGGTTCCTCAGTATTTCAATGAAGCTTCCAACATCTTCGTGAGATGCTCCCTGCCATCCTCGTCGGCAACGTCTCCAACGCCTGGTGCGAGATCCAGTACGCGACGCTGAGGCAACGTCCCTTCTACGAGCATGGGAACGTCCTCCTTTGTATATCCGACCGCCTCGAGACCACGTGGCACACCGAGGCCATCTAGGAAGGACGCGATTGCTTCGAAGAGATGAGCACCCACAGCGCTGTCCGGGATAGATGTTATAGACTGGTCAAGGAGGGTTGTTTGCTTGAATACAGCGAGTGCCTGTCGGTGTCTGTCGGGGGAGGATGGCGCAGTGAACTGAAAGACAGCAGGACCGGTAAGTGCCACGCTGATTCCATGGGGTATAATAGGGTGGTCGACTTGATAGCCAGCGTGTTGGTACCTAGGGCCCTTCTTGTTGAGTCCAGAAATCTAGAAATATGTGGGTAAACAGACGTCGGCACGCCGCAAGCGGTAACCTTACGGGATAGCTCATGCCGTGACAAAGATGAACGCCAGCATTACCAAAGCCGATACCAGCAAAAGACGCGGCCAATCTAGGAAGCAAGTAGCACATGACCACTTTGGTCGTATGGGAAAGATATGGACATACAGCAATTGCCGGCGAGCTTCAGTGTTGTCCCTATCCTTGGCCACCTTAGGAAGGTACTTCACGGTTTGCTCCAGAGCCCACAAGGAAAAGATATCGGCAACAGGGTTGCTACCCTGATATGCGGGTCTGAGGATAGGATTTGCTGGTCTCGGCGAACGTTCCGTATACCTGTGACTCATTGTTAATATAAAGATACAAAGTCGGTGGATGAACGAACGGAATGGCGGTGAAACTTTCCAAACTGTGGAAGAGCACATCGAGGCCGGCACTGATGTGAACTGCTGTAGGGCAGGATTCTGTGTTGAATGTGTCGACGATTCCGAGAGTGGGCTTCAAAGCACGGCTAGCAATTCCAGTCTTGAAAGACTTGGATGTGATATCGAGGATAGCGGTACCGGTCGTTTCAGAGCCAGTTCCGGCAGTGGTTGGGACTACAGTACGTAATTCGGAGTCAGTGTCAGTGTGCATGCATACAGTACACGCACCTGCTATGAGAGGACGTAAAGTTTTCGAGATTGCGAGGCCCTTCCCTATTGGTGCGTTAATGAAGTCATACAAGTCTGCTTCCTTGTACACTGTGAACCTTCGGCAGAGTCAATGCGGGCATCGCATATGTAACAACTATTAACGCACAAATTAGCTGCCTTAGCAGTATCCATGACACTGCCGCCACCAACGCTGCGTTGCAGGTGTGAATCGGACGCGTACCCTCAGAGATGGGGCCACGCACGCAAGAAAATGGGAGAAGTCATGCTCCCTCGACCAAGCAATCGCTTCTCGCCAGCTGTCCTCTGTTGGCTCTGTCACGACTCTATCGAAAATCTCAAAAGGCAAATCCTGCTGTGATGAGAGAGACTCGATCGCCTTGGAGGTCACGTGTGAGGGTATGGCACAGCCGAGTCAGTAAATCGGCGCACCATCCTCATGGGAAGAAGGTTGGCAACGTTTGGATCTGTAAACACGGCTACCTGTGAGGATTGTAAGCGTTATATCCAACCCAAGGGACAGAGAACGGACTTTGGTCGCCTTCATGTTCTTCAAGTCCATGCCGACCTCACGGGTAACACCGTCTCCAAAGCGAAGATTGGATGCGGCGACCTAAGCCGGGATTTTAATGACCGTATTAATGCAAGGAAAGCGCAAAATACCTCAAAAGCATACTCCTTTTCGACTATGTCAACAGGTGTCGCAAGCCTCCGGAGCTGGTTGGCGATCGCGTGGGGATTGTGGGCGGTGTGTGATCCATGACAAGGACAGCTGGTGTGCTGGGAAGCGTTTATGAGCCTGAGGATGGCAGCACGAGAAGGAACTGGGGTCATAGTGAACAATGGTCACGGTAATGACAATGACACGGTGGGGTACGGGCCGTATCGTGCCGGGATGCATGAAGACCGATATATCATAGTGCCGCATATGGTAAGTTAGAATTCAAAAATTCCCACGGATCTTCCCAAGCAAGGTTACTGCTGAAGTATATTTTACTTCCTTAGCGAAGAGCTTCGCTGCGCACTCTTTTCTTGCTTCTCGGTACCTTCATTCGCTCTTTTCTTCTGGGATATGAGGTTCTCCGTCCTTTCCCTCTCGTTCGTTCTTTACGCGGCTACTGCATTTGCTGCCAGATTCCCCATAAAGAAAATTAGTAAACATCCCCTTCAGCCTCGGTCTGGGACCGAAAGCGTATCTGCTTTCAGCCCCCATGTCTTGGCCTCGTCTTCTAATCTTTCTCCAGACAAATCTGGCCTCAGGTATGTGTCCTCTTCCGTTTGTACAACATCTCCACGCTCAGAATTCTCTTAAAGCACCATCAACGATATGATTTACATCACTAATGTGCGTCCTGAATCTTTACTCAACCCCTTTGTTTATCCCGCGTTATAGATCACCTTAGGGGGATTAAGTGCGTGTATTCAGCCTTGGCCTCAAAGAGGGATCGCTTATTTGTGTGTAGACTATAGTGTGCAAATAGACACGGGTTCATCTGACCTTTGGATAAAGGGCTCGACCTCCCCATTGCCTAACACCAATCAGACGGTCCGTGCTGAATCGGCTTCTCCGTGCAACTTGTCAATTGATTTGTTGCTTGTCTAGTCAACCACTTATAACCTGACAGTGAGTCCATCCCCTCACTTAACATTAGGCTATGGTTTAATCATCCTATCCAGTATGGACTTGGATGGGCTTATGGGCACATATCCTACTCTGCCGTACAATTTGCTGGGTATTTATCCTCATGCACTGTAATGCTCGTGACAAAGCCTGACATCGTTCTACCTCAGCATATCCGTCCCGAATCAGGCATTTCTTGACGTATCTAGCGCTCAGAACCCTACACTCGACTACGGCACGAATGGGATCATAGGTTTAGGCTTCACTTCACTTTCTACCATTGATGCTCTCGTCAACAAGACTGGTTCCTCATCTGGCCGTAGTCTGCTATACAACCTCTTCAGCGACAACCCCCCGGAGCCCAATTTCATAGCATTTTCCCTCCAAAGGTCCACCGACGCTACCAATGATACCGAAGGAACGTTTCTCATTGGCGAACTCGACCCCGACTATACTGCTGTCAATGAGACTAACCCAATCCCCACCTTTCCTATCACCGGCCCTAGACGCTGGACCGTTTTGATTGAGGCTATTTTAGTCGGGAATTCAGTCATTCCTATGACTACTACAGTGCCAAATGCACCTTCGAATCGGGCTGTCGCCTTATTGGATAGTGGAACATCTTACAGGTGTGTTTGCATTTCCTCTCGGGTGAACTCACAATTTGACCACTCCGTAGCTATGCGTCACCTGAAGTGAGCGATGCGATATTCGGAAATATCCCAGGAGCCCAGCTAGACTCACAAACCGGCCTATGGTCTGTCCCATGCAATGTTGAGATTGATGCTGCGATACAAATCAAGTAAGGCACCTTTGTGGGCGACTTTGTACACCTGACTTTACATCTCTCCAGCGGCCAAGTTTTCCCCATCCACCCTATAGATCTAGTCCCCAAAAGCACCAATAACCCGGGCACTTGTGTGGGTTCGTTTATATCTCAAGACATGTCAGCCGTGGCCCCTGCGGCAGGTAACTTGTACGCCTTGACTAAAATCTAAATGGACTGCCATCACTAATCAGAATTATGTGAATGTGAACTTTCAGTGACATGATTCTCGGCGATAATGTCCTCCGTTCTGTGTATTCTGTCTACGACTTCGGTGATTTTGATGCTTCGGGAAATATGGGAGCGCCATACGTTAAACTCCTTTCCATCGTCGACCCGAATCAAGCATCCAAGGATTTCGCAGCTGCGCGAGGCACCGTTGCTCGTACTAATATCACCTACAACGCAGCAAACTCGACGGCAGCGACTTCTGGAACCACCGTTTCTCTGTCAGACAACATTACGAATACCCTAAACAAGATTAATACCTATTTCCCCATTATGCTTGCGATTCTCGGGCTGAATGCTGTTGTTATTCTCCTACTCGCCGTCGCGGCCTTTATCTATCTCTTCCGCCGCCGGAATGTACCATCAGCGCGGAGCCGGAGAAACGCACGACCCTTGCAGCTTGCGGCGATGTCCACGGACACATTCGCACCGCCATCGGAATCGCTGCAAAGCGGTACATCGCACCATGATTATCAGCCCGTTTCTATGGCACTCACCGACGATACATTCGTCCCTCCATCACCCGCCTTCCACCAAAATGGAAGCGGCGGATCCAAAGTACGGTCGTTGGATGACCGGCCCAAGTCTATCGCCTGATGACTTGGAGGCATTGGTGCTCTTGAATGTTCAGATACAACGCGTCGGTAATTTCTTCAGCTTGGACGGCTCTACTTATGAAGTTACACTTAATTGCCTCAGCCGCGTGTTGTTTCATTAGTAAGCATATGACACTTTCAGGTTATGAACTTGGTCCTTCTGCGCGGTCCCTGCGCGGTCCCACACATGCACTTATAGATACCCATGTCGATCTTACACAATACGGGAGTCATTTATCGGAATTTTGGGACCTTCGTTATATTGCTACATTAATTGTGGATATTTTGAAATGTTAACTAATGTATCCTCACGCATATACTCGCGAGGTGGTGCGTAGCGTTCCTAGAACTTATGAGACACGCAGCCAGTCTTTGAACAAGTTGGCGAAAATATAATCATATATACGAAAGTGTCGTGTTGAAATATGAGGGAAATCAGCATGTACAGTAAACCTACTTTCGAATAAAGGGGTGATCTTTGTGTAGGGCCATCTTTAAGAAAAACATGGCAGGTCTTCTGATATCTGACCAAGTTTTGGATTTACCAACCAACTGATGAACACAATGCCCAGTTCGACCCATTGGCCACTAACTTGACAATATTCAGCTTGTACTTGTCATTCATTGCAGCAATAATCCTCTCGTCTCCTCAAAGATGGTAAGTGTTTAATTAAATTATTGAGCTCGTACTTAATGAGCAGCAGCAGGGCCCATAACCTGGTGAGGTTACGGACGACGCCAGAGTAGGAAGACGGTCACGTGCCAGTGACTGAGAAGACGTTGAGTCAATCAACAATCAAGCAGGAGCGTGCAGACGTGGGAGCGAGGGGTTTTGATTGCAGGCCCACGGGATGGACGAGTCAGGAATTCGATTCATTACACTTCTGGGGCCCTTTAAGGGCTTGTTATATAGATACAAGTACAATAATATGAAGCTCATTTTCAAAACGATCAAAAAGTACGAGTAAGACGCTCGGGGAGCAGTACAGTAGTTCGGGGATCGATACCGAGGCACGAGACAGTCGCGCTTGCCTCCTATTCGAGGCTGCATATCGACCTTTAGATGAACATAGATACATAGGGGAATGCTCAAGAAGATGAGGTCACTGTAATCATACATACACATCATAGCCATCATAGCTACCTTAGGCAGCTTTCCGAATCTGCAAGTCGAAACATAGTAGAGCTCAAAAGAACACGCTAGAATATACAAGAATGAAAACATACAATGCCCCTGAGGGGCAGGTCCAAAAATTGGTCGGGCGAGTGCGAGACAGGCCCGAGGCCGAGCGTGGTATGCACGGACGCGACCACCACTCAGACCTCCGGCAGAATGAATCTGCCAGCGCGACCGTGGAAGGGGAATTGGTTGTGAGATGGGTGTTGGAGAATGCGGCCTGTATGGCGTTTTGGAAGCCCTGTGAGGTGATGAGATTGTTTTCTACGGTTCTGAACCGCTGCTCGAATGTGTGAAACACTGTTCATATTGCTTGGAATATTTCTAGCGAGAGCCCAGCTTGCAGGATGTCAAGCGGGGATGCTCCAGCTGGTCCCGCCGACATATTTGAGTCGGCATCCATACTGGCGGCGCACTGCGAATCGCGGGCCTTGTTTTAAGGTTGCGCAACCTTAGTCGAATCGCGATATTCTGAGTGCGAAATAGCGGGTGACCAATTCGGGGTCAGAGCAGCGCTAATCAAAGCGTGATGTGAGGTACCTATAGGATTTGCCCAAATATGTCGACGTGCTTCTTGATTCAAATATACTCCGGTTCTTGACTAAATGAGTGTGGGGTTAGGGGAAGCCTCACACTTGAGCTTGATCAAGTGTGAATCTCTCCGTGGCCCACGTGACACAAGTGTACGAGGAAAGGTGAAGCAAGAGACTCCGTGGCCTCATTCACATTGATTTCACTCGATTAAATACTACAAAAAAGAGCGCTTGCACGTCGCGCTTATGCGTCTGTTCTACTCGTACAATACTCAGTATCTCGAACATTTCTTGTAATATTTGAGACAATCTGAGACATGGGATCACGGGATCGTCACAGGAAAGTGATGACTCATCGTGTTTACAACACCCCCCCCTTGATTCTTCAGGTGAGCTACTCGGGTATATCTACACATTATGTTGGACTCTGTCTACAATTGCATGGTGTTTGCAATTGTGTGATTGTGACTGTGATTTGGAATGTATAAACACAATGCCCCTTAACACAAGTCACCAGCATAGTGCGAATTTTGTTGATAAACAAATCAAGTAGTACCAAATTACTGACCATAAAATTGGAATAAATGTTTATGGTAATGTGTCATCAACTCTTTTTGCCGATACTCTATTTCTGAAATGGATGATAGTGATATAACCCCAGGGCCCTGGGGCCAAGGAAACATGCAGAGACCCGCATGATAATGTCACAAAATCAGGAAAGGGTTTATAATTTGTCCTGGTTGTAACCGAATTAACTTATATACGAGGGATGCCAGCACAGCACGTAAGTTACAGTAAACCTACTTTCGAAGTCTCAGCGGTTGGCCGTCTCTAAGAACAACTTGGCTCGTCTTGCAATATCCGACCAAGTTTCGGATTTCCCGACATCACTAACATTGAGTCCGTCACCAGCGTCGGAACCTGGCAAGGCGAGAGGAGTCCGGAGCAGTTCGACGATGCGGCGTGCAAGGGACACGTGTTCCTTCTTCTCGAGCGGTAGCAACCGTTCGATGGACGACTTCGACTCCCAAACATCGAGAACGGAGTTGTGCCGGGCCAAAAGGTCCAAACATTGCCGCTTGTCGTTCGGCGGCGCCACGATCGCGAGACGGAGAATGTACGTCCAGGCCTTCACCGGTATTGAGCCACCGCGCGTGGGACCCTCTAGCACCGCGCGGGCTATGCGGAGGGCAGACTGCATGTCCTTGCAACGACGGCAGAGCTCGAGCGCGGTGTTGAGCGAGTACTCGTTTGGCACGCAGTTTTCGTGGCCCTGCGTCACGAACCACTCTATCCAAGTGGCTGCGTTCTCCGACCGAGCGGGGGAGGCAGAGCCCTTTCTGGCGAGGACGGTATGTGCGTAAAGGAGTTTGGCCAGGTGCCACACGCGAAGGATGGGCCGCAGCTCGGGGGAATCTATAACGATCTGCGCGTAGTGTATAGCCATTTCCGGTCGGCCCACCGCGATACAATTGTCGAGGGTCTCTCTGAGTATAAACGTGTTCGGCACGACTTTGGGTGGCGATGGTGGACGGTCCTCGCCAGGCCGAGGGAGCCCACAGATATCGCGCAAGATGTCGAACATGAGTTCGTGATCCGACGACTCGCCGTGAGAAAGCACCTTGATGACGGCGTCGACGGAGCGTGGTTCGACATAATGTTCTGGCTGCTTGTCTAGGCTACGCACGAGCCGCCTCCAAACGTACTTTGCGTCGGACACCGCTTGCGTCGTAGCCTCCATATCGCCAGTGCCCAAGCGGTCGGCCGAGACACACAGGAGGGCGCTGTAGACTTTTGGATGTGGCACTAGTGACCCATCAGTGTCCAGCTCGTGGAAGACGTCAAAGGCCTTCTGATACTTCCCGGCTTTCCCGAGAATGGAGATGTAAAGGGCAATGGGGTATTGGTCGAGTGATGTGGCCCCTGTCCCACGGGTACGGTCTTCGACCACGTCGTGGGATGTCTTGAGTTGCTGCATTAACTGCCCGTAGATGGAATGTACGAACCCCAGTTGCTTCGTGAGCGGCTGCCAGTCCTCGACGGTAGCATACCCACTCATCAAGGTCGCATATGTCCTGAGGTTTGGCATGAAGCCGCGACGTTTCATCTGGACCGGGGTACGTGAGGTGCTCAAGTGTGAGATATATGGGGGAGAACGTACGTCTGTGAAGACATGGAAGGCCAGTTTGTATTTCTCCGCGTCCATACATTTCTGTATGAGAGTGTTCCACACTTTCACGTTTTGGGCGTTCTTTGGAGCGTGCTGGAGCATATTGACCGCGAGATCCACGTCACCACGTTCGCAAAGCGCGATGAGCCGCTGGGACAGTTCATAGGGCTGCAGAAAGTGGCGCTGCTTTGACAGAGGCTGGACGGCTTGGGGACGTTTCGATGCGTCGGTGGACCGGGTAGTATTCGGTGCTCTAAGCGGCGGAGGCGCTCTGGGTTTTTGAAGGGCACCCGGTGGTGGTTCTCTGAGAGCAGTGAATGGGCGAGATATTGCCCGGGGATACAATCGTGAGGGCGACGTTGCAAAGACGCGACACGGACAAAGTGGCACGGGTAACATGGACTGATGACAACTCACCCGTGCACGGCCCTGATGCACCAAGGCATTTTCCCAAGACAATTTTCATTTTACCTTTTTTTGGTCCTTGCCTTCCCCCATTTCAAGCTGCCTCCGTGTAGCCCTTTACAGTAACACAACTTACCGGTGTAGTGTGAATTTTTGTTGCTAAACGAATCGAGCACTGTAGTACCAGATTACTGCAAGGAAAGCGTGAAAGTGACTATCAAAATCGGAAAAAGTGTTTATGCTAGCACGGATCCCTGACTCACGGATCGGCAACTCTTTGCCGATACCCCGTTTCTGATGGATGATAGTGATATAACCCCAGAGGAACATGCAGAGATCCGCATGACAAAGTGGTGGTCGGCCGAGGAAATGGTGCGCCGTGGTAAGCATTTCTCCACCTTAGGGCTGTGTTATATGCCGCACACATGCCTCAGGTGTACCCTGTCGTGAGGGTCCTTTCACCGACGTTGAAAAGGAACAGGCCGATGGTGCAATCAACATATACAAAGCGGTGAGCTGATAATCTATGCATCATAGACGCTTCTCATTCACCAAACAGGAGCATAATCTAAGCCTTGAGGACATTGAGGACATCATATTTGGGGCAACCAGAAAGAACGGATTTTGGACTACTGTTGGTAAGTGATTGTAGGTCCTACTCCCCTGAATAAATCCGTTCAAAGGTATTCCCCCTTCAGCGTGCGCAGTGCCTTCGAGGCGTATTTGGTCGGTGTATGACCACGTGCAACGCGCATACCACCCTCTACCGGATGAAGGGCAAATGGTCTGTTTATGAAGACAGTGCACTCGTAAAGTGGGTGTTTTACCTGGACGGCGAAGACTCCAATTAAACAACCTGTCAGGTTTGTCCAGGAGTATAAATCTGACTGGACCAAGATCGGCGAGGCGATGCAAAGGATGCCCGAATCTTGCTGGGGTAGGTACCAGCAATACTTGGTTTATGCCGAAACAGAACGCAAAGGTATGCATATATCTGCACTCTGTTCTAGACAGGGCTGTCAATTTGCACAGGTCGTTGGTCTGACGAAGAGGGAGCTCGACTCGCTTGTATCATTGAAACAATGACCGCGGAGGGAAAGACAAGCACGACATCACAGAAGTTCTGGAAGGAAGTTGCAGCACGCATGGGCAATACAAGGTCCCCAAAGCAGTGCCGTGGTAAATGGTGTGGTCGATGGCACTTTTTTTTAGTACTTCGCATTCATTCTTACATCGTAGGAATGATTCACTCAATCCAGGATTGCAAAACCTAGGGCGTAAACCCCGTTGGGGCCCTCTTGACATCTATGTCCTTGTTCATAAATATGTGTTCTCAGTGTTCTCTTTATTTAACCAACTGTCAATACAGGATAGCTTCATTGGGCCTTGATTTTGAAGTCGATATCCCGTGGAACACATTTCCAGACGACGGTCGGAAAAGTTGGTGTGGTCACAGGTTCCAGCAGAAGTGGGCCATCCTCAAGAAGACAGTCTGGGTAGAAGGCGCGACGCACCACGGTGAGTGCTAACACTCTCCTAAATACACCTTACTGAACTTCGCCCCAAGACATAGTCCAGCGTCTGCTAGCATTACACGGCACTCTTTCCAACAACAACTGTGTGCGGGAGAACCAACCATTCACGACTGAAGACAATTCATAGTATCGCATCAGTTATCTCGCACATCGATCTCCAGCAATACGAACCATTTGAGCTCATTCTTCTCATTCTTTTTATGTATCGGTCGTTACCTGGCGTCGCTGTGGTTTCGCACAACAGTTGCGCTGTTCTGGGGATAGCCGCGGCAGCACAGACAAGGTATGACTGAGCGCTATCTCTTGCGAAGTGAGTCTAATATCCTGACCTTCTGCAACTGGAAGGGGATATCTCTACTCTCGACCATGATCACAATACTTATACCACGAGTGTGTCCAGACTTAAGCTTGATCCTGAGGCCGTAGTTTCAATATGGCCAGGGCATCTACGTAACATAGACGACTCTTTTTTTGGAATAAAGTCACCATAGATGTTTGAATGATGATCTCACTTCACTGTCTACCACTACGGATCACTTGGACAAGCTGAGATCTACTCGCCGGGCCAAAAAAGCGACAAGGAAAAGAACACCAAAAGCAATGGAAACGGCCTTGGGCTTCTGCAGATGCGCCGATAGCGGAACTTTGTATGTCACCTACTCGACTTTGTTAGAAATAGCCCAAGTGACTCTTCGTAAAACTCACATAGATCAGTCCGTTATGTTTGTCTGTCAAATTCTCGAATGATAAGGCGACACTAGGGCGTCCGATAGTATCAAGGTACGTGATGTGTGTCGAGCGCTCTTGTGTAAGAGGAGAAAAAGGAGGAAATACTCCAATGTCACTATCAAACACGGGTAAGCGGACAAGTCGAGTCAGCACATTCTTCGCGCTGGCTTACGTTGCACCTTCCGGTAATATTATCTTCACTTCCGCTTGGTTGACAACTGCACCCGGAATGACAGTCTGGACCGGAACGCTCACAACATACAGGCCAGTGCTGGCATCATATCCAGCCGAGTCTGCAAGTGGCGAGTCCCACCCGAGGGTGAATGTGTAATTCCAGCCGCCTAGAAGAGGGTACCGCGGGCGCAGTTCGAGGGTGCTATATTGCTTAATTTGGGCAGCTTTAGGTATGGATGGCGTAAGGCGCAACCGCGATGTTGACACGTTGCCGTTGAGATCATAATAATATGCGGAATGAATGCCGGGAGGAAGGTGAAAAGTCAAAGAAGGAATGATGTGCGGCGCTAGACGATTGAAGTACGATTGGCTTTGGTGTTCGATACGCGCAAAATGACCCTTCAATCTATCACAAAAGCTCAGAACCGAGTCGGTTACCGTAAGCAAGTCAAACATACCCAGGACCAGCGTTGTGCAAGTCAATATCGTTTTGAATGTTGAGATTGGCACCCCAATGGCTAATTTCGGCAGTGCGCTTTAGCGATGTAATCTCCACGACCGGGTGTCCAAAGTAGTAATGCACGACAATGTGCTTCTGGTGTTCCTCGATAAACGCAGTAGACGCAGATGGAGGAATATTACTGAAAGGACCATAGGTGATTGTGGCACTCGACTTTGTCGCAACATTGTCGGTCGTAAACGCGTCCAAACCCTCAGGGGTGGTGTACGAGATAATGCGGGGCGCCGGCGCACTGCACTCACGTTACATAATGGACGAGAAGGTTTGTACGACCAACACGTACCGCACTTTGATCCTTTGGGTTGCAGTCCTATATGGACTGAGAACGAGCAGGTCTCCCTCGTACTTGAGCGATTGTTCATCTTTCTGTGATGCCTTTTCGGGCCACGGATAGGTGGTATGAGTTAGGACAGACTCGACGACAAGGTTGACCGTGCCGTTAACACCCAAAGGCTTTGGAAGGTCGACTATGTACGCATACGTGCCGCTGCAGAGAAAAATGACGCGTCAATGTGGGCAATGCAGTATAAGTAGATGTATGCTGACTCGTGAGGAATGAGCGGACGAGTGGCGACAGTCAAAGGTTCGTTCTGGCCCTTGAGTTTTGCTTCGAACCAGCTCGTGGAATGAGCCTCTTTCTCCCCGAGAGTGACGAGGTATTGTTGGGCTCCATTATCAAGCGCCCGAATAGCATACGTTGTTGTGACGTGGACGAGAGACCCACCAAGGTCAACGGTGCGTACGATGGCGGTATTTTCAAAGGAATGGGATGTAGCGGAGACAAAGGACCACGAAAGAGAAGCTAATGCGAGAACTGGCAGACGAAGCCAGCCACGCAGGCCCAGAGAGGGAGTCATTGATGAAGGTCAAGTGCGTAGTACCGTACGGTTCCAAGTGTTCTAGTGACGTGTGGCTACGCGCTTACAGGGTATTAGGTAAGCTACCATGTCCACATCGACCCTGGGTTGCGCAGTGGTTTATCCTCTCGCACAAGCCCCGCTGAAACTATTCGCTTTAATTTACGCGTGCGCTCCTCCTCCAACAATTGTGCCCGCGCCTTTCCTTCCTTCAAAATCACGCTCATCCGCGAATCGGGGTGGATGCGAATGCCAAACTTGCAGCGTCCTTTTATTTCCAAACGCTTATGCGACCTTGGTCCCTTGGTCACCCAAGCTTCGGCTTGGTTTTACATAGTCGCATCAGAGAGGAAATAGACGGAGGTGGATGGGTTTTGACGTACAAACAACCATCTTCCGAGGGTCGATGCCCTTCAGCGCCGCATGAGATTTCGCAATGACGAGCATATTACGAATGCGCTTGCTCGCCCGCTTCTCGCTGAACGTCATCTGCAAGATGGCCGAATCGATAGGTTTTCCAGAAATCTGACGGCCGAGTTTGTTGAGCTTCCGATGTGAGATTTTGAAATTTGCAGTTGAATATTTGTGCTACGCCAGCGGTGAGAAACAGACGGACGCGATATGCTACTTATTCGCGTACATGATCACTCCGTCGAGCGCTGGGTGCTTTTGTGTCTGCTTGTTGTTTCTTCTCCGCTTCTGGGGCGACCGTATCAAAAATGCTTTGACTGTCATCCTGGGCTTCCGTCTGTTTCGCGGTGTCTATTTCGCGACTTGACCGCCGCTGTCGCAAGGTCGGATTCAGAGTAGACCGAAACCACTCGAAGGGATTTGCCCCAAAGGATGCGCTACGGAAACGTTGCCTTTAATACCGAACACAGTGATCGGTGATGATACATACTGTCTACGCGAACCAGACAGCAGTAAACGGGATGTTGAGGCATGATGGCGAGAAGAGACGAGGCGACCCAATACCACAGCTTTGTAGACGTGTCAATAGATCATCAGGACATAAGAATGTGTGCATACTCGTACCGAGTGCCTCGCGCGTAAAGCGTGGCATGACCATGGTCGTCGCGGTGCAAGTGTAGGACCGGAGAAATCCGAGCAGTTCCCCTCAACAAGACATTCACTTTCTCTCCTTCAGCCATGCTATTCCTCGGCGGCATATTTTATATTGGTTTGCTCCTCATAAATGCCGTAGCGGTCCTCAGCGAAGACCGTTTTCTCGCTCGTAGTGCGTGTCCACTTGTCTTCTGCTTGCCGCACCTTATTCTTCGTACAGTCGGATGGTCATCCATCCCACCACCAAATAATGTCGGGTTTCAACAAAATTATGACCACGGCGGTGGATACGGAAACCCTGTGCAAGATATTGGCGTAAAAGGCAGACTCATCAACCTCATAGGTGCAGTGAGAACCGTCATGCGAAGTACGTGTTACCTTCTCTCCCTGCCCTTGAGACACGAACAACAACTGACCCCGAACAGTACCGCTCATAGGAATTAACATAGTAGTCATCGTATACGAACTCATACTCGGAAAATAAATGATTAATACGTGTCCGGGAAGCGTCTCGTTCGAATTTTCCCACCTAACCTATTTCAACGCCCATTCAACTTTCGATACTCTGATTCGATTTGCCTGATGAAGTCTTTGATTTCGTGACCATTCTGTATCTGGATTAGCTTGTGCAGTAGCAAGTTTGGGAAGGGCTGCTGACCTCGCAATCCTTCCAAGTCCCGTCATGCACACAAACCTTCTCCCCATTTATCACGATGGTGCAGCTCTTACTGTGGCGTGAAAATGTGAGAACGTGTCAGTCAGAGGGATCAAACCGGCGACGTACATAATCCCCAAAGCTTTGGCTACTTTGATGTTCTCCTGCAGTAGTCGTACACCCTCTTCCCCAGTTCCACTGCCATCCTCGCCTGCACACCGACCAACTTCGCTATCATTCCAGTCGATTTTGGCGGTGCGGGCACATTTGAGTGCTACGTCCGGTCTCCCGATTCTATCTTTGCCTTCGTAATTTTGGCATGTGACGAATTCCCACCAAGTCTTCATTGGCGTGTACTTCGCTGCGCATAGTTGTTGCACGTTTCCGGCACATTCATCGCGCCCATGAGGGCAGGTGACGCCGAATTCCGAATCTGAGGAATCGAGTCTATTGCGAGAGAGTCAGTACAAAGCCAGTCCGAAAATGAGGTATGACCGCACCTAGCAATAAAAGCGAGAGAAAGATCGATCTTCTCGGCTACCTTTGGGATGACCTTATCGAACAGAGTCTCGCAAAGGAGAGCATCTGGACAACGTGACATGACGCCGAGAGTTACGGGAACCCTGAGGTTATTTGTGAAAGAACCTGGAATCGACCACGAGTCCTGTGCACCTGTGATAGAGCTCGCATGTGCTGCAGTAAAAAACAGTGATAAGGTTTGTATGATGACTCTAGAGAGCATAGTCGGCCGTTGTCGTGATTCAGTTCAGAGTGCGATAGTGCCAGCTGTATTCAGAGTTGCGTCATTTACGCCAGGCCACAACGGTACCAACGGACTGCTCCCCACTTTACCTACTTACAGCGTCTCTGTGATCATGTGTGCGTATTATAGTAAAACTACATAGATTAATAGCGCCTCTGAGCCTCATTCCACCACCGCCGAGCTTCTTCGTCAGATGCTGGTGCCTCAAAATACCGGCATCGGGAAATGAATGCTGTATGAGATGATATCAGCTTTTCACACACCTACGGACAATTCTGTGGCACCCGCTAACCATCCAAAGAGCGTCGGCGGACAATGTTTTCAACCGCGACCTCATTGCGCACTTGTCGGGACTAAACAAGAGAAACTTAAGAACGAACGGGGATTGGTTGGTGATCCCGGGTACCTTTGCTTCGTCCGAGACAGCAAGGGAAGACGAAGAGGGTGCGCCATCCCCAAGCTGATCCGACTGCCCAATCCGTGTCTCGTTCGTAATTTCAACACAATAGTTGATGAGTTCAGCCCGACGTTTCCAGTTTTCTTACCACGATGTCAAGCCCTCGGAACTCCCAAGTAATGATGGAGTGAGTCATGCGTACCGACCAGCTCCTGCCACAGATATGAACATGCCTGTTCTTGGACGCTTCCCTTCCCACTTGCACCCATACGATCGCGATCACGGAACTGAGCTGTGGTCCGGTTTATCCTCATCGTGACGGTGTCATCCAACTTGCGGTACTCTTTGAGAAGTTCTACGGACAATTCACTGCTTGAGAAACACCATCGAAATTGGAGTGACGGATCGGAAAGTCCAGAAGAAGACGAACCTTTGAATGCTGAGAGATTATGACAAGTGGCAGGAGAGACATGCACCAACTGCGACGATTGAGAGGGTGACTGAATCGCAAGACTTCCCAACGCTGGCACGGTACGGGGAGACATGTTTCTGTTTGAAACTAGTGAGCGCTCTACCAGGAACTTGGTATGGATGAATTTGAGGAACGTTGTTGTTGGGAACAAACCTGTCACCCGGTATCAATTGCTTACTGGAAACTGGCGCTACAGTTACAAATCCCGATCACTCGGACACAATCGTAAGGGGATGATCAGCGCCATTATCCTGGATCGGATCCTTTTTGTTCTCCGGTTCCACAACCGTCCATGCCTGTATGCCCGCCGTTGATGAGACAGACGCTCAATCACCCATGGATAAGGCAAGGGGCTTCTTTACCAATAGACCGTACCTTTAGTTTTGCGGCGCAGTTGCCTCATGCCAGAGGATCAACTCCGCTAGGTTAGAGCACCCTTACAATTAAACCCTACCGCGTGGCGCTCTATCCCCCAACGGCGGCCGCATATCTGATGGGGAGACAAAGAAGGGTCCGATTGGGATTGATCGGCCGATAGTCTGGTCGTGTCGCTTATGGTAACCACGCTCCCGGGGGTTCACTCGCTTGTAGCCAAGAGACGACATCTCGTCTTTGGTTCCGATGTCACACATGTCCCATATAGCAGAGTATGCAACCGCCCAATTTTGGACAATGAAAACAAAGATGACAGGTAGCGGGTATCAAGGAAAAGGAAACAAGAAGGAGATCCAATGACTACGTATCATATCATTCATCCGCTACCTTCCATGGCTCGAGAGACTCGTGAACAGATTGCCCTTGAACAGACTCATCGGATTTGAACTTCTTCCTACTCTCCCCTGGACGGTAACCGTGATTGCGTAACATATGTTTGTGCCTCTTGGAGGGATCTTTGAAATGCTCGCCGCAGAAATCACATCCATGAGGGGATGCACCAGTACTACAAAGCAGTTGATAGGGGAAGTGTGGAACAAAAGAAAAAAAAAACTTACTGGGTGTTCAGATGACATCCCGCCACATTTGATCGTTGCGTGAAAGTCTTCTCACACCACGTACATTGAAACCTCCTGCAAAAGGCGTTATCGCATTAGGACAAAGTGCCAACCAAATTTAGTTAGCACATACTTGATGCAAAGGTGTGTCGCTTCAATGTGCCTCTTGACCAGGTGCTTTTTGGAAGAGTAGTCGCATGGCATTGGTGTGCCATTCTTCATTGTCTGCCATGTGCAACGCCACGGTGTCTTACTCCCCTCGGGGCATTGCTCTACATGCTTGAGCCACTCCTTGGTATCGTATTTGACGGGGAGCTCGATAACTTCGAGCTTGATTCCAGATGGTGAGAAATATTCGCGTTCGAGGCTCTGTCCAGCTCTAAGCCCGCCGGAAGACCTGCTAGATGTCCGCGGCGAAGACCCTTCATCCTTTTCGATGGTGGCCGTTCCAAAAGGGGAATTTGTCATATCGACGTCGTTACTTTCGGCTTGAACCGTGAGTCGATCCCTCTTTGTCTCCGGCACATTACTGAAGTGCGAGTGGCTGATACTGTCACCGTCGGAGTCTTCATCATCTGATTGCCTGAGGATGAGCATCGGCGTTAGGAAAAGAACGGAGAAACAAAGGCCGATGAGACTGACTCAAAGTCTACAGGTCTAGATCTCTTTCTTGAAGAAACAGGTGAAGTGATCTCATTCCTTGTGGCAGGCGACAGCGGCAGCCTGCACAAAATCATCGACCCATGTCGTGACTCATGCATGGTCGACGCTCACCTGAACGACCCCACTTCTCTCGACTTCTTCTCGGTTGTGCCTACTCGAGATCCGGACGGTCGAGGGGACGAAATAGTTCTTAATGTGTAGCGGCTATCCTTGATGGTGCATGGGGGAGACGACAACCGTCTGACGATTTTTTGGTGATACGGTGGATCCCCGCGGTCAAGATTCCTCCTGTGGCACCCTGACATGCGCACTGCACTAAAGGGTTGAGTCGGTTGCTGATACTCGTGGCTAGGGCCAGATCTATTGTAGAGGCTGAGGGGTAGCCAGTGAGACTAGAGTGATCAGTAGGTCAGAGAGCACATACCGTGTCGCAGCAGCTTTGAGAGCCCTCCGCCGCGCTTCCTCTCTCGCAGCCTCATGAGCGGTACCTACGAGTTGGGGGTGACGAGCATCGATGTCCGCGTTGATGCCCTCGTCTCTAAGAAAAGCCCGCAGCGGGGGCAACGACTGGACGGGACGCGGATGAATCAGGTCCCGCTGGGGACGCCGAGGACTATAAAGCCGAACATGCTGTAAGTGTTCCGTCTATTATACATTGTAGTGCACTCACGGTGACTCATGGGTATGGGAAGATGTAGAGGCATAACTAGGCGCTGGGGAAGGATACTTCAGGTAGAGTCCGCGTTCCGAGAGCAGGGACATGGTAAGGAAGGAGAGGCACACAAGAAGGAGGATGCATTGTGGGTTTTAAGTGAAGTAAGCGATTTTGCCGCCACAGAACATTCGGCAACTGAAGAATCACTCCGATGCTAGCCGATCGTATCGTGATGAGCCTTGCAAGTGACCAAATATGCCGGGGGTCTTGTCTCCGGCTTGTGGCGAGACAATCACCTGGAGCGCCAATGGCTCCAAACGGTGATGTGAAAGGACCAGGCCTTAGTCCACAAAACCCGAACCCGAAAACAAGAAGAGTAACCAGCAGGCAGGCACAAACCTTATAAATGCCGTTCAAGTCAATAAAGCTGTGACTGCGATCACAAGGACGCCCATAAACGATTAGTGCAAACTGCCAGTGATGAACCCAGGAAAAGCCGAAGTGGCGAGTGCTTTCAGCATTGATTACGTGGGAAGGTACACGTGGATAAGACAACCGATGACCAGGGATTTGGTACCGCTCGCCACTTAGCGCCTTCTTTGAACAATTTACCATATTTGGCTGTTCTTGACCCATGCCATCGAACCGGATTCAGTACTGAGACTGTATGGGTGGCGTCACGTCGAGGGTGCAAAGAATCTCCATTTAATACGATTGCCAACAGACTGATATAATTGGTTAACTCTCTCCGGCTCACTTCTAGAGTGGTAACATTTTTGTGGCAGATTGTAGTTGCTTAGTTAAAACAACGTACCTACAGGTTTTGGAGATGGCCCAGGACGCTAGATTTCCATCATGCCAAGGTATGGGGTTTTGAAGGCTCCCCGGAAAAGGCAGCAGCACTCCAATCTTCCTCTTCTTGCGAGTCTGCTTTGAACATGGTATGGGTTTCCTCGCCAACGCGTGATTCAAATACAGTTGCTGGTAGAGACATCGTCTGCCCGAACGTCCTGCGGTTACGACGGAGAGGTTTCATGGGCCGCGACAAGGCAAGATCGTTTGCTCCAATTACTGATGCACTTTGCATCACCGTATCGCTCCCCTCGTCGTCCTGTTCCCGGTCACCGTCACCAGAAGGTTCTTCCGGTTCATCGACCGAGGATTCGGCACGCATGCGTTTCTTATCGGATGGTGCAGGAATGGGAGACGGAAATTGAGAATAGACGGCTTGTAGGGTATCATAAGTTGAGCGAAAGATCGGGGACTCGTTAATCGGGGTTGACGTCGCATCTTGCATGGGTGACGCCGAGGAGAATCTGTTGGTGGCATAGCCTGCAGAAACGCCTGGGTTGGAAGATGAGTGCGTTTAACGGGTATACGATAGGATAGCAAGGCTCAGGCTCACTCCTCCTTATGTGACGTCCTACGTTCTGGAGTTGAGCAGTGAGGTCTTCGGTGATTCTTGAGAGAGGACATGAGGAAGAGAGAGGGGGAGAATAAAAACTTACATATTGGACGCAGAGGATTGAAAGGAAAGATTACTGGCTGTATGCGCATCTTGGGTCAAGACTCGCTTTGACATGATCGTCGTCGTTGGTGTTCAAGACCGGGCCGTGCGAAGCCGAGACGGGTAACATTGGCCGACTATTGGCCGTAACCGTGGCGTGGCCACTGGTGAAGGCGTGTTGGCTGCCAGGCGGCCACGGCCTCAGAGCAGCAAACTGCGGGCGGTCAAAACGTACAGCTCAGCTGGGGCTCCAGCTTTGGCGTTGGTGGTAGGGAAGTGATGCCTTCTCTTAATTTCTTGCTCCTTTACTCTTTTTGCCTCTTCTCCACAACTCGTGCTCAATCCATATCGACATCCACGCCAGTCCCCCCTCTTCAGTGGATCAATCTCACAAGTCTTCTTCGTGGTTCTCCAGCTCCACCCCTCAAAGATGCATCGATTGGCTATGATAACATCACTCGTACACTCATCATCTTTGGCGGTGAATCCCAAGGCGGCCTTCCGCAGCAGCAGACCTACCTGTCAGTATTTCCTTTCTTGCTTCTCTGACCTTCTTTGATATCAGTCATCCTATCCAGCCTCAATTTGGATACTCTTTTCTGGTCTTCTCCGACGCTCCAAGGTGGAAATACTGCTTTGCCACCTCCGAGAAGTGCAGCCATTGGAGGTGGCGATTTCGCTGCGAGCTAGTAGGTTCACCTTACATCAGACTTCCAACTTCTTCTTATCGGTATCTCAAGTCGCAGTGGACATGTCGTAATCGGGGGCAAAGGTTCCGATGGAGAACCCCTATCTGACGTTTGGGTGAGCCGACTAGCGCATTCGCTCTCTTACATGACTGTATACTCACGATTACCCATAGGAATTTGATTACAACAATCAGTTCTGGTCCCATGTGAATACATCATCTAGCCCGACTAGCCCTGCCCTCCTAGGCGCAGTGGGTGGAATTGATACCAACATCCCGTTCAACTCTTCCGGTTCGTCAGGGCCGACCAATACCTTCCTTCTTATGGGCGGCGTCCGAAGTTCCGGTTCACAACTTAGCCCTGTCCCGCTTTCCGAAGTCTGGCAGCTCGACATCTCCGGTACACTCTCGTCTAATCTTGTAAACTCGCTTGTTGGGATCTGGTCAAAAAAATCTGTGGGCAACACGACTGCTGTATCGGGGGAGGGTGGTACCGTCGTCAAACAGCAATTAGTAGCTTTCAGTGGTTGCATCGGCACTCCAAGCCCCAACACGTCTTGTGCCCAACCGTACTCCTATGTGACTGACACCAGCACCGGACTTTCAGTCCTGCCTCCTCCTTGTGCTGTACCCCGCATCGGTTCTGCAGTGGTGGCAAATCAGAACACGTTTTCATCGAACTTCAAATCCCAAGTGTTTGTTCTTCTCGGATTGTTTAATTCCTCTATCTGGGATGACGGAGGTGGCCTTCAAAAAGGCGAGGTGGTAAGCCGAGCAGCCTTTTCGTTCGGTGTTCGTTCACCCAATCATTAATTAGGATGTACTTGATATTAATGGTGGTTCGTGGTCTCGTATCCTCCCTGCTGGCGACCCTGGAAAGTCTGGGAATGAATCGTTTCCGCAGCCTCGTAGCGGGGCGGCTTCAATCTCATATTCCTCGGGGCTTGTGGGCTCTTCCCGGGCCTTATACTCTGATACGATAATCTTCGGCGGTCAAGATGGCTCTGGCAACTATCTGTCTGATATGTGGATTCTCAGGGCATACGGCACATCGGTGTCGCGGTCGGGACAGCAATGGAGTGGCTTTGGGAACGGACAACTGCAGACAGGCGTGGATGCAAACGGCGCAGGTGTTACTGTACAATATATCTCTGCCTGTGCAAGTGCGATTGGCACGCAACCAGCGTCGTCCTCCGCATCACCCCCAGGGCATGGCTCTCCGACGACTTCACCATCACCATCATCTATATCCGGTACTTTGCCTGATGCAACCCATCTATTCGACACCTCCGTCACGCACAAGTCACTGGCTCCGATATCTTTGGCGTTACTCCTTCCGACCATCATCTTGTATAGACTATCACTGCCATCTACCTCTGGTCCTTCTTCGCAGCAGTCCCTTGGTCCACTATACGTCTCTGCGTTGATGTTGGTTGTTGCGTACGGCACTGGCCTGACTGCTTTGGTGTCCTCGTTTACGTCTATCTCGAGCGGTGCGGCCATCAGCAGACGCACGGCATCATCCAGTATGGTCCTGAAGACCTCACATGGCCGAGCGGGACTTGCTCTGTTTGTTGCCCTTTATGGCATTGTCCCTCTTCTTTTCTTGGCTTACTTTATACGTTGGCGACTGTTCGCCTCCACTCCGAAGGAGATCGTTGGGAAGATCCGGGCCGAACGATCCCGAGCTGACTCCTCCGACACTGCAGAGAAGCTTAATTCGTTCCGAGGTATCGCCGACACGGGCAATCAGGGCGGAGTACGGGCACGCTCCCCAGTCTCGTCACCCGGACACACCCCTTCTCGGAGGCACCTCGGACTCTGGTTTCGAAGCCGAGAAGGACTCACATCCAGCGCAGAGAGTGCCCCGGAATCTGAATCGCCTGTTCCCCGTACATTTGAAGTCGTCAATCGGCGGGTGCGCCACCATAGCGTCAGCGGCACGCTCAACATCTATGAATCTGCCCATAGGTCGCCTCCAACGTCTCGTAACTTGAGCGATCTTAGCTGGCTCGAGCGCCGCCGAAGTGTGAATGCTGTGGTATGTACAATGATCGGGGATTTAGGACGTCTTACTGAAGCGGAAGCTTATAGGGTGATCTGGATTATGCCCTAATGCAGCTTAATAATCGGGGGATTACTTCGACACCTGCGACCACAGCCCATTTTAGCGCTCAGGGATTGACTGATCCGCCGTCTGCCAAAGTCCAGCCGCCGCTGGTACCACCAAAAGGAGAAATCACGCTTCATGTTCTCATGCACGTTCTGATTTCGGCGTTGTGCATCGTTTCTCTGGTGGAACTCTGGAATCGAGCACCGCTGGCGCCTTTCGTGGCCTTCCTGGTCTGGACAATTGCGTTTTACGCCTTACTCGTCGCCATGTCATGGAACGGACGTCCCCAGCACTCTGCCCTGACGGTTCTTCTCAGTCGCTTCCAAGGGAATACACAACCCATCGCGATTGGCGCCCCTGCACCCCCGATCGCAACGCCAATCCCTTCCCGTCCCATCTCCATGGCAGGCACGGACCAATTCCCGTTTCCTCAAGAGCCTCGCAGCCCTTACCTTCACCAGCCATTGTTCCACACGGCTGCGGAGGATGCGACGTCTTATGCTGGCCTACGGTCCGAGACGGAGGAACTCGATTCAGATGAAGATGAAGACACGCGACAGCGTCGTATAGAAGATGAAATGGCGCGTCGCGATGTCTCAATCGTCACAGTTCCAAAGCGCAAATTATGGGTCGCCAATCCATCATGACATATCCCATTCCCCTCTTCGCACCTTTTCCCTTTTCACCTGGCGCACCCAATCCTTTATACCCCTGGTTTCGCTCCCGCGGGACTTGCGTGTTAATGGCTTATTCTCACTATGTTGTCGTCGTACCTTCTCATGTTGCATCGGATGTCCACCTAGTTTCCCTCTCCTTTCCCTCTACCCTCACTTCCTCACTTACTGCCAATGCTTATTTCCTGCATAGATACTTATCTGCGGACATTCGCACATTATGCCGCTGTACTTTTTTTAAAGTGATATTAGAAAACCCATCTACAGTACCATGTCCGTGCTAGCGATATGAAGAAGTGTGGAGAGAGACTGATGTTAAGCATTCATACAGAAAACTTTAAGGGATGACGGGTATACGATGTCTCGAAACGTGTTATACGATTCACGGCTGTCCTCCGACGATTTCTCGTCGCCACCTATCTACGCGTCCGAACTTCGTCGTATCCTGCGCGCCAAGTGGTGGACTTGCAGGAGCCGGGGGGATCATAGGCATCACTACCTGCGGGATTGCGGGAGCGCCGAAGAAGCCAGAACCCATCAATGACGGAGGGGAAAACATCATGCTTTGTTGTATTTGCGCCTGTAGCATCAATTGCTGTTGCTGCTGCTGTTGCAAAAGCATGTTATACTGTGTGCGACGCTGCTGTTCCGACGGGTGGAAGGCGAGGGGACGGTCGTCGTCATCCTCAGTACCTACGTGGCCCAGCTGTGACTGCGAAGAAATGAAACGCGAGGCCCGCAGACCCAGTGGCTCGTCGTCCTCATCCTCATCCTCGTCAACAGCGTTGCTGGGAGTTGCCGAGGCCGATGGAGGGTCAGGCTTCCCAGCGTCAAGAGGGGATGGGATGTCCAGTAGCTTGGATCTCGTCAGCAGTTGCGACAGCGGTTTTTCTTCGTCCGAGTCCGAATCGTTTGATCCGGCGCCTGGGAAGCCAAGACGAGTCGCACGTTGAACGGCGCGATCAACGGTGGCAGCCAGGGGCATGTCTTCTTCGCTGTCGTCGTCACCCACGAGCTGAGGCTGAGCGGCGGGAGTACCTTTGCGCGGCCGGTTTGGATATCGTGGGCCAACACCAGTGGTGCGAACTGGCCCTTCCTTTCCTCTGTCAGAGTCTCCAGAGTGCCAGCCCTCAGCGCTAACCCTCGGGGGAAGAGGCTGTGATGCGTCCGCATCACTTTCCTCGCTACTGCTCTCCGAGTCGTCGTCGTTGGGAGGTGGTGGGGCACCTTTGGTGATTCCTTTAGGAATGGCAGGCAGCACGGGGGTCGCAGCGGGCACAATGGGTTCTTCGACGGGGACATCCTGGGGGACTGCTCTCTCTTTTCCTTTCTTCTTCTTGAATTTATTTTGCAACCGCTCAGAGTCGGCAGCTTCCTGCCGTCTCTGTTCCTCCGCCTCCATCGCCTCGATTTCCTTGAGTTTTATCATCTCACGCTCCCACAACGTGTCAACACCGAAGACTGACCGCGCGGCACGTCCACCTGGTGAAGGACCCAATCCTGGTGGCTGATCTTCATCAAAGTTGAGAAGGGGTTTCCCACCCAAAGAGCCCCTACGGCCAAGGTTAGGGCGTGTTTCCGATCTAGCCAGCACATTCTGTGAAACCGGGCGCTGATTCAATGAAGAAGGGTCGATAAGTGTGGTAGCGCGCTGCATTGTGCCGCGCGCCATCATGGAGGGACGATCATCACCAGTGAATACTCTGAGGGGCAGCGCGGATCAGATGAATGGTACAACGTGAAGGGTCGGGGAAATAACGCGCCTCTGCTTACTACGCATGGTAGCCTTGCGATGTTCCAGTTCATCGACCAGGCTACGCCCGTACAACTTCCCAGCAGGCCTACCAGTGCTTTCGGGTTCATCTACGACCACTGTGACAGGGTGAGCGGGTTCTTCCTCAGGGAATTCTTCAATAATTTGTTCGCCATCTTCTGTGGCCCGGCGGAGACCATCGTCGATATCCGTGTACGCGACATCGCGCTGGCCCCCTACCATGAGGGTGTTCCTGAATGTTAGCTGAGACAACGTAAGGCTGGCACGGGGATTAGGCGTAAATGAGTTCGAAGCTATTGGGACAGCGGAGGCTAAGGGGGTGCCAAGTAGCCCCGCAGAGGATAAGCGACGACCAGTGTTTGAGCGTGCTCCAAATGGAAGAGGGGGCCCATCGGTCGTAATTTCAAACCCTTCTCTTGTTGGTTCGTTTGATACAACGATATTTTGGCCCTGGAGCGGGCTTGGCATGACAAGAACCTTAGGGCGCATAAGTTCAGCAGTTGAATACAGTCTTTCCCTGATGGGCTGACGTTGGACTGGCGCTCCACTCATGAGCGAAGCGGCATCGGGATCACGGAGCATGGAGGCATTTGAGATCGTTCTCATGTGAAGGCGAGACGACGGAGATGACGGCCGCAACGGAGCATGGAGGGCTTCCTCCGCAAGAACGTTTCGGGAGCCAATGGAACCCATAGTAGCCACTGACATTGATCGCGCACGGGCTTTTGGATCAAAACGCGACGCCTGATCGGGAGTAGGAGGTTCTATCGCGAAGGGGTTTGGCTTCTCTTCTGCCTCAGAAAGGAGACCTATGCTAGCAGAAGATATTGGACGCTCGCGAGACGGAGTAACGAGGCCGTCATTTAGACCAGGAGACGTGGAGCGGACCGATTGCGCTGGAAATGGAACGGAGTGAAGAGGAGGTGCAAGTGGGATACGATCAATAGCGTCGTGGGTTGACGAGCGCCGTTGGCGTAGCAGGGGCGGTCGAACATGTTGATAATCCCCGAGTTCGAGTGCAGATCCAAGCGACCTTCGCCTCCTCTCTGGTGCAGCCGTCGACGGAGAGTCAAGGAAGGCACCCCCTACGCCAAACGAATCTAAATTTCCCATACTCAAAGAACGAACGGACCGATACGAGGATGCTTGCGTGACCGCATGGGGATTGGGGAGTGTCTCGACCTTGTCTTTCCCCTTGCCATTCTTGCTGCCACGGGCCTTATCCTTTGGAATGAACGAGTCCAAACCCCAGGAGGTGAGATCGACCTCAATTTCATCCTCTTTCCCTTCTTCGAGGATACCGTCTGAGGCGATTGTGTCTCTCCCAAATGGATTCTTGAGCATATCCGTTGAGCTCGGCGCCCTGCTGTGCCCCATGGCGGAGTCCGCTCTCGCGCCACTAGCATTATCCCCCGGGAGATCTACGCTGAGGTAGTCGACACTTTTCCTGGGTTGTGGGGGAAGGGGAGGAATACGACGGAGGTGAGCAAAGATGGCACTTTCATGAGCAGAGCGGAAAGGCTTGTCAGGGTCGGATGGGTCGTTGTCATATTCTAGGTACACATGGGTCAGCACGGAAGTAAAGAATAAAGGAGTCTGGTTGGACCTATGAGGGCAGCCGCGAGCTGGAGACGCGAAAAAGAGGCCATAAATGCTCTCAGGCTCAGGCTTGCTCAGACGTGGCTTGATCAATGTCTGCCACGTGCACTTATCTGCGACCTGCCGCTAATGCGGCCAGCGGTACATCTCTCTTGCCTTCTTAATTTGAGATTTTATGTATTTGCATTCGCAGGCGCCGGCATATCTATGCCTGTCATTGGGCTGGGAGTTTACCAGAACCCGAATTGCAAGCCAGCTTGTCTTGCTGCTCTTCAATCTGGCTATCGGTCCGTCGCTTCGTCGCCTCTGCCCCAACCTTACATTCGAATAATATGATTACAGGCATATAGACTCAGCTCGTGCGTATAAGAACGAAACACAGGTTGGGGAGGCTATCAGGGATAGCGGTTTACCTCGCCAAGACATTTTCGTCAGTGCGTGCACTCGCCACTTGTCCTGATCGATCGCGCCGTATGAATGACGTTGTTGGGCTTTAGCGTCCAAGATCAATAAGATCGCTGGTGGTTATCAAAGCTGCCTTGACGCTATTGATGACTCGCTCAAGAACTTTGGCTTTGGTATGGGAGCCCAGATTATAGGATACTCATTCGAGATCATCATCTCGCGATAGATTATCTGGACCTGTATCTCATCCACAGCGCCTACGGGGGGAAAGCTGCCCGCCTCGAGGCTTGGGAGGCACTTTTGGCCGCCAGGAAAGCGGGTAAACTTAGGTCTGTGGGTGTGTCTAATTAGTGAGTAAAAAGGCGTGAACACTGTGGTGAAGACCCACATGACTGAAAATGCCCCAGCAATGTCAAGCACCTCGAAGAAATCCGCGAAGCAGGGCTGGAACCTCCCTCTGTTAATCAGATAGAGGCAATTTTCGTCTTCTGAAATACCGACCCTGTGCTGATCGATTCCGTCGTGCTAGCTCCACCCTTTCTGCCAGCAGAAAGCTATCGTAGATTATTGCCGCTCACATGGCGTCGTCGTCCAAGCATATACTCCCTTGGTCAGGGGAGAGTTTGGAAACCCAGTGCTGCAAGAACTTTCGAAAAAGGTAACTAGATGCCTTTCGCAACTTATTTTCGGCTGAATGGCGCATTCCCTCTCTAAGTACGGCAAGGATCCCGCTCAAATTCTCATTCGCTGGTCTCTTCAGCACGAGTAAGACACTCACTAGCTTATTACTCCAGGTATATCTAATCGCGTGCTCAGTTTTGTTCCTCTTCCTAAGTCTCAGAACCCGGATCGCGTACGCTCTAACATTGAGGTGTTTAACTTTGAGATAAGCGGGGAGGACATCGAGAAGCTTGATAAACTCGATCGCGGCAAAGATGGTGCTGTAACTTGGAATCCTGTAGATGTCGACTGAGGCACTGCAAAGGAGGCTGACGGTTTTCGTGTAATGTCGGGAGAAATACTTTTGTATGATTGTGATTATGGACGTCGTATACATCGAGGTGTGTTTTTTTTTTAAAACACTACAACTCGTCATGGAAGGGGTATTCGTCGTCACCGATCTCCTCCATTTCAATCTGAATCTTGTCTTTCAACTCATCGGGTAGGATCACGCCGGGTTTACCTTCAAACGCTAGCGGTTCGTCGACAACTGGCTCGGGTGTAGGCTCGTACTCTGACTCGTCGAGGATTATTGGGTCCACTGGCGGCGCGGGTTTCACGGTGGTGTCAGTCGGTGCAGTCTCCGAGACACCAAGTGAGCGACGAAGGACGCGGTCCACACGGATGAGGAATCTGGAATTGCAGTCAGGGGACAATGCGTGTGTGCGCGTATGTTTCCGACACGTACTCGTCAGAGTCGGGCACCTCGAATCCAGAGCGCACGAGGGCACCATCAATCAACACCGCGGCTACTTCTCTGAGCTCGTCCTCGGCCTCAATATCGCGTTCTTCTTCCTCCCCTGGTAGCTGTTCCACACGACGCAGGAGTCCTTCAATCAGTGGCGAGCGTGGGTTCAGCTCGAGAACCTTCTGGCGCTTCGCGAACTCGAACATGGCGGTGTTGTCCTGACCCTTACTCGTTGCGCTCATAATACGCTGGACATTCGCGGTGTAGCCACCCACGTCAGCGACTACAGCACAGGGGCTAATCACCAAGCGATCGGATATGACAACTGTTATACAAGGCGTCAGAAATACGCAATTACGAAAGATCAACAGAACGCGAACCATCTCGAACCACCTCTTGAGCTTGCTCCTTCAGCCAGTTCAGGAGAGGCTTGAATTTCTCCTTAGCCTCTGCTTGTCTGGCCTTCTCTTCTTCGGGGTCGAGATCTGCCCGTGGTATATAATCGAATGCAGGCAAAAGGGACAGCACTTCCAGACTCACCCTCGTCGCCGAAAGTCAACCCGGCCTTAGCTGCGTCCTGGAAGGGAATGCCTCTGGAGCAAAATTAGCTAGTCGTTTGCACAATGACACATTGATACTCACTTCCACTTTCGGAGATGGTGGAATAGGACGTCATCGAGGGGATCTGTCAATAAGAGCACCTCGTAACCTCGTGCATGCAACTTTTCGACGAAAACACTCTTCGCCAACGAAGTGGCACTCTTGCCAGCATCAGAGACATAGAAGATTTGCTTTTGTCCTGCTTTCTTGTTATCGAGGTACTGAAGGTAACAGACAGTCAATGGCTGCCACACTACAAATTATGAAAACATACTTCATCCAATGTTGAGTTATCACGCTGGTTCGTTGCAAAGCGAATTAGCGGGACTAGCTTTTCGCTGTTTTTCGAGTCCTCAATGGCGCCGAGTTTGAAAACGTTGGCATAGACTTTATGAACCTTGGTGAAATGCTCGGGATCATCTTCCGCAAGCTTTGCGAATGACTGGATGATACGCCTCAGAATAGCCTGCTTGATTTGGCGCAAGAACGAAGCGTTCTGGAGCATCTCTCGAGAGACATTCAACGGGAGATCGTCGGCTGAAGCGACGCGATCAGCCCATATTCTTCGAACCAGGGGTAGGAATTCTCGCACCGTCAATGATAGCCCTGACCCAGCTGGCCCACTTTGGAAGATAATCTTCGCCAAGGTCAGACGTGATGAAGGTGCGCTTGACCAGAAGGCGTATTCCATTGGTTATTGTCTGAGCACCCTGCCAAAACTCATCCGGTAGTTTCCCCGGAATATATAGAAGAGCACGGAAGGAAACGCCAGATCCTAAATCGCCAGAGAAGTGATTCCATGCTAGGGGCTTCGAGGTAAAGTCACGCCAAGTTGCTTGATAGAATAGTTCATATTCGAGGGAAGAGATGTTTTTGGCGTCTCTGTAAACGCGTCAATTAGACTTCATAGGAAAAGCGAAGAGTTCAGTACCTCGTCCAGAGAGGGGGCTGAGCGTTGAGGTGGGCCCAATGATCGACCAGAGTTGTCTTCTTTTCCTTTGGTTCAGACTCTGTCACCTCTTCGATGACAGCTTCATCCTCAGAAGTTTCTGGGGCCTCTTCATCACTGACGGGTGACTCGGTTTCGGTTGCTGGCTCCTCAGGAACTTCCTGCTCCTGTTGTTGGTACAAGTACAGTGGGAAAGACGACGAGAACACGGAGTGCTTGTTGATCAACTCGATAATGGTATGATGGTCGAGATACTCAAGAGCATCCGGTTTCAACACAAGTGTGATCTCTGTGCCCCGCTCTAGAGTATTACCCCTAGGGTCGGGATAGGTCGCGAAATCGTTGTCGTCACTGGAAGAACTAAAAATGTATTGTTGGGGATTGGGGATATCGGACGTTTTGGCGGGGACAGAGGCGACGTAAACCTTATCGGCGACCAAAAAGCTGGGGGAGTTGTCAGGATAGAGGACAGTGGGATACGCAACAGGAAGCACACCTGCTGTAGAAACCAAGACCGAAAGCACCAATCAAGTTCCCATTGGAGGCCGACTCCGGGCCACCTTCAGCCTGCGCAAGGAATTCTGCAGTCCCGGACTTTGCGAGGGTTCCCTTTTCAAGTAAATGAGTCAGGCAGGGGTCATAAGCACCTGGTCAGGATGCACACGAACCAGGTTCTTTGTCATCTCCTCCGGGGTCATGCCAATACCGTTGTCTGTTGTGGTCGACCTCAGCGTCGTGGAATGGTTTGAAGAGGTCGAACAACGAACCCGTGATAACGATACGTCCACTTGACCCATCCTCTGCAGGAAAGGTCTTGATGGTGATGTTAAGAGGACTGAAGCCATCCCAGACACCTCTGTTAGTGAGCGAAGTTAAGCGAAGCTTCTCTAGGGCATCGTTTGCGTTTGAGATGAGCTCTCGCAGAAACACGTCGCTGGTGGGAAGTGAGAGTGTATCTCCGAAGAATAGGTGGTCACACCAACCGGTGCGAGTAAAGACTGGTGAATGACGCGTCAGCAATGGCAGGTGCGTTGAAAGATGGACATGCCTGTTTATTACGATATTTCGAAGACGGGCAATGTCACTCTGGGCACGCGTTCAGCAATGAGACGAAACGTGACGCCAGCCGAAGACGCACTTGGTAGTGGTGTTTCTCAACAGTGACTTCTGGGTCAATGTCCTGAGCTAGGACACGAGACCCAAGAACAACGCCAGCAACGAGAAAGGAAAGCAACCGCATTACTGCGGGTGGAGGGAATGAGAGGGAGACAAGAGTAGAGACCGAAGACCGAAGAGACGGGTTGTTATACAGCGGAACGTGTTACCAAAAAGCTGACGTGTCAGTCTCGTATTCACACGTTGCTCTAAAGTACTGTTCTCCGAATCTAGCTACTACCGACTCGATCTCCCACATGTACAGACAGTTTCGGAGCAGATAACCGTGACAGGTATTCCTGTGTCTTGTGGTCAGAATACAACCACGTTGTTCCTTGCCTGAATACGTACCCGCACCCATCGTTCTCTCTGTTCCGGAACGTGGTCAAACATAATGTACCGTTTGTCTCCCTAGGAACGTATAGTTGGTAAATGACTCGGCGGACAGGGCAGTGCGGACGAACCTTCAAGACCTTTTCCATTTCTGTAATGTCCACGTTCTTTGCCAATTTCTTCATGTCAACATTGCCCCCGCCGCCCTCACCTTCGTCTTCATCGCCGTCGTCATCCCGCTTTACTCCTCCCTCTGTTCCTTCGCCTCCAATCTTCCTCAACCTTCCCCAGAACTCAACGAAAGAGTTTTCAGACAGCATATCATTGAACGCTTCTCGTGCCCCCGTCGTTCTTGTGAGCTGCCACTGGTCAAATTCTTGTTCAAGTTTGTATATGTCATAGCCCAATTTTGTAGCGGGGAGTGAGGACAGGAGGGATGAAACAGGAAGCGCGGTGAACTGCGTGGCGAGTGAAGGAGCATTAGAAAGGAAGAGCGCGTGCAAGTTGTCCAAGTGTTTTGCACGCAGTTGGCTAACATGTGCCTGGAACAAATGGCGCTGATGGCCCAGAGACAAGGAGGAATATCGAAAACGTGGATCGGACTGCAGCTGTGCAAGGGATGATTCCCATGTTGCCTAAGCAAAATGATCAGATCGCTGTCCGTGATAGAGAACCACCCGTACCTGTGGTTCCCGTATAGCATCCGTTAGAAGAGTTCTACATGAAAGATGATGCTCTTGTGAGCGCCAGTACACAGCCCGCGAGATCTGAAGCAGATAGCTATGGCGCACCTGAACTGCAGTTCCCCCTCTTCTTTGTTCAAGTCGACCCTCGATTTCTCGATATTCGTTTGCACCCGATCGCGTTCTGCCTTGATTTTCTCTTCACGCTCTTTAACGGCCTGTGCCTTTCTATCTTTGCGTTGCTGGGTTTCATCGACCCCTTCAACGAGAGCGATATCGACTACTTGCTTTTCGCTTGGATCCGGGACCGTTCGATTGGACTGCGAGGTTAAGAACGTATTAAATAACTCTTCACGCAGGGAAGACGAGCCGACAGCATCATAACGAGGGTCAGCAGATATTGCTTTCTTAACCTGAGTACGAGGGTCAGAAAAGCAGTTGGGTAAGCGGAGAGCCTGCTTGCCTCTTTCCAAGCGGCACCCTGTTGTGCAACACCACTCTCTCTGAGAAGTGCGAAGAAGTCCGCCTCCGCTTTCTGCGCAAGTGCACGCTTTCCTAAGAAAAGGTCAAGAAGACAAACACCACAGGGAAGAAACATACACACTTTCTCCGAGCTCCTTGAGAAATTCTCGAAATCGTTTCTCCCTCTCCCGGTCGTCCCTTCCCCAACCGTAAAACCGCCTGTCCTTCTTCCACTGTCTCCGGAAATCGGACCAGCCTGTTCGCGTGCTTTTCACCTCAGTTGTGAGAAGTCGCTCGAATTCCTCCTTGGGATCCTCCTTCTCCTTCTTGACCCGCGACGCCCGAAGTTCGCGAGCACGCTCTCGACAGTACTCGTCAAAGGCCTCGCGACGTGCGGAGACGGAGGGAAGGAGTACATAACGCGGATCAGATATGAACAATGGAAGTGACGTATCCCATGGATGTAACGGGTTGATGTCCTTCTCCCGGAGTAAGGTCTGAAAATGACACGCGTGAAATGGTCTCGGGGGGAACTGCCACATCGACATACCTTGAATAGTGCCTTCCCTTCCTCGATGGAAAGGTCGACACGATCAGGCATTTGGATTTGAGGAGTGCCTTCGGGAGCTTTCTGTGCTGCCTCCGCTTCCTCCTGCTGTCTTCTTTTCTCTTCCTCTTCGGCCTCCTTGGCAAGTTGTGCAGCAGCTTCTCTCTGCCAGTCCTCCTCCTGGTCGTCGTCTGTTCCTTCTCCTTCTTCTGGTCCATCTTCTACGCGTGGCTTCTTGGAGACGATAGACTCTTCCGACGGAGGGACGTCTTCTGCCTTCCTCTTCACAACCTCTTGCACCTCCAGTTTAATCCTCTCAATTTCGCGCTCCTGCTCGGCCACTGCGTCCCTCTGTGCCTTTTCCTGTGACTCTTTTTCTGCTCGGACTCTGTCATCCTCTTCCTTTTTGTTAAGAAGTTCGACTGCGTCCTTGATCTCGTCAGGTACGGTCCATACGCTCTCTTTCTTAGCTTTGTTAGTGTAAAACACGTTCCCCTGATTAGTTGTTACACGGAGCCAGTCTGTCCCTGGAATGGGCGTCTTGATTTTTGGTTTTTCCTTGGGCGCAGAAACGGGCAGTGCGGGTAAGGGTCGCACATAAGTGGAGTCTCCGGTGAGGGTGTTGAAAAAGTATATCTGGCTGGCAGGACCTGATCAGAGCTGTCAGCACCAAATACATGAATATGTCTTGGGGACCTTACCAACATGTTCTGTCCACCCAGGAGGAAGAGGAGGAGGCACAGTAGCGAGAGGATGTGGGGGAGACATCTAGAAGAGACCCGGAATGAGACCGGAAGCGGAGCCAGAGCCGAAGCTTGGTACATAGCCCGTTCCCACGCGCCACGCGTGGCCAAGGTCAGGGATGGCGGCTGTGCCAAACCAACCAAGAGAAAGGATATCAACAGCGGAACATGTCGTGCATATCAAGAACCCATTTACCTCATGGCATCGACTTGCGCCCTACAGTCAACTTCGATGGCTTAGTGAGGTGGCTGTAGCTAAGTCGGCGGTTCTGTTCGCCGGTGCTCATCCAGACCCTGATTTGACTGTTAATCGGAGAGCCACGCGGTGGATCATCTGTTCTTCAAATCGACCACTGTCACATTGTGTTTTGATTTACAACATGCCGGGACCTAGTCTTAGCCATTTCTGATAGATTTCTACTTCCCTTGCATACCTCCGGAATGCCGTATCTGAGGTGCTTAAAGACCTGCGCCTGCTGCTGATCCCCTTCCCGCACCTCGCGGCCTCCTGCATCCCCTCCCCACTAGCATGTCGACCCCAAAACACAATTTCGTTCCACCTTCTGTTGGAGATAGTCGTTCTCCCTGTCCCGCTCTCAATGCGCTCGCGAATCACGGAATCTTGTACGTGCGTTTATCGGCATCCGCCGATTCTTGGACTGACATTCCATCCTGCAGGCCCCATGATGGACGCGGTATCACCGCCTACCAACTTATAGGTGCCATGCGGCAGCACTACCACGTCTCCCTGCCATTAGCCACCTTACTGAGCGTGCTTGGAACCTTCATCTGTGGTCGACACTTCACGATCAACCTCGAAGATCTTGCCCGCCACGATTATATCGAACACGACGCATCGTTGACCCATGCCAATGCTGGGCCAGATGGCCGATATGCGCCTGTCACCGTAGACAGCGAACTACTTCAAAATTTACTCGACTCTTCTAAAAATCGCGACTATCTCACGTTCGAAGACCTCGTGCGGGTCCGTGCAGCCCGAGATCAAACGCTACACAGGCCCCTCAGTAGATTGCACGGTGTAATCTCTCGAGGAGAAGTCGCACTCACTCTACAAGCACTTGGCGACAGTGAGGGACGGGTATCGAAGCAATTTGTCCGAGAATGGTTCGGGGACCAACGACTGCCAGAGGGGTGGTCGAGGCCTGTGACTGCCATAGGTCTCATGAGCACGAGTAGAATTGCTAATCGGGTAGCGGACTTAGTCAAGAAGGAGGTGCCATTTTCCAAGAAAGTAGATTAATTGGGTGGCCGCACTGACTGGTGTGTACGTACGTACTGTACTGGACGTATCTTACTGTACTTGGAGCTCCTTTGACGTGTAATTTGTTATGTAATGTGCGATCACATCTCCACTAAGTCAGACTTAACGGCGGGAACTCCCTTTACCCGGAACTGGAATGGAACCTGTTCGTACACTGACTATTTTTATCGCTCGTCCCGCGAACCAGGTACGCACTAAACATACTCAACCTTTCACAACTTAGAACGAAGCAGACACAAACATGGTTACTCCACCACTGTGATTCTCCTTTTTCCTAGTGACACAGAGCCGAAATTTTGTACTATATGACTCAATTGACTCCCATGAAATACTTGCTATCGATCAATTAATCTCGCCACTAATACAAGTGAAATTCATTATTGGCAATGCGAATGCAGTGGAACGACGAGCAGGGCCACTGGCACTGCAAACCGACCACCACCTCAACTGAAGTCGATTCAATACAGCCCTTTCTCTAAGTCAGAGATAGTCAATATTCATCAATACCCGGAGTTGTCGCACAGCCGTGGTTTCATGTGACCCATGGGGTTCGCATAAGACGATAAGGGGATATTGAAGAAGTGCGCCGATCCATCCCTGTATATTACCAAAATTGTGATTGATCGTATTCGCATGCGTCCACGATTCGGAAAGCGTTATGTCGAAAAGGGTTTGAATCCTTTACAGTAACTTCCATTTTTCCGTGTTTCATATGCAAAAATTCTTGGGGTGGGGTAAGTTAATCGCCCTGTCTCACCTTACTAAGTACTTCGGGCGGCATTTGTGCAAATTGAATCCTTATTGAGACAGAGGACGAGAACACCGCGAAGGAGATACTTTTCTTATATATGGCCGACTCGGAGAAGCGCGTTTCTTTTTGATTTTGACCGAGATCCCCCACTGGGGTTTCTGTGCTCACGCCATCATGGATGCAGCAGGATCCGTATCCGTATGTTGAAGTGTCGTGTCCATGGAGGCATGGAGGCACATGACGATAGATAACTTGATGCTGGGTAGTACCGCTGGGTGCTCACACTGATGATACGGTTCAGCGACACCCTGCATCTCACACAGAAAAAAAGGGGGAAGAGGAAGAATTCCCAGAAGAGTTGGCATAAGCCCTAGAAGAAAAGACGGGAAGGAAGATGTCTAACCTAGATAAGGTGCACACTCAAACTGAAGGGAGCCAAGGAGAAACGAAGTCGAGATACGAACACCAGGCGAAATTTAAGTTGTCCGTCGTTCATGTTGCCTTGGAGAGTGTCCATTATGCTCATGGCGTGTGACAGTGACTCGACATTTGACGGCCAAGTCGGATGATATACACCCGCTTGCCTGAATTTGATAGTCGTGCGTGTAGGCCGCCCGTATCGGTACCAAGTAGGCGTGGCATCAAAAAGCACCATCATGCATGGTAGTAACTACACAGTATATCAATTGATGAAAACATCTGAGTCCGTGAGACAATAAACGAGTGGCAAGCGGTACAAGATATCTGACAATGGGCTATTCATACATAAAATCTGGGGCGGAAAAGACATCAGACATATGCAGAGCCGAGGGACGAGAAACCTACTTCTTGTTGATCTGATACAGCAGCAGATTGAGATTAAATTTAGCGAGGCCATTAAATAAAGAGAGTGACGCTCTGTCTTGATATTGAGCCTGCAAAAGATCTTCAAGTCGGACATCGGCGACTGCCATGCGATTTGTGATTCCTAGAGTGTTGTTGAACGCCTCAATAGTGAACACTCCAAGCTGGTTTGAAGAGATAACGAGGTCGATCCTGTCGAACTGCCTTGGGGAAAATTGGTCGATGGATAAGAGTATGCCTCTCTCGTACAGGTCTTGTGCGCTATACTTGAACGAACCAAACTGGGGGGTCTTGCCTGATTTCTGAAGGTCCCGGAGATGGAAGTATTGCTTCGTGAAAGGCATAATAATTCGCTTTTTTCTAGGTGAACGTTAGCGCGAACCATAAACAGGTGAGACAATTGCGTACGATTTCCCTCGCTGCATGGTTGCCATGGCCACTTCGACGTAGCTATTATAGCTATTGATCTGTTCCTCGAAGTACTTCTTGCGTTCGTTAAGGTGTTGTAGGGCTTCGGCCATGTTCTCTATCTCCTGCTGACGCTGGAGGCGCATGCGATGTTTGCTACGGACGTCGTGGGCAATGGCGTTTAAGATGCCTTGATATCCGTCGTTGCGTGTAATCTTCCCTTGCTTCTCTAGCTCGAGAAGGAAGAAGATTGCGTGTGCTTTCACCTCATGAAAAGACAGCCTAGCTTGACGTCAGCACCCGATCCACAAATAAAGACAATCGACTTGCGATCGTATATCCTCCAGACGATATGCGGATTCTTGTGCAGCCGCAGATGGCGCGCGCCTCGGATGGCGGAGGCGATGATCACTCTCCATCTCAGACTCAAGAATGTCCTCCCACGTCGTTTCGTGTAAAGCCGAAACAGGTTGCATAAGGGACTCCACCAGATCTTTGGCAGGCTGGACACGAAGAATGGCGAGGACGGTGCGCTTGGCTTGCACCCAAAGCGTCTTCTCGTCAGCGCGAGGATCTAAGTAGTTGGTTAGTTTCCCACTCGACACGCGAATGGTATCCCTTGCCTCGAACGTGGGCAAACCGGTTTGTCAATTCCAACGTGATTGCCCGATCCCTAGCATCTTTGAGTTCTTCATTACCAAATTGAGGTACACCGTCAAGCTCCTGGAGAATAATCCGCAAAGCATCATCACGACCCGTGCCCTGAGGGACTGGGTCAGAAAGACGCGAGTATTCCTAGAGAAAAATAGCGCACCAGGCGGTCAATATGCTGCGCAAGCAAACCATGCATGGCGTAGACTTCGTTGGGCGAGATGTAGATTGGTTTTGGTTGCACAGTGACGTCTAAAAATTCGTGGGCATGGTATTGAGTTTCCGCATCGGGGACGTCGGCAACTGAAAGTCCGTTGAGATGCATAATTTTTGTAAGCTCACAGAATACCTACCTTCTAGAAGCCAGGCTGTGAATTGTGAAATGGCCTTTGTCACGTATTCGTTAATGGGAATGTAGCTCGGCATGTCATCCCCGAATTCGGAGCAGCTTGTTATCTGTGCCAGCACTTTGGAGATCTGGGCAAGGTTTTTGCGGGAACTGACGTCGACAGTGCTAGAGACAATATCAAAAGTTTCGGGAGTACTTAGATTGCGGAGAAGTTCAGTAAGTTGGAGAAAAAGAAGTCAGGAAGGACGTGTGCCTACATAATTGCTGGATTGATATAACGATAGAAGATGAGGCGACCGACGCAAATAGCACACGCTTCGTCAGGGGCATCAGGGAATTTGTTCTGATTAATTTGTCGTTGAGGACGTGTGTGGACGAGTAAAACGGGAACAACTCACTCTTATTGCCACGAGAGTCTCACGAGCTAGGTATCTTATTCCATACGGCATCTTCTTTGTCGATTGCATAACGGCCGTGATGAAGGCTTCCGTCCACCATCTCAATACTTGAAGGTCTGGAAGCAATATATATCACATGTTTATTCGTTACAATCGAAACACTTACGCCGAATGTACTCTGGGCGTGTGACTGGATCGTTGAGGGCTTGGGTGAAAGAAATGTCCTTTGACTTCGAGATTGCCTTCCCGGCGCGCATCTCCTCGAGGTCGATCCGAGCACGGTATATCTAGAGAGATCTGGTCAAATCATAAACGGAGGACGGAGCCCGAGATGCCGCCACCTGCTTGGGGTCAACTTCCAGATCCAGATCCTCAGTCGCAACGACATCGCGTATCAAAGGTTGTAGTGCCTCGCGAATATGTACGGTCTGCTTGGGTCGAATGTAGTGAAGCGCAATGTTGATATACACCGGATGTCCGTGAATCACGTCAGCAAGTGTTTTCGCGTATTCTACCTCTTCGGTTATTGAGAACTGAACGTCGTGTTACTCCTTGGCGAATCAAACGCTAGAGTGGATATCGCACCTGGAACAATTTGAGGAGTAGATAGTCCTCCCTGCGGTCTTGCCCATATCCGAAGAGTGTAAGGACGACCCTCTCCAGGAGGCGGCGGTCCTTCTCAGGCACGTTATCTCCTGAGATTTCCAAAAAAAGTCTAGCAAGGTATTCGCCCCGGGACTGTAGAAGATAAAATAACTGCTGGTAGAGTTCTAGCTTTCGCTTGGCAGCATGGTCGAGAGCGCTCGGTCCCGCAAAAGGATCACCGTGGGCTGCGAGTACGGACGCTCTTGATGCATGTGCCGCTGCGGTGTCAGCCCCGTACTTGCGCCGCACCTTGACGAGCTCTTCGAATGTCTTGACATTATGTACGACAAGTGCAATTTTGACATCCAGGTCGTTGACGTCGTTCTCAAGAGCCTGATTCTCACGAATTCTCTCGACGACCTGTTTTCGCATACGTTCGAGGTCCAACTCTTCCTGGAAGTCGGCCTCGGAGTCGTCCAGAAGGTGCACGAAATTCTTGATCGTCCCAACCGAGACGTTTGATCCCATAGTGAGTTGCCGATACTGCTCTCGCGTCTCCTTTGCGCGAAACAAGGACTGAATCTTGACGACTTTGTGTAGGTTTTCACGGTAATATTGCATCTTCTCACGGAACTTTTTGCGCTGCAGGACCCCTCTGAATAGCGCTTGCAAGGCAGAGGCGACGCTATGGCTTCTGCGTAGATGATCGCGCCAAGCGTGCCAGTCACGACGCACGAGAAATCCACGTGCGACGGCCTGAAATCCAAGGACATCGGGTAGTGAGAACTCCAGGCGTTTGATCTGCTCTCGGTGACGATTTCTTGACAGAGCCGCACGAGCCAATGCCTGAAAACCACCAACTGACTTTGCAACTTCAACCTTAGATAGGGTCTTGTGCAATGCTTTATGGTGATGTTGCGTTAGATTTGCCCGTGCGCGTGCTTGGAGTTGGACAATGATCGGGGTTGCTTTCCGCAGTCCTCGGATAAGGACTAAGAGTCGCTTGCGTGCCAGATATGTCCGAACGGCCGCCTGAATACGGACGACGATGTCCGTGATATTCTCCAATTTTGCAAGTTGAGTTCCTACTCGCCTTCGCACCAACACGCCAGCTGCCTGCGCTTGGAGTGCAATGATGGATCCTTCTAGACGGTCTAAGACATTGAGTTTCCTGGCTATGGCCGCCCTTCGTATTGCGCCTCGAGCTGCTGCTTGGAGTTTGACGATGGAGCCAAATACCTTCCGGGTGGAGAACACTTTCATTAGTTGGTCCTGCTTCCGTTGAACGATACGCGCGCGAGCCTGTGCCTGCATTTTCGTGACCGAAAGGACACTGCGCTGAAATGCCGTGTGTAACCTGGCGAAGCGTCGACGAACTAGATATCCCCTAATTTGCGCTTGAATCTTGACAACACTCTGAGAGTGGCCTTTGATTCGTCTGATCCACGCATGCCATCGCCGTCGTAGAAGACCTGCGCGACATGCGGCCTGTAGTGCGACGACCCACGGTAGTAGACGAGCTTGCTGTTCCCGATAATAGGAAATGGCGCGTCGAGTAAGAACCCCCCTGCTTTGCGCCTGGACGCGGACAACATATCTTTGGGTTAACTGGAGGCGGGCGGTCTGTGTGGCCTGTGCCTTTCTCGCGAGAAATCCACGAGCGAGTGTCTGAACCGATATGATGGACGACTCATTCTCCAGCAGAAGGCGATCGCGTACTGAGATTAGATGAGTTACCAATACGAAAGAAGTAGGTGAGACAAGCTGACTTTCTTCCTCGGTCTCCTCTGGTTCCTCGTTAATTTCTAAGGCAAGTTCTCTCCCAACGTTTCCAAAGTTTGGCATGGGCACTCCAGCATCCTTGAGGCCTTTCTGTGTCCTCTGAAGTTGGTCATCAGAGAATTGCAGACGACCAAGTAAATTGCCAATCCGCTCGGCCAGGCCGCGTCGAGCGAGGAGATGGCTAAATGCAGGCGAAAAATTAACCACGGCGACTAGTGAAACGGAGACTATTTGGTACCTCAGTGCGTGTATACAGTAAATGACCTTAGGAAGGTTTTTCTTCTCATAAAGGTCAGTGAGTTCAAAGATGAAGCTCTATTACAAACCATTAGTATTTCGAAGACCAAAAGGAAATTGTCACTAACCTCGGGGAGACCGACGTGCCTTACAAAATTGAAGAAGTAATTGATATTGTCTGAATGCCGAAAATCGAGTTTGGGGGCTTCGTAAATTCTACGAACAACAGCTTCACCCTGAAATACCCTGACGAGCTTGGCGAGCACGACGCCGTTCCGTAAGGATTCTTCCATGTCTACGACTCCGAACCCAAGCTCTTCCCCGAGACAACCTTCGATCCACTGCTGTGCCTCGCCGACGTGACAAAGGTACTCATAAGCCTGCATAAGATGACGTTGAGTATCTGCCCAGAGGCCTCTCGTACTTCGTGCCGCGGAGAGAGGCGACGACGTGGGAGAGCTAGGAACCTTGTCGCGGGATAGCTTGAGTCGACCAGGGATACCCACAACGCCGTCTGGAGTCGCTGCGCTAGTGGCGATAGATTCTCGAGATTCGCGTTGCCGAAGAGCTGGTCTCCTCTCGAGACGCTGTTCTCTCCACTTTTGCCTTTCGTTCCGAGCCTTTTCCTCCTCGCGCTGCATTTGTACATCATCGTCTGCCACCCAGCTATCGTCTGCATCCCCGCTAGCGATCCTGGGGAGGTGTCGCCCCAGCTTCCGTCCGACAATGAGGTTCTCGCCGTAAGTCGATGCCTTCCTGCTGGTCATATATGGGCTCTTGTACGTGCTCTTGTATGGAGTGGGGTGCATAGCGGGAGGTGGCATCGAACTAGATTGAAAAGAATCTTGGAGTGCACCAGATCTTGCCGGGATGTTGCCAACAACGTCGAAGGGAACGTCCCGAGAGCGAGAGCTTGATGTCGCACGAGGCGATGGAGAGGACTGTTCCCTCCCAACATGATCGGTATTGGTTATAAGATCTTCGTACACAGAAGTAGGACGGATACGACCTGACTTAGACAGGTCCTTTCGGGAGGGATTGATGCGCCACGAGGGCGATTCCTCCTTCAGGGGGGTCGAAAATGCATCAAAGGTAGTAGATGATCTCGCTGCCTTTGAAGGGACATCGTTCACAGTGCGAGCACGTGAGCGTGCAACGTTCAAAGGTGGTAAGTCACTGTTACCGTCACTTGTGGCATCTGAGAGAACGGCAGGAGAACCCGTAGTAGCTGAGGTGGAAGATGGAAGACGAATCCGGTATGCAACGTCGGTGAAGGAGGTATTAGAAGACGGGCGCGCGGGGTCTGGGTTAATCACAGAGATGCCGGTTGAATTGGGTGACAACGGTGAGGCGATTATCGGGGCGGGTGTCGTACGAGGTTTCGAATAAGTTGGAGTCCGCTGGGCATCAGAAAGGGCTTGTGTTCGTGACGGAAGTGACGAAGCCTCTGTGGAGTCAGACGAAGGGGATGATGTGCGCGGAGGTCTTGAGTCCGAAGATTCACTTGGGACGCTGGGTAAGTCCTTTTCATCTATAACAGCCTCTGCCCGGACACGTTCTTCCCACTTTCCGCGAACAGCGTCGAGACTACTGCCGATACGATGGGAAGGTGTCCATCGTCGAGTCGTGCTTGTGGATGTGCTATTACCTGTGGAAAGAGAATTGACGGCCGAGACAGAGCCAGCCCTCGAAAGCGATGCGGTATTTGTAGAACCGCGCTCGAGGAGACGAGCCTGGTAAGCGAAGCCTATGGAAGAATTAGGCCTACCCGAACGTACGGACGAGCTAGAGGCTGAAGAATCGGATCGCTCCATGTAGTCGTATCAAGTCGTAAAAATCGTGAGTAACAACAACCCCCAGAGGGTACGAACGGTGGAGTGGATAGGTGAGTAAGTCGAGTGTGTAAGAAATGTCTCCCGAGGATGTTCAGGTTGAAGGTTGAGCGCTGAGCTCTTGCGAGCTTTGAGCGTTTGATTCGGAACTGCTGCCAGAGCGGCGAGCGCGATTACGGTCAATTACCGTTTAGGCAGGCAACCGCTTCCGGGCGCGACGCGTCTCAGAATAACCAATGTCGGCTTCGTCTACAACTTATTCACTCGAATCCCTTATTCACTCTATCATCCCCCAGTCTAGGAGCGACCATGTCCTGTTCAACGATCTTCTAGTACACTCAAAAGATGTTTTATCTAGGTGAACAACGCTATCCATAGATCCTTAACGTCGATTGACACAATCTCCAGCCACATAGGGCAAAGTCGAGAAAGGGATATCGGCCATCTGGCGGATCTCGTTAAGCGTCGTCGTACGGACATAAACTTCTTGCTGTGCACGCTTAAATCTATATGCATATACCAGTTTCTCAGAACCGCCCTGACGGTGTTTCGTCAGTGCAATTCACAAACCTGTTATCTAGATTACTGGAACAGGTGCCTTCCCTCCAGTGAGCGCCCAAATTGCTACTGAGCCTGCACACAGCCCGTGCTGTCGCGCAAATACGACTCTGTCCTGTTTCTTCATACTCTGGCGTCTTCTACTCGAACACCGCTCCTCGTCCCTCCTTTCCTTCCGTCCCTTGCGCCCTCACCCCCTATCACCTCTAAACACACACCGGCAGTTTCACCGATCGACACGATACCACCACCGCGGTCTAAAACGGGCCGATCTAGAGCAGAGCTCCTGAGAGAAATTCGCGCTCGTTCCGGTATAGCACATTACAATGGGTTTGTTGCCTACTCATAATCGAGGAATAGGATGCCCGCACATCGCAGAAATTGCCCTCCTCAGAGATGCGTTATACCTCCTCCAAGGGATATCGGGAAAGCATGTGCGCTTTGCAACTGGCAAAGATAGAGGTTCAGAGACTAGCCTCCTCTTCTCAGAAGACCATGTGCGCGCAAATGTCCGGCAATGCTTGACTTTTGACCATTCTCTTTCAGGGATATATATCAACCCCAACCAAACAATTGATACACAAGTTGTCCGAGGTCGGACACCTGTATATTCGTGTAGATCGCTTCATCCGAGAACGCGAGGCAAGATCCGGGATTGGCATGATTGAACAGAGCCTTTGTCATCATCTCCAATCCCAGTTGACGGAGTACTATCGCCTCATAGCCGTCTTGGAGTCGCAATTGAACATTGCCTCCAACTCCCAAGATCAGGATACCCAGTCCTCAACGGGTGGTATGCCACCGGAACCAGACATTCGAGCAGAAGAGAGCGGCCTAACTCTGAGACGATTAGATGTATGGGTCAATGAGTGGAAACTGCGGATGCGTATGATGAGTGTTTGTGTAGAAGCCGCCAAAGGTACCAACATATGTCACTCCCATAGATTAACTCCACTGACTTATTGAAGATACACATGGTGGCGCTCTTGTCAATATCATTCACAGCTACACGGAGAATGGTGACCCATTTGTACGCAACTTTACGGACCAGCTTCTTGAAGAGGTATGTGTGCTTCGAGGTTTTCCTTTGAACCGACTCAGTGTAATCCCTTACTAGGTGTCAAAGCCCTTCTTTGAGGCACTGCAGAAGTGGCTCTTTTCGGGGGAGTTGTACGATCCTTACTTGGAGTTCTTCGTCACCGTAGATCCAGAACTTGCTCATCTACAATACGTATATCCGACGACCCTTGCAGCAGGGGCAGGGATTATGACGGGTGACGGTTTCGGCGGCTTTCATGTAGACCAAGACGATTTAACTAGTGAACGCGAAAGTGGACTCCGTCTCTGGCAGGGAAAGTATAAATTTCGGCAAGAGATGTTACCTGCATTCGTTGGTGAAGGGTTCGGAAGTAAAGTAAGTCGTATAGATTCATACCTGGATTGCATAAAATAGTCCTTATATTCACAGATCTTCTCAACTGGGAAGAGTCTCAATTTCATTCGGTATAGTTGTCACGACACGGACTGGATCGCCACTCGTGAGAAAATGAGTAATACCCACGGAAGTGAGTTGCAGAGACGAGTATCTTTACTTCCGTTTGACCAAAAGAAGCCCTACAGTACAGCGATATCTTCGGACTTGAGCGCTCGATAGACGCCGCCTATCGAATCGCCAGCCAGAGATTGTTCGACATATTCTTTGATAAGTTTCGATTGTTGGACCATCTCCGAGCTTTGAAGAACTACCTTCTACTTGGTCATGGTGACTTCGTGGATCAGCTCATGGAAACAATTGGGTAAGGTGGCCTGGCACCATACCCGTGGTATCACTCAGGTTTCAAGATCTACAGACCAAGCTTATCGAAACCGGCGAACTCGCTGTACCGACATAACCTAACGGCAACTTTGGAAACAGCTATCCGTTCGTCCAATGCACAGAAGGATCCACTCGACGTCCTCCGACGCCTTGACGCGCGGATGCTCGAATATAGCCAAGGTGAAATTGGCTGGGATGTGTTCACTCTGGAATACAAAGTGGACGCCCCATTGGATACCGTTCTCGACCCAGACTCGATGGTTAAGTACCTAAAGTTATTCAATCACCTCTGGAAGATGAAGCGGATCGAGAGCACCATGACAAAGGGTTGGGCGAGGACCGCCGGTTCCACCAAGGCCTTTGTACGAATCCCGGGTAGGTCTTGACAATTCTCTGGTCGCACGACGACTGACATCCAGAGCCAGAGCTGGAGCCAGAGTGGCACAAAATCCGCCTGATTACAGCGGAAATGATCCACTTTATACGACAGATGGCGGCATTCTGTCAATTGGAAGTGATCGAATGTTCGTGGAAGGCTCTCGTAGACTTCATCAGCAAGAAAGAGGGCGACTTGGACGCACTGATTGGAGCACACCGTGCATATTTGGATCGCATGGTGAAGAAAATATTACTTATTGGGCCTAAAGTCGGCAAAGAGGTCAATCCTTCCTCTGGTTTACGAGCAGATACTAACTTGCACCGTTCCTAGGAAAGCCTACTCAACCAGGTTAGGGAAGCGTTTTCGTTGATTCTGGGGTTCAACGATGCGACGGTGAGCATTGGATCCACGCGCGTCATTGAATGACTAACGACCTCGCGAAACAGGAACACTTCTACAATCTCTGTATGTCTGAGTCCTCCCGGAGAGACAGTGAACTGGATCAAGAACGTGTAAGTCTATGGGTCGTGTTGTGCGACTGGAACTAACACTCGTCGGCAGGGAATTTACACTGCTACCACTAAGCACCCGGGTCTGCAGAGGTCTGACGCTCTGCTGAATGGCCTTCGACAGTGCAAGGAATACGGTACCTCCTTCTCAGAGAAGGTTCAAGTCATCCTTCATGCATTGCAGGCTCACGTCGACCTCGACTGTCGATTTTTGGGTATACGAATATCCTTCTCGGACTTCTATCGAGCCAAGAAAGACTCGCAGGTGCCACCCAAGCCATAGGAAACTTGCATGTGTACTATTACAAATGTTTTCTATGTTGTAGATAGTAATCGCTGAAAGAATGTCGACCCGAGGGCAGGACACACCGAGACAAGTAAGAGAGAAATAGTACGATGAGCACGTGAGAGCAGCTCAAGTCGTTGAGAATTCGCACAAGCGATGTACAGCTACAGGGTTTCTTGATACAGTATCAACTACGAGAACCTTTACCCCACTCCAATTGGATGTGTCAGTATTTCAGATAGCAGGTGCGCATTATTATCATTATCATTTTTTTTTTGGATCCATGTTTATTCAGGGATACATAACAGAGTTACAGACCGGTCGTAGCGAGAACCACCACACTTAAGAAACACATTGAACCTTTAGTATAGTAAAGGTGCCCCCAAGTCATAAGGTAACGAAACGAAGCGCGAATCAGATATCATTATCATTTTCGAATCCATGTGGCACTTTACAAACATCCATTCCTTGTACTAATACACGAGCGCACATTAAAGTAGGTATGCATACCTAGCTAGCCTTCTGTTTCTCGATGGGTGGTTTATAGAACCTCAACATGAGTGAACTACAAACGACCGAGACCGAACTGAGACATGCCGCAATGTGAGAAAAAGAAGGAAGGTGTCCACAGAATTCACTTACGATAAAGCCATAGCAAGTGATGCCCACACAGGATCGAGCCGGGTGTTCTTAATAGGGTACAAGACACCTGCTGCGATCGGGAGTGCGGCTATGTTATACACCAATGCCCACAACTAGGGAAGACTACGGTCAGCTGGACTGCCATACATCCCCAATCGTCAGACTTACGAAATTAAACTTTACACGCCGAAACACGGTAGCAGATAGGTCCACGAGGGTCAGTACGCCACTTAGGTTCGAAGAAACAAGGATGAACGAGGCACTTGAGAGCGCCACGTCACTCCCTGATCCGATAGCAATTGAGACATCGGCCGCGGCCATTGCCTACGCACCCGCCAGCGTCAGTTCTATCAAGAACGGTAATGAATACTTTCACACGCACTGGTGCATCGTTTATGCCATCTCCAACCATAGCAATCATACAACGATTATTCAATCTTTTCCCAAACAGCTTCCTTAGCTTGGATCGCTGCTTCGTCGGGGCATTCTCCTGGAGCCAACGAACTTTGTCCGCCTTTCCACCGATATGATCAGCTCTCAGCGGCTTGGACGAAGCACCGTGCAGGTCTCACCTTTTCGTGAGGTAACACGCCTGCTATCACATTGGATTCAGGAATGCCGACCTGCTTCGCCACAGCCTTTGCGGTCGTTATATTGTCGCCAGAGATCATCCAAGTAGCCAGTTTTTGGGATTGGAGGTGGGTGATTACCGCCTTGGCCTCGGGTCGAAGAGGGTCGGCGACGGCAAACGAAAAAACGATTCTGAACGGGCTCGTCTCCGATGTTTCAACCGCGTCGTCATTACGAAGGGCGAGTAGCACAACGCTTTTTCCTTCCATTTTCCAGGACTCTAGACGGCCCGATAATTCCGCGGGAACTTCTACCCCGTATTCTGCTAGCCAGGCCTCATTTCCGATGATTGCTGAGCAACCGAGGTCACGGAAGGTTGCCTTGAGTCCTCTCCCCGGTACTTCTTCCACTGAGGTAGCTTTCCGCGGAGTGGCGTGGTTATCTTCACAATACAAACGAACGGCTGTGGCCAGAGGATGGGAGCTGGACGTCTCAATCTCCGATGCCAATCCAAGTACGGTTTCGCGTTTCCACGAGGTTCCGTCACAGAAGTCTTCGCTGTCGGTGACAGTTGGTTGGCCACCTACGGTAAGGGTTCCCGTCTTATCAAAAGCGATCGCGTCAAGCTGTGCGGCTTCCTGAAACGCTTCGCCACCTCCGCGGACCAAGATCCCGAACTTCGCAGCCAAACCGGAGCCAACGAGAAGCGCAGTCGGAGCTGCAAGACCGATGCCACAAGGACATGCCACGACAAAGACGGCGATGGCAAATTCGAGGGACCATACCGCTGGTAGAAAAGCAAATTAACGGCTATGCAACGACTCGGAAGAGAGAAGTCGAAGCTTACGCCACCCTCCCGCGTCTTTATCAAGGTATCTTCGTGGAAGAACACCACTCACGCCCAGACTGAGCCATATGATCCAAACAAGAAGAGCAAGTAACGTAACGACTGGCACGAAATAGCCTGTCAGATGGTCCGCAATGCGCTCTATCGGCGCCCGTTTTGTTTGACTGTCCCGTACCACGTTGATAACGTGATCGAGCCTATGCTCACGTAAGACTTTGACAACCCTGAGAAGGACGAAAGCACCAACATGGTCTTGCCCTCCGCTACGTCTATCCTCACGTCTATAACTTTCCCAACGTTGATTGTCCCAAGGAGTACACGATCCCCTGCATACTTCTTGATTGGCTTGGACTCCCCAGTCACCGAGCTCTCGTCGAATAGTGATTGCCCAGACGCAACTGTGCCATCCATCGGAGGTGTTGAACCACTTGGCACTCGAACGATATCGCCGAGTTCCAAGAAATCTGCAGGGATTTTCTGCACCCTGGAACCGTGACCTGCCTCCGACAACTGCACTGTTTCTGTGCTTGCGTCGCCTTTTTCTATATCTCCTGAAATGCTGCGGAAGCCGCCTAGTAGCATCTTCTCATCCGATAAACCCACAATGAGCGCTTCTGCCGGCTTCAAACTTGATAGGCTAGTAATGGCGTCCCCTGTGCGGCTCTTGCTATACGCTTCCATGTATCTGCCTGGCTAAGAGTCAGGTGTGCGGTCCTTTATGACAGCCACGTGGCATACCGATAAGAAGGAACATCGTAAGGAAGATGACAGAATCAAAATACGTTGACGTGTCAGCGTGACCGTCTTGGGATGGTGAATTCGAGGCCGCAAGGGCAAGCAGGACAATGGAGGAAAAATATGCCACGGAGACCCCAGACGATACCTGCAATGTTTCTGTCAGTTGTACGGGAGGCTAGAGAAGAGACACATACCAGCAAGTTCATGCTCCCGAAGCGGAGAAAACGTTTCCATATAGGAGTGCGACTTCCTCTTCTCCACAGGGCATAAACCTCCTTCAGACTCCGCCTATGGAAACTTCCAGCACTGTAGAACATCACAGGTGTAGCCAAGAACAACAACAACCATTGAAGACGCGATGCATTTCCCGACCACATTGGCCCCATCAAGAATCTTCTGGTTGGGTTCTGAGACGACACCAAGCTCATGAATACGACACTGATTATAAAAGCGGGGATGGCAACAATGACTGAAAACCCCAGACGATAAAGGAGGTCCCGTTTCTCCTTGACTTGCAACAACCGAGCACGGTCTTCGAGAGTGAGGATCTTATGTACGGTGACCTTGAAGGGGGAGCCACTGGACAGCACTATGGCGGAGACAATGTCGCGTATAGTGAATGCCGGTGGGGATGGCTCGTAGGTGAGACGAAGGACAGGATCTTGAAGGGTCGGTGGTTCTATGTGTATTATCTGACTCATCTTTTCGAGGCATTGTGTAATCCTTTGAGGACATTGGCTGGTGGGGTCTCATGAGTGGCCGTGAGTAGGTCCATTAGTTACGACGACTCACTCGCAGAACATGCCCTCTATACGTAGAGCAATGGTACGTCGCCCCCATGAAGTCCCCGAAGCGTCTGGTATCGCTTGGACAGGCTCGACGTTAACTACGGTGACCTCATATCCTGCAGATTCAATAACGTCTTGCGCTTCGGGAATCAGCTTCTTGCTTTCCACTACCAACGTGGCAGAATTGCCCATAAGGTTGACCGAAACAGCTGTAATGCCACCCAGTTCGGAGAGTAACCTGGTGATAGTGGAGGAGCATGAGGCGCAAGTCATCCCCCCTATGGAGAGAGAAATATGGAGGGGCCCGTCCATCTGGAGGTGAGCTGTTTCCGTGTCTGAGGGTCTGACCGACACGATATTTGCCTCATATCCGATGGTTTTAATAGTCTCGAGTACGTCACTCGTGACATTTTGGTTATCCAAGATGACAGCAGCAGAGTTTCCTAGAAGCGAGACGGACACATCACGCACTCCAGACAGACCGGACAAGGCCGCGGTTACTGCGGCTCTGCACGTCGCACAAGTCATTCCGCCTAAAGAAAGTTCAAGGCGATAAGGTACGTTGCGAGGGTGATTGGTCACGCGATTTCCGACCGCATCCCGGGGAGGGCGACATTTTTCCAGGGGTGCCATTACCCCTGCTGTTCCCAGGGTATTCCAGCAGGCGAGGCATTTTTCTAGATGCTTCTTCGTTCTCCACGAGCTGAGTGGAGAACCGGATGGACCGGATGACGGTCCAGGGCCTGCAGGCGCAGTACTATCCGCGACATCGAATCCAGAATCTTCAATGGTCTCCCTGATAAAGGAAGATAAGAGGGACGATGGGTGACGAACGATTACACATTGAGAAAGAATTGATACGTGAATAGAGTAGGGTGATGGAACAAGCACTTGAAGGGCCTCCTCAATGGTACGGACACAACTAGATCGCCATAATGCTTAGAACGCCACAATCGGTCGACTGAGGGGACACACCTTCCACAATGAAGATTGGAAAGGAAGACCGTCGTCGTGACTTCGTTGGGGTTATAGACCGACATTTACGCAGGTGAGTGGTGGATTGAGTGTAAAGTTAATAGATATTTAGGGTGAAAAAACGATGTTATTAATACCGACCAGAGAATTCGCAGAATTGCCTCAGAATGACTCATCGGGTGGGGAGGCAATTGTGCGGAACAGCAGAGCACACCGGACACCCTTTCTTTCGGGGTCCCTGCTTAGCGGGCCGGTGTTGGCTCGGAGTTGTCGGGCATGAGGCCGCCTCACCTCGCGTCGGTGTTGGTATGCTAGTAAGACAAGACTATGATCAGTACAATGCATTGGGACAGACCATCTCGCGTCTCCTTATTGCACACTACTGATAGACATTCTCCCCGCTCTAGCTCCATTCTGGCTAGATCCTCCACGCCTTCCCCCACCGGCTCTCATACTTCAGATTTATATTTTGGAAATGAGACTCCGAAACCCACAATAGTCCTCGGAATATGTGCATTGGACATGAAAGCTCGTTCGAAGGCGATGAGGGAGATTCTCACACGCCTCGTGGACAGGGCAAGAGGGGCCATTGAGGTCAAGGTTTTCGGAGATAAAGTCATCCTAGATGAGGGTGAGTCGAGATCTCCCTGATATATGCGCGCTTCTTCTTGACACCATGTATGCATCCGGTACAGATGTTCAGAATTGGCCTAGATGCGATGTTCTCATTTCGTTCTTTTCCAAGGACTTTCCCTTGGACAAAGCAGTGTCTTACGTGAAACTCCGACGTCCCTGCTGCATAAATGAGCTGGTGCCCCAAGCTCTTCTCTGGGACCGTCGCTTAGTGGGACGCGTACTGGACCATATCAAGGTACCTACTCCAAAGCGTTTGGAGGTGTCTCGCGATGGCGGACCCAAGGTCGACAATGAGCTCAAAGAATACATGAAGGCTAAGCTTGGCGTTGAACTGGGCGACTTCCAGGTTACCCCTGAAGTGACTTTACGGGAAGATGGAAACGCCATCATCATCGATGGCCAAATGTTAGAAAAACCATTTGTGGAGAAACCAGTAAGTGGTGAGGACCATAACGTGTATATATATTTCAGGGATGGTGGAGGGCGTCGTCTCTTCAGAAAGGTAAGCTTTCAGATATAACCTGCGCTAGCTCGGATCCTTGATGTGTGTGTGAAATACGTTTCAGGTCGGAAATAAAAGTAGTGAACCGGACCCTGGTTTGATGCATCCGAGGACCGACGGCTCTTACATATATGAAGAGTTTATCGACGTGGATAATTCGGAGGATATCAAAGTTTACACCGTCGGGAAAGAATATACCCACGCGGAAACTCGCAAGTCACCTGTCGTTGATGGTGTTGTGCGACGTAATACTGATGGTAAAGAAATTCGGTGAGCGGACATCATTTCTTGAACGCAGGTCACATTAACTTTGCGTAGTTTCATCACCCGTCTTAATGATGAGGAGAAGTCTTGGGCCGCGAAGATCTGTGATGCGTTTGGGCAGAGGGTTTGTGGCTATGATATGCTCCGCTGCGATAATGGCGCACGGAGTCAAGTGATCGACGTCAACGGCTGGAGTTTCGTTAAGGGGAACGAGTCCTATTATGGTGCGTGTATTTGGCGGATTACAAACCTTCAGCGCTTCGGTGATGTTCTTGCTTCTGACCCACATCCTAGACAAGGCTGCTGAGATCCTCTCGGCCCTTTGTATTCGCATATCGACGGCCCCAGATAGACCATTAATCAATTCCGAATCTGCCACCCCGGAAGTGCCGACCTGGCTACTGAAAGCAAACGTGACGGTCTTCCGCCACGCCGACCGGACTCCGAAGCAGAAGCTCAAGTTCAATTTTCCCATCGGAGAAGCGTGGACTCAGCCATTTGTTACCCTCCTCAATGGCGAGAAAGAAGAGATAATTCTTCGCGAGAGGGAGCAGCTCAGCCGCATTGCCATTGCGGTCGAAGAGGCCAAGCAATTGGGAGCGGACGGAGAGGACCTAACGAAGTTAACTTTGCTCAATAATGCGCTATTTAGCAAGATCGAACTCCCTGGGACTAAAGCCCAACTAAAGCCAGTGTACTCAAAGAAGGCAGCAGGCTACCCAAGGAAACTAGTCAAACTGACGCTTGTGTTTAAGTGGGGTGGAGAGTTCACTCACTCCGCGCGTTATCAATCTCGGGACCTGGGCGAGAATATGAAGAAAGACATTTCCATCATGAGTGTGTATTTAACTGCATTCGTGACGAACGTGCGTCGGGACTGAACAAGCGCGCAGACAAGGACGTCCTTAACAATGTCAAGGTCCGTTCCCTGCCCTGAGGGAAGACAAATGTGGCCGCTTATTTTACCCGTTTTGGGACAGATATACACATCCTCAGAACGCCGCGTCATTGCCTCGGCTGAGATTTTTGCCGCAGCCCTCCTTGACCAGCACCAGTCCTCCCTGTCGACGAGTTCGACACCCACCCGTTCTGGGCGATCGTCTACCGATGGCGGCCCCGGACCTACCATCACCCCCAAGTCTTCGATGTCCTTGAGAGAGCCCCTCAAGCTCATTGTTCGTAAGGACCTGCTGGACGACTCGAACGCAGCCAAGGACCTTATGGACGATGTGAAGAAACGGCTTAAGATTTTACTGCGACCTGGGGAGTCGGAAAAGCGACCAGAATTGATTTGGCCGAAGAGCATGAACAAAGAGCCTGTAGAGGTCCTGAAGGTAAGTTCGCTTATCGACACGACATACAAAGAAAAGATACAGTTTTGTACAGGAGGTTATCGAACTGCTCAGCGGTTTCCGAGCCACTATGGGTCAGAATTTCGATACACTAGAGATAGAGAAGATTCAGGAGCGATGGTAAGTCACGCCCATGGAGAAAATGCACTAGATCGTTTTACCTCATGTTGTCTAGGTGTTGCGGAGACGAACCTTGGCTCTTCCGAGAGCGTTGGGAAAAGCTTTTTGAAGACTTTTGCGATGTAAAGCCAGAGAAGTTCGACCCATCGCGCGTAAGTACCGGCATGATAACGTGGTGTCCATGAATCTGAATCGGCATCTTCTAGGTATCGGAACTATACGATACGATCAAATACTGTGCCCTCCACCATCGTACCTTTCTCTTTGCCATATTCGATGAGAACGGTGGGCAGGACCACCAACACCCTCGCGACCGCAAACTGCACGAATTGTATGGCCGTGCCAAGGCATTATTCGACCTCGTAGCGCCGCAAGAATACGGCATCGAACCTGAGGAAAAGTCTCTCGGCGTCTTTACATTTCCCGAACCCAGACTAACCGAGATATTCCTCCCAGGGATGAGATCGGTGTCCTCACATCACTCCCACTTCTCCGGAAAGTGGTCGAGGACCTCGAAGAAGCGCGCAATCATGGCGGAAGCTCGTTAACGTGCTATTTTACCAAGGAGAGCCACATCCATACGTTGGTAAACCTTGTGCTTCTGTCAGGCCTACCAATAGCGAATCGACGAATACCCGAACTTGACTATGCGGTACGTACCGAATTCTCTGTGGCAGATGAGATTCACCAATATCTCGCTTTCTAGTCACATATAACGTATGTGTCCTCTGTGATTACTCTTAAAATGTAAACTGACTACCCTTTTTAGATTCGAGCTGTACGAGCGTAACTATGGGAGAAGCAGATCAGACAAAGAATATTCTATCAAGCTCTCGCTGAGCGAAGGTGCTCATTCGTCCAATGTCCTAGACTCGGCCCTAGATGCCCGACACTCGTTGAATGTACAGCAACGACGGTTAGCTCATCCGTGCACCCCCAATCGCTGGATAGGTTCTGATCACTTTCCGTAGAAAATTGACCCAGCACCTGCCATATAGTCTTGTCATTGAGAAGCTGTCGAAGCACTTTGGCCGTACGCCGGAGGTGAGTGTTGTCGAGATGATGGTCATCGACAGGGCTGATCCCGCGCTCCAGGACGACGACACGGGCCCAGAAACTCCTCTTGTCCTCGAGGCATTGCCCACGAGAGTTGCGAACGAGAGTAGCAGGGACGACCCGTGAATGTGCGCCTCATTGAGTTCTTTGCAACGCAGCCACTAGAACACTTCATTGAGCACGATGGTATAATACCTGGGGCTGTATAATGGGTACAGTGCGACGTAGACAGAAGAATGTAACGATAAATTCCTCAGGTTGGCCGAGGAGGGTCCTCCCATGCATGCAAGCCTAGTCGAGCGCGTAATGCGTCTGACTGCTCCGGTTTTAGCTCGTGAAAGGTCAAACTATGAGGTGGCCCCTTTGTGTTTGCCATCGAAGGGTGGTCCTGGTCAAAGAGAGCCGATGCTGTCTGTGAAAGCATCGACGACTGGGTTGCCAGTGCGGCGAAGGATGACGTAGTATCGTGGTACCTACGAGACTGAGCCTCGCACCACGCTCCGTAATTTTGCCACTTAACTTACAATCTGCATGCGAGGGCATTAGCACAGCCGTCGGGGATGCAAAAAAAGAGGTACTCGCCTGAAAGCTTCTCTATTCAAAGAATCACCCTCTTTAATTTGGTCCAGCGCATGTTTCTTGAAGGAGGCTTTGATATAGTAAAGGATGTCATAAACGCGATGCTCTTTTGGCCTGGTCGATCAAGACCGCGCGTCAATTTCAGACTTTCAGCAATGTCCAACACAGTAAGGTGACTGACCGCCACGGATTGAATTTCGGAGCGAGATTGAAAGTTCCGTCCTGCTGAGAAATCAGTGGGTGAAAGACGTCGGTGACAAAATGCACGGTCGGGGGTCGGTCGGGGTAGTTGTGGGGGAAGGTAAGACGGAATTTCAGGATAGAGTCGGTATAGTAGCCTCGTGTCCGAATGACTTTAGTTCGCAAAGGGAGTCGGGCAGAGCCAGACTCACCTTGGTGGATGAAGAGGACGGCATCCCAGATAGATGGGTCACCGACTAACGGGACGACATACATGCCAAGGGGACAGTGGGACTGATATCGTAAAGAAGTATATTCGAGGGAGATCGCAACGCGCGAAAGGGGGTTGACGGCAGGAGGTTGGGCCTGGGTGGTCCGTCGCGGCTTAGGACTAGACTTACGGCGAGGTGGAGTTTGTTTGGCGAGGCCAGACCCTGATAGCGTCAAGCCACCGAACATCGTAGTGCTTACTGTAGTGCTTACTGTACGCGCGGCAACATTGGAGCGACCATGTTCCGCCGGACCGTAACGGGAACCTCCGAGTCCGAGCCCGAGTCTTCCGACACCGTATTTATGTCTATCGCATCTTGACATTTCTACCACCACTTCCGACTCATACCATACCATGAAAGTTAACGTCACTCAAGAAGAACTTGAGGCTTTTGACCGCGCCACCATCCGTGGTTCCATCGAGGGTATCGCTGGCGGTCTAGCCATATCCCTTCCCGCCTCATTTGCCGCACAACGCTACTGGCCCGCATACCGTGCCCTACCATTACCCCTGAAGGCCCTCGGAGTTATCCTCATTGTCGGTCCTACATGGGCCATTCAAACCGAGCGCCGAGGCGTCGAATTTGACGAGGAACACAACTGGTGAGTTCCGTCATAGGTGCGAAAAATAGGGTGGCGCTAACGGTTAATGTCTATGCCAGGAAAGGCGTCGGCCGCCAGCTTCTAGATAGTGCCAAGGCTCGCGAGGTATCCGAGTGGGATGGCCTGAGTTCGTCGGAAAAATTCTCAAAATGGGTCGCCCGTCATCAGTACCAGGTCATCCTCGGCAGCTGGGCTACAAGCATGGCCGTCGCTGGCACCATCATCATGCGTGATAGGTACGGGTTGCTTCCCATATATATAATTCTGTGCTCCCTAACCCTGACCGCCCTTCCTCAGACATCAGTCGAATTCGCAGAAGATCGTACAAGCCCGGATGTGGGCTCAAGGCTTGACAATTGGTATTCTCATCGCAACTGGGATAGTCACACACTCCCAGCGTGCAGAGGCTGCGAAGAACAACACCGTTGATCACTCGTGGCGCGAACTTCTTGAGGCGGAAGCCCGGGAAGCCGAATCGCGCAAGATTAAGCGATTCGACCCTGCTTCCGTGACCGTGTAGAATACCCTTATGGAACCTCGTATCACACCGTGATTACGATACAGTACTTGCATTTGTTTTCCGCTCTATTGTAAGGTTGGTGGTAAAGTACAGTAACAGCAATAGTAATTGAGGCTGGTAGAAAAGCCTATGGCTTCCAGAGCCAACGCATTCACGACCAGTTACGCACTCGCCATCCTCGATGTAGTCTGACTCATTATTCTTTGGCGCGACACAACATAAACCGCTCCTTACATTGAAAAGTGCAGATCTTGTAAGTTTCTGGTCAGGTATTGGGTATTACTCGTCAGATAACAGAATAACTTTGTACCATAGGTAGTGCTAAGGTGTTTTAATCGATGGAATTTGTAGCCAGTGCTTCAAAAACCTAGAGAGCCCGAGGGACACGTCGACCTTGGGCCGGGAGTAGACGGACCTGGAGGACAACGTGTTTGGGCGTCGTAGTCTTCGTGACGAATTTATCTCATAGATAATTATCAATATTGTCCGGGAAAAGTGCTCATGTTGTCTTAGTCTTAGTGCCAATCGTCACTACACTACAGTGTATCTCCATCAACTACTGCTTATTCGCTGTGGATTATTCCTAGTTCGCGTGGGGGGCGGGCTATTCCTGAAGCCATAGATCGGCCGATAAATATTCCCACAATACTTACATGCGATGACGCATGTCTGGCGCTATCTTTTTCAGTTAACCCGCACCGCCGTAGCCAGGAAGTACGGGCAGCAAGCGCTGGAAGTCAAGCGTCCCAAGACCTGTGACCTACAAGGCTGACAGTCAGCCATCATCGAAAGTGAAGGTTGGTAGGACTGACAGGGTCCCATCCCTCAATGGCGGAGAATCCATCAGTGTTGCAGCCCGGGTTCGAGCCGGATGTGATGTCAGTGAGACCACTCATGCCGGTACCGTACAGCCAGGGGTTAAGGAAGCCGAGCGTGACCTTGCCTTGCGAGATCAGGTAGTCATTAAGCAGTGAGATTATGCCTGCCACGATCTGTACGTGCATTTGTGGTCAGCCGGATGTGCGACCCAGATAGGAGAGAGGAGAGACACGCACAGGTGCGGAGCCACTTGTGCCATACCCAACTACCTTCTCACCCTTCATGAAGACCGGGAAGTTCAAAGCCTGGGCAGAGATGTCGGGAATTCCCCGGTTCTTAGCGCTGCACCAATCACGAAGTAGGAGCCAGATCAGGTTATGGAGAGGAATGCACTTGTATTTGCCTTGATACTGGTATCCAAGGTGCTGGAGGAATTCAATCACGGCCTGTTCCTGGTAGTAGGGGCGTCGAAAGATGTCCGAGAAGCCCCCCGCGGAGAGGCTTGCCGCGATCTCTGGCCCGTGACCCCTCGTTCCACCGACGGCTGTGACATAGGGACCTGCGAAAGTACAAGGTGTGGTGAGTGACCCGTTCTGTACTTCTCCCGAGCTGAGAAAGAATGCTACACGTACAGGTCGCGGGGAAGCTCGAGATGAAACGGACGGAGCCGTCGTTGGCCACGCAGTCCCCTTTGCCAACGCCGTCGTCCCCAGTCGAGATTAGCACGCTGACGCCACGTACGCCGAGAATTTTTTTTTTTCTTTGAATACATTTTTGTGCGCCTGAGGACATATTCCCTATGTAGCACTACACATTCGGTAATCTACGCGTCCGATTCTCCTTGCTTTCCAGTGTCCTGCCCTTGCATCTTAAGTCTCCCCCGTCCCCGATTGGGGGCGGCATAGCTTCTCGTCAAGCGTTGAGGTTGGTGGGGCGCGCGAGTCGCCAGGGCGTGAGGTGTGGTCCGTCTGTGGTCTTGAGTTGTGGTTCATGACCTCTTCCTACGTCGTCCGCCTTTCTCTTCGGATCTTGAATGAACCTTCCTTGATAGGTTTGGCAAGTTGTGGAGATATTTGTCGGGTGTTTGAGGGGGGTGGTGGGTGTTGGTCGAGATTAATGGTCGGTGGTGTTATTAGCGTGTTCTCTCGTCAATCCTTCTTCCGCTTCCCCTTCCGTTATTCTCCTCCAGCTCTCGTCCTGTGTGAGTCTCCCTGTCTCCTGAATGTATGTCGCTACTTTGACTGCTGTTTTGGGGTTCGATATTAACTTCGCGAAGTCTTTATCTGTAGGTCTGTGCTTTTTAGTGAGTGACCATCTTTCATGCGTGTATGCTGGACAATTTAGTAGGAAGTGTTGCACGTTCTCGGTGTGGTATCTGCATGTCAGGCAGCTTGCGCTGAGCGTTCTTTTGAATATGTGTAGGTATGCGTTGAGTGGGAAGTGTCCCGCTCTTATCTGGTATAGCCAGCTGGCGCCTTTCTAGATAATTTCGGATCGCCAATCAGCTTCAGGAACTTAATAGATGGGATGGAGGTATCAAAGCGTTTTAGTTTGTCTGCGCGTAGAGATAGCGTCCAGTCTTCTTTCCAGATATCTTTGAGAACGCTTTTGCAATGTTGTTTGGCTGCTGACTTATTGTATCGTAGAGGTTTCTTGAACAACCTTGGGAGGTCACTGGCCAGTAGCTCGTTCTACTTGCCTTTTCCGTCTTGATCAGGTGTAGATCTAACATTAGTCCTACTAGTTCCGCTTCGAATACCGTGTGGTGCTTGGTGGCTCCCAGGTGGTAATGCAATGTGCGCGTTGTTTTTCCCCATCTGACTAGGACTGCTGTGGCTCTGACCTTTCCATTTTGTGCTGATCCGTCTGAGTATACTTTGATTTCTTCCCTGCCTTTTGCGTCGGTTTCCTTCGATGCTTCTTTGCTGCCTGCAATGTCTAAGGTGAATGGTCTTTTGTGTGATGTAGCTGGGTTTCTACCTGTCAATGGGATTGATTCGAAGTCGTTTGGCCTGATGTTGAATGATTGCATTAGGTCATGAAGTGGCAATTTGTGTCTTTTAGTCCTCTTGTTTGCAGCTTTTCTCATGGGTTTGTATAAGGGGTGTTTGGGCAGGAGTGTAGCTACACGTGTGGCTGCTCTGTGGAGATGCTTGATGAACAGCATAGATGGACAGCATACTCACAGTGACAAGGTAGACTGTGGTGAGATAGACTGAGCAGCTGGAAGCAGCAGAGGGAGATCTTGCAGAAGAAGCTCAAGATAGTTCTGGCACACAAGCAGTGAGGAACTGATGTTACATTGGAGAGGAGAGAACATACCTGGCACACAAGCAGTGAGGAACTGATGTGGACCAGGAGCGTACAAGCTACACTACTTATACTATACAGAGAGTGACACTGATACAAGGAGGATAACATAGAGTCATGTATTACAAGGAGCATTGTTCTCAGTATGGGACAAGAGGAATATACAAAAGGAGAACAAGGCGATAAGGACAAAGGAAATCCAGACCAAGATGATATCATAGTGACATCACAATAAGGATAGAATAAAGGAAAGTACAAAGACGCAAAGTACAATGTGAAGTCCAGAGAAGTCCGAATGATGTCATTGTATATGATGTCATAGATAAGAAAGAAGTCCGAAATTGTACAGATCAAATATCTAATCTACAAGTCCTGTAAATCTTATCTAAAGCAGTCCATGCTGCAAGTCTGGTCCGTCCAGAGCCGCTAAGTGCGCAAAGGTCACTTATCAACAATGCTTTTCTATTTATAGATGGATTGGGATGTGTGGGCAAGTGTGTTTAGTGTGTCAGTGGGCAATGTGCATAGTCTGCCTGTGATGGCCAGGGTGCCCACTCTTTGTACAGACTTCAGCTTGTTTCTGTGTCTTGTCATTTTGCCCAGATATTTTGCCACTTCATGTTTGCTCATGTGACTTCCCCAAACATCTATTGTGTAAAGAGTTCTTGGGATTGCAACACTTATATAAAGCTGACATTGACATGCATGCTTTGGGGTGATGCCCCAGCTTGGTGCAGTGGTGCATCTGATTTGTGACACCCATTTTGTACCTTTTTCCAGAGTGTAGTTATGTTGTGTACCCCAATCTAGATGTTGGTCAAAGAAGACCCCCAAGTATTTCATACTTTTGACTGGTTCTATTATGGTGTTCAGAGGTTCCAGTGGGCATCTTTCCTTTTTGCCATTTCTGTGTGTAAAGTCTATCAGTGCAAGTTTGCTAAATTTGAAGCAGGAGTTGTAGTCATTGGACCAGTCTATTGCACTTCCACTCCTTGTCATCATGTTCATGAGGGTTTGGTGTGTGTCTACAAAGTTGTCCCTGGTTACAATGTTGATAAGTGGCCTGTGTGCACTTAGTGGCTCAAATGGACATGCAGATAATGGACTACTTTAGATTAGATATACAGGACTTATGTAGATTAGATGTATGATCATCACAATCTTGGACCCTTTAGTTATCTATGACATTACTGTACAATGACATCATATAGATCCCTCTGAACTTGTTATTGTACTACACATTTTTGACTATCTCTTTGTTCTATCCTTATTGTGATGTCACTATAATATCATCCTTGTTCTAGGACTACATTGTTCTTATTGTTCTTGTTGAGCAGGCAGTGATGAACAGCATAGGTGAAGACAATCATACTCACAGTGGACAAAGGAGACTGTGGTGAGATATGAGCAGCGACAGGGATAACAGAGATCTTGCAGAGTAAGCTTATAGAGATGTCTGATAGCACAGAGTGAGAACTGGGTGGTATTACAAGAGTAGGAAACATACCTGATAGCACAGAGTGAGAACTGGGGCTATCAGGGCGTACATGGTACACTATTTATACAGTCTAGAGACAATGACGCACTTGTACAATAAGGGCATTATACAATAGACAGAATACAATAAGACCTGGAACAAGTGGGTCAGAACAAAGGGAAGTACTTAGACAATAAGTACAATAGGGAATCCAGAACAAGGATGATATCATAGTGACATCACAATAAAGATATAACAAAAGGATAGTCCAAAAGCGTATTACAATAACAAGTCCAGAGTAGTCCATGTGATGTCATTGTACAGTGATGTCATAGATAAAGTAAAGGTCCGAGATTGTGATGATCATACATCTAATCTACATAAGTCCTGTATATCTAATCTAAAGCAGTCCATTATCTGCATGTCCATAGAGCCGCTAAGTGCGCACAGGTCACTTATCAACAGGCAGTACTAACAGTGAGAGGTTAATAGCAAAGAGCTAAGGCAAACAAGTAACTTCAGAGGTAGAAGGAACTCTATTAGCAGCGCTACACACCTAAGGCAAACAAGTACTAAACTAATGTTAGTGTAAGGTAGAGAGGCTTAGAGTAAAGGGAACTTACATTTCAGAGGTAGAAGGAACTCTGAAGTGTATGGGTGAAAACAGCAGTCCTTATAGACAGGATGCTTAGCTAATAATGGTCTGTGTGCACTGGTGATCCAAACAAAATACACCTGGTCTGTGTGCTAGAGGGAGAAATGCTATTGGAGGGAAAAGAACAATAGAGCTGCCTAATGCAGCTAGAGCCAGTATCTTAACAATAGGGTCTTTCAAAATTCCCTTATTTTGGTCCATTATTAAACCCATTAAACCATCCATTAAGCCCATTTTTGGTGTAAAATGGATTATAATGTGAAAAATAATAAAATAAAAATGGACCAATAATGTCCAACTTTGAAACCCCCCCCCCCAAAAAAAAAAAAAAACAATAATGAGACCAAAATGCATTATTTGGGGTCTCTGGCAAGCTTTTGGTGAGGTATGCCTTTTCAATCTCTGCCTTGTTACATCTTTGTTGACCTTGTTGCATGGTGGCTTTGTCTGCTTCCACCCTGTGATCATGCCATCTGCTCCCCTTCACTGCAAGCTACTGGACAATCTGGACAACATTGACCACTCATTTAAATGAGTGTGCCTTCACAAGTACCTTGAAGACTCTGGCATTGATCTTTCTGTCACCCTGGGTTCTGATGTCAACACTGACTCAGATTTGGAGCCCTTGTCATTCTCCAGCCTCAGTAGCCTCTCATTGTTCTCATTGGATGACAATGATCAAGCATCTCATCTTTCCCTCTCCCTCTCTGAGGTTGAAGATTTGTTCTACTTAAACACACAAGCAGAACTCAGTCAACTATGCCAAGAGATCTTCACTTTGAGGGTTTTGCATGACAACCCCAAGGTCAAGAAGGCCCCTCAAATCCACCTCCTCAACCACTGGCACAATGGTAACACCAACCAGTTCCAATGCAAGGTCCATGTTGACCCCAGCACATTCAACGGACTTGTTGAGAAGATCCATGGACATCCAATTTTTAGCAACAATTCCAACGTTCCCCAGAAGCCCATCTCAACACAACTTGCCATCTTTCTCTACTGCATTGGTCACTATGGCAATGCTGCGAGCCCTGAAGCAATTGGGCACTGGGCTGGTGTCAGCCCAGGAACCATTTTCAACTGTACTAATAGAGTCATGCTCATGTTGCTCTTACTGCATGATGAAGTCATTCATCTGCCAACTCTGGATGTTATGATCATGTGACATGTGACGTGGCTTGGAGAAGTCTTGGATTTGACAGCAAGTCTCATGATGTGGCAAATGAATGACATGTCCCTTGAATAACTGTAGAAAATAGTCTTGAAAAATCCCAGTCTGTATGATATAAAATGACGTAGTACTGTCTCTAGTTTGCTTGTCTTAGTTTCATTTGAAATCCCAGCCAGTGTTGCTCATCTTGAGTAAACAGCGTGGTCCCTCTCTTCTCAACCATTCTCCTTAGTGAACTAACTATTCACTCGTTGTCATCACCTATCTAAGTCTGAACCCTTCCCCTTGGGTTGAACTTAGATCCCTCCATCTTACACCATCATCCCAATTCTGTCCCAAATGTTCTGGCTGGAACATAACAAAAACTAAGACCATCACCTGGACCTGAGCTTGTCGTGCTCGGTATTAAACTCCTGGACTTACTGTTACATTCCATCCTGAACCCCGTTCAACAAGTGCTGACTCGTGCAGCACTGCTGAGTTGTACCGGCAGGAATGGGTGACAGCTGCCAGAACCAAAGGAGAAGACCCCGCAAACCTCCTATATTATGAGAAGGACCCAGGCTGGCAAGCGCCCTGGGAATAGCCAAAGAAAATGTCAAGTGCCCATCATGTGACCCTGGCACGTGACCTGGTCTAGACTCACACCAGAAGGATCCAGATGAGCTTGTGCCTGGATCGTGATTGGATCTGCCTCATGGACTGTATGGTTCCTAGTTTCTGATTTTGTTATCGATTGTGCCTGTGGCTTGATGCACCTGTCTATTGTATGTTTCAGCCACTGATTGATGGACTTCCGATGTGTTTCACCCTTGCCTCATGTTGACCTTGTGACTGTATTTCCCCCGACTCATGTTCCATTGTTTCTGATTGGATGATATGTACTAGGTTTCGGACTTCAGGCTGAGCTTGAAAGCTCCCTGGATGTGTATAAGTAGTACCTCAGTCTTGCTGATATCCCTCAGCTTGACTTCTTGTATTCTACCAGCCTACAAGTAGACCAAAGCAGATACAGGTTGCCCCTGTATACCTTTCCTCCTCATCCTGTCCCCTTTGCTTGAGCATGTCCTCCTCTTCTTCTTTGCCACCCACATAATGCATATCCTCATTGCCATTGCCTACGGCATCATTCAAACCCTAGAAGAACTCAGCAAATCTCAAGATTCTGAGGTTCCAACTGGAAGATAGATCAGTTGAAGTCTTGGTTGCCACTGTGATACTGCAAGAACCCCAAGTTTCCCATCAAGTAGCCAGACTCCGGAAGGTGCACCCGCTGGAGTGTAACACTTATGACCCCAGCACGGACAGAGGAGTCAGTCAGTACTTCTGCAGAGCCACTCTGGAACAGATGCAATTGATGCTGTTCACACCTAAGGCCCTTCCCAATTGCATGTTTATTGAACCCACACTAGACCTCACAGATTTTACTGAAAGACACGTCATAGTATGCAGGACTGCTCCGAGTCTAAATCACTTGGTAGGCGGAGGAACCTTCTGGGAAGGCACCATATGAGCAAGAAAGTTCTTGGTATATGCATAACACCAATCGTATTGACGAACCCTCACTGTGGGGATTACAGACTGTAGGAACCATGTCTACAGATATGCATACGTGGAGACAGCCCATTGCTGAAGATTCAGGCTTGTCATCAGACTCGACAAACACCAAGAAGAAGAAAAGACATACACATTTCACAGTACTTGTAACATTACCACAGGAACGTTATGTGCAACATGCACGTCACTAAGTCACTCAGGCCGAGGTAACGGGATGTGAGTTGGTTGGCTAAGACCAAGTTCGATGATGAATAAGCACCATGTGGTCTCCTCAGACACGCAGGTGATAGTCAGGAATTCTGGGTTCAAGCGCAAAGGCGAACCAAAGTCGTGCTCAAGCGAAACAGCGAGCGTAAAGTCATTCGTGGATTGACAACGATGTGGTATTACACAAGAAGTCAAGTCTACCATACAGGCTAGGTAGCGTGTGATGAACAGCATAGATGGACAGCATACTCACAGTGACAAGGTAGACTGTGGTGAGATAGACTGAGCAGCTGGAAGCAGCAGAGGGAGATCTTGCAGAAGAAGCTAAAGATAGTTCTGGCACACAAGCAGTGAGGAACTGATGTTACATTGGAGAGGAGAGAACATACCTGGCACACAAGCAGTGAGGAACTGATGTGGACCAGGAGCGTACAAGCTACACTACTTATACTATACAGAGAGTGACACTGATACAAGGAGGATAACATAGAGTCATGTATTACAAGGAGCATTGTTCTCAGTATGGGACAAGAGGAATATACAAAAGGAGAACAAGGCGATAAGGACAAAGAAAATCCAGACCAAGATGATATCATAGTGACATCACAATAAGGATAGAATAAAGGAAAGTACAAAGACGCAAAGTACAATGTGAAGTCCAGAGAAGTCCGAATGATGTCATTGTATATGATGTCATAGATAAGAAAGAAGTCCGAAATTGTACAGATCAAATATCTAATCTACAAGTCCTGTAAATCTTATCTAAAGCAGTCCATGCTGCAAGTCCGGTCCGTCCAGAGCCGCTAAGTGCGCAAAGGTCACTTATCAACATCTCCCCGTGATCTACAATCTAAGGACACAAGCCCATGTCTTTGTTGTGTTTTTCCAGTAGTACTTGTGCTAGACTCTTTGTAAAGCCATCTGCAACCATTTCTACTGTAGGGGTTCGAATTAGGGTAATGGTCCCCTTTTCAATATACTCCCTGATGACATGATGCTGTATGGCAATATGCTTAGATCGTCTCCCAGTGACAGGGTTCAAGGCCAAGTCAATGGCACCCTTGTTGTCACCATGTAGTGGGATGGGGTCGTCGACCTCGTACCCAAGTTCCGTGAGGAAACTCTGATACCACGCAGCCTGATTGGCTGCGTCGGTCATGGCCATGTACTCCACCTCTGTAGTGTTTTGGGCCACTGTCTTTTGCTTTCGCGAAGATCAGCTTATTGCACCGTTAGCTAATAGGAATACATAACCAGAGGTTGAGTGACGATCATCAGTCTGATCAGCCAGACTGGAATCAGTATAGCCATGAAGGCCATCGCCACTGGCGCCATCGTAGACAATGCGCATGTCCACAGTTCCTACTAGATAGGACAGGACATACTGCGCAAGGCGTAGATGTTGGGGGCTAGGATTCGCTGCATATTGCGCCAAACGTGCCACAGCGAATGCAATGTCTGGCCTAGTGCCAATCTGAACGTACAGCAGACTACCAATTAACGACTGGTAGTGCGTAATGTCAGCGGCAGTAGCCTGACCAGTATATTTAACAAGGTGCTCTTCAGCACCAGCGGGCAAGGGTGTATTGTGTGGATTGGCATCAGACATGCCAAAGCGTTCAAGGACATCCTTGATGTAGCCAGACTGATCTATTTCAATGAGTCTGAGGGAGCGGTCACGCACAATGCACATGCCGAGGTAAGACTCTATCTCCCCGAGATCTGTCATTTCATAGCGTTCAGACAGTCCTGACTTAAGATGCTTGATTCCATCCAATGAGGGACCCAGTATTGTGATGTCGTCAACGTAGACAACAACGAAGAGTGGATCATACCCCTCTCATTGAGGCATCACATATATGCCAGCATCAGCAAACATCCGTTTAAAGCCGAGTGCAGTGAGCACTCCATGGAATTGCAGGTTCCATGCACGGGAGGCTTGTTTGAGACCATATATCGCCTTAACTAGGCGGCACACCTTAGTCTCAGAGCCAGTGACGGTGAAACCTTGTGGTTGCTCCATATATATCTCCTCGTCAAGCATGCCATTGAGAAAAGCAGACTTGACATCCATCTGATGGATGTGCCAGTCCTCCAGCGTGGCCAATGCCAGAAGTAAACGTAGCGACTCAAATCATGCGACGGGAGAGAAGGTTTCATCAAAGTCTATGCCAGGGATCTGCGTAAATCCCTTGGCCACCAAGCGAGCTCTGTAGCGGCCATCCACTTTGAGCTTAAAGACCCATTTGGATTTTACTGCTTTACGATTAGGCGGGAGATCCACTAACTCCCATGTGCCATTCTTGGCAAGGGTGTCCATTTCATACTGACACGCTTTTGTCCACTCATCTGCGTCTGCAGACCACATTGCCTCCGCAAAGGTTGCAGGGTCTCTGCCGACGTAGGCTGCAGCAAGTAACTCCGCATACCCCAGACGCCTGCCACGCAGTGCCGTATTGTCTGCATTGAAGTAGCGGGGGTTGGGCACAGGTGCGCGACCAGATCGCCTTGGTGCATTGTCCATTTCACGCAACAGCTGACTATGCTGTGCGCGATCCTCAAATCCCCCAGGCATTTCTGGTGAGGGTGGAGGGACACTGCACATAATGCGCGTTGCACCTTGGCAAGGCGGGGGTGTGGTAGGAGTGTGCTGCTCACGCTTGGGGGTGGTTGGCGGAGCAGGCAGTGTGGCAGGGAGTGGTGGCGTGTGTGGACGCTCAAGTTTGGGGTCTAATAGGTCTTCTACGTCCTCCTCCTCACTACTGTGTGAGTGTGCAGGGGAGGCGGCTCGCTGTGGTGGTAACGCCGACGTGCTAGGTACGGCAGTCACTGTAACCGGTGTCACTACTGGTGGGCTTATAGGGGAAGGTGTGGGGTGTGTCTCAACACCCTGTAGGGACGGGAAGCTACTCTTGTCGAATGTCACATCCCTGGACAATCGAACGGAGCGGGTTGAGCGGTCCCAGAGCTTATAGCCCTTAGATTCGGGCTCAAACCCAATAAGCGTGACCTCAATGGCCTTCGCATCTAATTTGCGATGCTTATCAGCAGGCACGTGCATGTACCCTTTGCATCCAAAGATGCGTAAGTGAGAGACATCGGGCACCTTGCCAGAGTGCCAGAGCTCATAGGGGGTGCGCCACTTAAGTCCACGGACTGGTGAGCGATTATAGATGTGCACAGCTGTGCACACCGCATGCTCCCAGAAGCCTTTAGACAAGCCAGCAGTGTGTAGCATGGCCATTGCCTTATTTATAATGGTGCGGTTAAACCGCTCGGCTTTTCCATTGGACTGTGGAGAACCTGGCATCGTGAGGTGATGCTCTATCCCTTTCTGCTTAAGAATGTCCTGCGTGACACTCAACATGTATTCACCACCGCAGTCAGAGTGCAGAGCGCGCAGTTTATGGCTTGATTGGGTTTCACCCCATGCCAAATACATCTGCAGCGACTTAGCAAACTGATCCTTTGACTTAAGGAAGTGGACCACAGTGAACTTAGTGTGGTTATCTATGAAGGTGGCTGTGTACGTCGAGCCTTGCAGGGACTGAGTTTACATTGGACCGGCGAGGTCACTGTGTACGATTTCAAATGGACGAGTTGTCCTCTTGTTTGAGGATGCAGAAAAGGGTTGGTGAGTGGATTTGCCCATCTCGCACCCACGGCACACTGTCTCAGCCGTGGTAGAAGCATTTATGTCCATCCCAGTAGTGGCAGAGGGACCATGTGACTTAAGAGCAGCAGGGGAGATGTGTCCCATGCGCTGATGCCAGATATCTAGTGTGGCAGCACTTGATTTTGTGTGGGCGTTTAGGCCAACGCTAGCAGCGCCCAACCAGTAGAGGTTGTCCTCAAGGTAGCCTTTGGCCACACACTTTTGATTGACAGATATTTTAAAAGAGCCACTGTCAAAGGCAATCTCAGCACCCTTTTGTGCTAGGGCACGTGTCGACAAGAAGCGTGTCTTCACCTGTGGTAGGTGTAGCACATTGCTTAGGGTGATAGGGATGCCTTGGCTCGTTGTAAAGATGACAGACCCGACACCCACTTGGTCTATTGTGGATTTATCACCCAGGCGTACAGTGCCTTTTGTGGGGGTGTAGTCCTTGAAGTCAGACCGATGTGGTGTGATGTGGTGTGTAGCACCACTGTCCATCATCCAGCGCACACGCGAGGCAGCATACAGAGCAACACCAATAGATTCAGAAGCCCAGTCAATGGGCTCCGGCACCTCAGTAATCGAGGCAGTGGTAGGTACAAGTATGTGACTATTGGCGGCCTTATTGCTGCCATTCTCCTTTGCTTTGGCGTCAGCCTCATCCTTTTTCCTCTTCCTGCAGTCAGGTTTGATATGGCCCTTTTTGTTGCAATAGTGGCAGGTCAGACTGGAGTGGTCCTTCTTGCCCTTTTTGCCCATCTGCTTGACGGGGGCCACCTTGTTGAGAGAAGAGTGTTGGAACATAATAAGTATGTAAGGCCCTTATCTATAGCAGTTACGACATTACTGCCAGTATGCTTTCCTATTACGGTAGTTAGGATACGTACTATACTGGGCGCAATTCGCCTCTGAGCGAAAAGTAGTCTCATGACTAAGTCGAAGTGGTAATTTACGTCAGGCGTATGTAAAAACGCGATATTGTGGACGCCTGTACTCATCACTTTTGCGCTTCCGGACATGGTGGGGCCATAGGGTATATAATGCCTCCTATGGGGAGGGAGGCAAATACAGATTCACTCTCTTTCTCACTTGTGCACCCTCTCCACTCTATAGTCTCTCAACCTACTCAAAGGTGAGGACACCATTCCTGATAGCTGCGTGCATTGCTGCGCTTCAGGTTATGGGCCCTGCTACAGGGTTTGCCGTTGCGCTCTTTGATAGAGCTGCACCTTGGTCACCGCCCACCACGGCGTCACCTTTGAAAAGAGGGGACCCGTGTGGTTGGAGGGCACTAGACCTTAAGGAGGCCCCCTGGCTACTAGCAACCCAATATTGTACTCTAGAGGAGTACACAGACCAGACCGCTCACCTACCTAAACAAGGCCATGTGAACAACCTCAATTAAGTTTGAGGCGCTGCACATGATAACCTTGGGGTGATGTCGAGCAGTTCTATATCGGCTAGAGCGGCTATCCGGCAGACTGCAAAGACCGGTACAACGTTATAGTATTGACCTTCGGGTCATGTATGGGACTAATATTGGCTTTTTATCTCGCTCAGTATTGTAAGACAATGCTGACGTCCTTAAAGCCAACAGATCTATACTACCATGTCGTCCCAACTCACTACACTTGTCCCTGTTTTCGATGGCTCTAACTGGGCCTCCTGGTCTACCCAAATGACCGCCTTTTTCATGTCGCAAGGGCTCTGGGGCTACGTTGCTGGCACCATCCCTCAACCTCCCGCTGCTGATGCCGCTGATAGAGCGGCTTGGATGAAATGTGATGAGATGGCAAGGGGTAATCTTACCCTACGCCTTTCACCTGCCATTCAGCAGGCAGTTTCCGGAGCGACTTCTCAGGCGTTCTGGGACTCTGTGAAGGACCGGTACGGTGCGGTTTCTATGCCCCGCATCTACAAGGACTTCAAAGAAGCCATCTCTATCCGTTTCAACACCAATCAGCATCCCGCTCCTCAGTTCGAGAAAATGGCTGCCGCTTTTGCTCGTCTTGGAGCAGTTACTGTTGGTACTGGTGCTAACGCCACCACCCTTGCTATCCGCCCACAGCTGCAAGCCCTCATTGCCATGTCCGCTTTACCCCAGAAATGGGAGCACCTCATTCCTGTCATGTGCAACAATCTTGCCTTGGCAGATCTTCAGCTCACAACTGTATCGGCTTGTGTTGAGAGCCAATACGAGACTGAAACTAATCGCGGACAGCATAAGGCCGCTCATAACGCACAGAAGCTTTCTGCCGTTAAGCGGAAGCGCACAGACCCTCGCTTCTCAAAGCAGGGTTCTTCGTCGCAGCAGCCTAGCGCCCCCGGCCCGTCCACCCAGCAGCAGCCTAACAGGCAGCGCAGAGGACGAGGTTCTGGAAGAGGCAAGGCCAAAGGGAAGGGCAAGGCACCTGCACATGCTCCACAGCACTCGCATATTGCTTCTGTCGCCGCATTACCACCCCCTACTTCTCACAAGGTGACTCATATTGGGTCATCTGGTGTTACAGTCGGAGCTTCGCGGACTCACACTACGGTACGAGGATTGAAGTGGACACTTACTATACGGTTATGACTACGATAGTAAGCGAGCATTAGTCATGGACCATTCGTATCAGTCAGCACGAGTTGCACTAACATGTGATAGTTAGTATGACTCGTTACTAGGATAGCGGTAGTAGGGTTCGAGCTACTTACACTACGGGACAACATTTAGAGAGGAGCTTCAAAGCTACCTCTGAAATATGTATAAATAGTGGCTTGCGAAGACCAAGAAGGGCATCTTGGTCTTCTTCTCCAATACCACTATTCCCACTCGTCTATAGAAGGGTCCTCATACCTTCTCACCTTCTAAAGGGGACGCCTTCGTTCGAAACCTGACCTTCGAGTCTAGGATCCTGGCCCTTTCGACGCGACAAGTCGGAGTTGCCTTGGTACTACTAGGACGAGTGCTGTGGATCGCCTTAGTCGTATTCTACGGGATTATCGAGACCTTGCGAGCAAGTACACAACAAGCTAAGTCGTGAACACCCCTATACGAGTTCAAGTCGAACTAAGCGCTGTGGTAGCGTTACATCTGGTGTCACCACGAGGACAGAAGTCGAATCATCCTCTCCTCAGAGGACTTCGGGCTTCTTCCCTTCAGTCAATAAGGCATTGACGCTCGCTGAACGGCTGGATGTACCCGCTACAGTCCAGACCGTAAAGACGCTTGAGCAGCGCTTTGCTGACATTGACGTCCTTATGAAACCTCGTCTCGAGACGTTCATGGAAGAAGAGTACGACTCTGATTTCGATATTGATATGACGCAGCAGCCTTTGGGCAGCGCTCAACCGATAATGAACACCGACGGACTTGATGACACCGAGATCTTTGGTGAGCATTCTAATGCTCTCCAAATTGACTTGTCGGATCTGACTGTAAGCAATGGGGGTTCTGATACAGAAAATCGTGCCCCCACGCCTCCTTACGTCAACCCTGCTTCCATTGTCGAAGCGACAGTCAGGTGGGCCACTACCGGCGAAGGCCGCTTCCCTCGATCTCGTTCTAACGAACAAATCGAATCTATCTGGCGTAGCAACCAACAGTACCTTCGAGATAACGGCAGAGAAACACATCCTTATTTCGATGCCCTTGTCTCTCCTTCGGCCTCTCTAGGCCGCTCCTTGACTCCGGAGTCCTTCTTGACTGGCCCGGATACTGAGATCCTCGATTGGGGATCATGTGATGAAGAGTACGTCTTTTCTTCACTTTGCGCACCACATGCTGATAACATTACAGAATTAGTCCCGCCCCTAAGAAGACCAAGGGTTGGCATCTGTAATAGTATCATATATTTACGAGAATCGCATGTAGTAGCACCGAAGTCACTCAAAATGTATAATTCTAGTAGCGCTCTCCTCAATTCTTTTGAGTGTGAGCACAATGAGTACTTCAGTCAATGCGCTAAGTGTTTAGAGCATACCAAAAATATGTGGCTTCTTGATTCCGGAGCATCAGCACACTTCACTAATCAACTTAGTGATTTCATCGACTATCAGCCAACTGCTCAGTCTGAAAAGATTCCTGTAAAGACTGCCGCTCATACTCTATATGTTGAAGGGACCGGAACTGTCTTGCTTGAGCATTATATCGCAGATGTAACGCTACCACAGCGCTTAGTTCGACTTGAACTCGTATAGGGGCGTTCACGACTTAGCTTGTTGTGTACTTGCTCGCAAGGTCTCGATAATCCCGTAGAATACGACTAAGGCGATCCACAGCACTCGTCCTAGTAGCACCAAGGCAACTCCAACTTGTCGCGTCGAAAGGGCCAGGATCCTAGACTCGAAGGTCAGGTTTCGAACGAAGGCGTCCCCTTTTGAAGGTGAGAAGGTATGAGGACCCTTCTATAGACGAGTGAGAATAGTGGTATTGGAGAAGAAGACCAAGATGCCCTTCTTGGTCTTCGCAAGCCACTATTTATACATATTTCAGAGGTAGCTTTGAAGCTCCTCTCTAAGTGTTGTCCCGTAGCGTAAGTAGCTCGAACCCTACTACCGCTATCCTAGTAACGAGTCATACTAACTATCACATGTTAGTGCAACTCGTGCTGACTGATACGAATGGTCCATGACTAATGCTCGCTTACTATCGTAGTCATAACCGTATAGTAAGTGTCCACCTCAATCCTCGTACCGTAGTGTGAGTCCGCAAAGCTCCGACCGTAACAGCAGACAAACTCGTGATCACACGGGTATATCCGGTTCTGTACATTCCGAAAATGAGCACACGTCTTCTATCTATGGGAGTCTTCTTACAGCAAGGTTTGCGCGTTTTGGGGAATTTGCAGCATATTAACTTGCTACGTAAAAAGAAAACAATTGTCCAATGTAAACCCCTTCTTCACGGACAATTGTTATATTGGCTAGATGCCTCTATATCCACTCTAACTGAGTCGCTTATTGCGAACCAGTCTGCATTATCTAATGTAGACTATGACCTTATGCATCGTCGCCTCGGTCACCCATCTAAAGAGGTTCTAAGACAAGCTAAGGAAAACACTAAGGGCTTTCCAGAAGGGATTACCATTCCCACCTCTGATGTAATATGTCCTGGGTGTGCACAAGGCAAAATGCCTGCTGCCTCACATCCTCCGTCTGTTACAAGGGCTAAAGCCTCTTTCAATCGAATTCATTCCGATTTGAAAAGCTTCCCTATACCGTCATACCACAAATATAAGTATTTTATTGTCTTCTTTGACGATTATACTTCATTTGCATGGATCACTCTTTTACGGGATAAAGCCTCTGCTATTACTGCGTTAAAGCAGTGGCTTGCGTTAATTAAAAATCAATTTAACGCTACCATAAAAGAATGGATGTCCGATGCCGGCGGTGAATACAAATCGGATGCTTTCCTAAAGCAGCTTAAGGATGCCGGCATAACAGTGCTACAGTCTGCGCCACATACGCCACAGCAGAATGGGTGCGCTGAGCGCTTTATGCGCACAATAATGGACAAAGCTCAGGCCATGCGCCTTGATGCTTGTTTACCACAGAGCTGGTGGGAATTTGCAGTTCAACACGCTGCACATTGTTATAATAGAACCCCCATAAGTCGCCTTCAATGGCAGACTCCTTACAAACTATTACACAATGAAGTCCCTGATATATCGCATCTTAGAGTATTCGGTTGTGGTGCCTATGTACACATTCCAGAAGCTCACCGGGTGAATAAACTTTCCCCTAAAAGCGAACTTATGATCTACCTTGGTAGAGGACCTGGAATGAAGGCTGATGTCTTCATGCGCACACCGAACACCTTGTTCCATTCAGACAAGGCACTCTTTGATGAAGCTCTATTTCCTAGGTGTCCTAAAGACAATCCTAGACGCGAGCCCCGTGGTGTAACTCAGTTAGATGATGATACAGTTCCCCATGAGCTGTCTAAAGACCATACCACTCCTGGTGATGATGATGACCCACCACCTGAGCCTCCTATTCCTAAAGGGAGAAGCGCTCCCCAGCCGGCCGCTGGACCCCCTCCTAGTACTCATACTAGAGGGATTGGATCGCAGCTACCTCCGCCTTTACCCCCTGACCCAGTACCTGGTCCTAGTGAACCTAGGCGATCGGGGCGTACAAGGAAATTAGTTACTCGTCCTGATAATGTCTATGGGGATAGGCCCCCTACTACGATTATTCGAGACATTGCGCGGATTCGCACATGGCGACAAATGACACAGCCGCAGCAGGGTAGCTCCCAGCAGCGTCCACGTCAAGATCAGACGGTCTCAGGTGATGATCCTGAACAAGCCGCTTCTGATTCTTCCAGTGCACAGAGTGATACTCCGCAGGATTCAGATGAAGTAGATCAGCAATTGCTGATCCGCCTAGCTCAGGAAGGGGGAGTCAGATTTCTAGATCTTCTGCTCGCCAAAGCAGTCTCACCAGTGGATCTAGAGTCACCTGATACCTCTAATATTCGCGAATGGACCTATCGGGACATTCTTAAAATGCCAAGTGAACCCCAGGAGGAGTGGCGTAATGCGTGCCAAGAAGAGCTTGCTTCTCTTCGCAAACGCCAAGTCTATGATCTTGTTAACCCGCCAAAAGGCAGAAGGGTAATCAAGAATAGATGGGTATTTGACTTAAAGTCAGATGGCCGTAAAAAAGCCAGGCTAGTTGCCAAAGGCTTTTCTCAGGTTGAAGGCATAGATTATGACGAAATATTCTCGCCAGTGGTACGGTTTGAGACTGTCCGGATGATGCTCGCGCTTACAGCGCTGAAGGATTGGCACATCTCTGGACTTGACGTCAAAACTGCCTTCCTGTATGGAGACCTTGACGAGGAGCTCTACATGGAACAACCTGAAGGGTTTAAAGACCCTAGCCAACAAAATAAAGTCATGCGCCTTAGGAAAGCTATTTACGGACTTAAACAAGCTGCACTTGCTTGGTGGAGAGCGCTGGATAAGTCTATGAGCACCCTTGGCTGCACACGACTTCAATCAGACTCAGGTCTGTTTGTGAATGAAGACAAAACAATCGTAGTCATTGTTTATGTCGATGACGTCCTCTTCCTTGGAAAAAGTAAAAAGGACATAGCATCCCTGAAGAGACGCTTCATGGAAATATGGGAATGCAGAGACCTTGGTGATACCAAAGAGTTCTTACGCATGCGCATACTACGCTCTAAGGGTAGACTCCTACTAGATCAGCAGGACTACCTTCAGAAAGTGCTGCAGCGTTTTAATCTGATTAATGCCAAATCAGTACCTACTCCACTACCGGAAGGGTATCATCCATCCCCTAATAAGGGAACTGCAACCCCAGAACTCCGAGCGTCCTACCAACAAGTGATAGGATCTCTCCTATACATTATGATTGGTACGCGACCAGATATTGCCTATGCTGTTACAAAAATGGCGCAGTTTGCTGCCAACCCATCTGAGGACCATTACAAGCGTGCACTTTACATATGCCGCTATTTACTTGGTACCTCAAACTATGCTTTAGTCTTTAATGGCAAAAGCGATGGTGGTATAATAGCATACGCAGATTCTGATTGGGCTTCTGACCCAGTCACCAGAAAGTCCACTACGGGCTACTTAGTGAAAATGGCAAATGGAGTATTCTGCTGGAATTCTAGAGCGCAGAAATCTATCGCGCTCTCGTCCACTGAGGCAGAGTACATGTCGCTGTGTGATACAAGCAGACAATTGGTCTGGATTCGCTCGCTCTTTAGTGAGCTTGGAATAAATCTTGGACCGATTCCATTGTGCGGAGATAATCAAGGCTCCATATTTTTATCTTCTAATCCTGTTCAGGAAAAACGGATCAAACATATTGATTTACGTCACCATTACATTCGTGATGTGATCCGTGAAAAGAAGATAGAATTATTCTTCATTGAAGGAGCTGAGAACCCCGCCGATCTTTTTACTAAAAATCTGGGTCGCATTAAGTTCCTTAAGTTCAGGGAACAACTAGGGCTAGAGTTTGGCTATTCGCCACCTGAGCACACCATGCCTGATGATGGTGACTCGTAAAGGAAGTTATAGAGAAGCTTGTCTGCTCTTCGGAGCATATGTTTCTCTACGTCCTCCGTGTCCACCGCTTCTTCTTTGTGAAGAACAGAACAGGACAGAATCACCGTTTTCTCTCCTAGACATGGTGCGATGTCGCTTCATTAGCAGACACCTGACTCTAAGCCTTATTGAACTCCGCAAGGTAGTTCACATGTCCTGTCCCTGATGGAGACATAGTAATGACACTCCAAGTTGGAAGATATCATTAATGATCATCATTCACAACTTAATGAGACGTGTTAGAGACAGTTGTAGTCTCACCGACTCTTATGCAACCCTCACTTGATGCTCATCCCCAACGCTCATGAGGTTCTTGCTGTTTGCTTAGACGCGCTTTAATTAGCTGCACTAAGCAAGGGGGAGTGTTGGAACATAATAAGTACGTAAGGCCCTTATCTATAGCAGTTACGACATTACTGCCAGTATGCTTTCCTATTATGGTAGTTAGGATACGTACTATACTGGGCGCAATTCGCCTCTGAGCGAAAAGTAGTCTCATGACTAAGTCGAAGTGGTAATTTACGTCAGGCGTATGTAAAAACGCGATATTGTGGATGCCTGTACTCATCACTTTTGCGCTTCCGGACATGGTGGGGCCATAGGGTATATAATGCCTCCTATGGGGAGGGAGGCGAATACAGATTCACTCTCTTTCTCACTTGTGCACCCTCTCCACTCTATAGTCTCTCAACCTACTCAAAGGTGAGGACACCATTCCTGATAGCTGCGTGCATTGCTGCGCTTCACCAAATGTAACATCAGTTCCTTACTGCTTGTGTGCCAGAACTACCTTCTAGCTTCTCTTGCAAGATCCCCTCTGCTGCTTACCAGTTGCTCAGCGTATCTCACCACAGTCTCCCTTGTCACTGTGAGTATGCTGTCCATCTCTGCTGTTCATCACCCACTGCACTCTGCCTTGGGCAAGGCTGGTGAGGCCCCAGACAGACCTTAGCCTGATGTGTGATCCTAGGAACACAGTGACCAGCCAAGTGGAGTGGCTAGGGCACCAGGGCCCATAACCTGATGAACAGCATAGATGGACAGCATACTCACAGTGACAAGGTAGACTGTGGTGAGATAGACTGAGCAGCTGGAAGCAGCAGAGGGAGATCTTGCAGAAGAAGCTAAAGATAGTTCTGGCACACAAGCAGTGAGGAACTGATGTTACATTGGAGAGGAGAGAACATACCTGGCACACAAGCAGTGAGGAACTGATGTGGACCAGGAGCGTACAAGCTACACTACTTATACTATACAGAGAGTGACACTGATACAAGGAGGATAACATAGAGTCATGTATTACAAGGAGCATTGTTCTCAGTATGGGACAAGAGGAATATACAAAAGGAGAACAAGGCGATAAGGACAAAGGAAATCCAGACCAAGATGATATCATAGTGACATCACAATAAGGATAGAAAAGACGCAAAGTACAATGTGAAGTCCAGAGAAGTCCGAATGATGTCATTGTATATGATGTCATAGATAAGAAAGAAGTCCAAAATTGTACAGATCAAATATCTAATCTACAAGTCCTGTAAATCTTATCTAAAGCAGTCCATGCTGCAAGTCCGGTCTGTCCAGAGCCGCTAAGTGCGCAAAGGTCACTTATCAACAGCGTGCAACTTATATACTAGTACAGGATGTTTGTACGCAACAAACATATGGCGCGATACAAAGGTTCTGAGTGAAAGCGGAACAAGGGCACAACTATAGTAAGAAACATGGTGATTGCGCGGGGTCATGTGCGAGTCAGCTGAGTCCGGAGCGCCGTGAACTTTAATATACAGGGAAGGGGGCGTAAAGGCGTATCGTGCGGCGAAGAGATCATCAGAAACGGTTGGGCGCATAAGGAGTTATGAGCGTATCAAGGTGGGGTGTGGGAGTAAGAAGTGAGGAACGGAAGCGTCCAGGAGAAAAGAAGGGAAAATCGTAACATTACCCCCCTGTTAGATCTGAAGTCACCACGACTTCAGTCACTGCCAACGTAGTCGTATACGTCGGCACTGGGGTCATTAGTCTCATCATCCCGGTTGTCCACCGGGCAGACGTGTCGGCGAAGGAATAAATACCTGCCGCGCTCCCCGCATCGCCTACACACTTCGTACTGCGGGCACTCGATCTCATCGTGCCGCGCGTCGAACCTCAAGCACTTCCTGCACCAGCAGGGGCGCTCAGAGGGCTCCTCGAACGCCGGAGTAATGGGCACGAGGCGATGGATAAGGCAGTTTTCGGATGCATGGGCCCGACTCACGCACCACACACAGACACCAGTCGGCGGTCTATTGGGGCACTCACTCATCTTATGCCCACGCTTCTTGCACAAGTAACACTTGCGCCGTTTCTGCGTCTGACTGGGTCCATCCACAAGGCGTGGCATCTCGACAGGTCCTCCAGGTTGTGGCACGAGCGGGAGCTCAGGGAAGTAGTGGTGAGGGCGTACAGGGCGAGTGGTGAGCTCTACAAATTTATCGGTGATGAGGGGGATGGCACCTGCGTACTGCATGTGCTTTGTGATACCCTGGAGCTTGGTGTCTAGATGGAACTGGTCCCTCACCGCTTCTTGTTCTAGGCGTCGCAGGTCCGCCCATCGCGCATCCAGGGCGATCTTATCCCTGAGACACTGCCGCAACCTCGCGACCTCCGCCAATAGGCGGGGGTTTTTGAGTTCGCTCAGCACCTCGTTGATTGTGACTGCGCGTGGATCTTGTGGGCTAAAGACCGCCAGCTGGTGAGGGGAAATGACTGGGTGCATAGCTGATGGTCGCGGTGTCGACAGGTAGACCTCTTGGCAGTAGCAGGGCTTCCCTTGCCCCATAGTCCTGATGATTTCCCGATAGTCGTGGTGGTAGTAGATGTACTTTGCCAGGACTTTCGTGACATTGTCCTTGAGTGGGAGCATGAGAGGGAAGAAAAATGGTGTGTCGGGGGCGTTAAGGAAGAACGGGAGACCAGGATCATCTGACTCCTCGTCATCCCCTTCGTCAATCGGTTCCTCGTCGTCATCTAGAGATGTGAGCCGAGGATCCGGTCGTACTTGACGAGGGGAAACGGCGGGCGTCAGTGAATAGGGGTGAGGTAGTTCAGACGCAAGCTGCAATAGGGGAACGATGGGTGTAATGCCTGGGGGTGCTTCCAAGAGGGGTGCGACTGCAGGTTCTAATGGCGGAGGAGAGGATGGCGGAGGTGTGGGGCTAGTAGGAGATATATTGAGGGCTATAGCGAGGACGGGGGTCGGGGGTCGTGATGGAACGACTGAGTACGGTGTTCGGGACACAAATGGAGTCGGGATCCCCTCGGACTGTGAGGGGACTGTGAGTCGTTCGAGGATGAGAGCTGATGGTGGGCGGGGTCAGTCATTGGCTGGGGCAGTGTTGGGAGTGGGAGTTGTCATGGTAGGTGATGAGGTTTTGCCCTTCACTCGTTAGTTTTTTATAACTTTCGTCCTGCCCTGTCAGCGGTGGGGTTGCGGCGATAGAAGTTGGTGATTATGTCTGGCGCATGCTTGACGTGGTCAGCTGGTTCCCACGAGCTATCACTCATGGGAAAACCCTTCCACTTAACCAGGAACTGCAGTTTGCGCCCTCATGTCACGATCACGTGACATGTGACACGGTACGAAGAGAATTCGGAAAGACAGCTCACTGACAGCAAAGCAATGGGACTTACGCATCCCTCTAGACACACAGAAAATAGTTATGAAAATCACAGTCTGTACGAGTATAAATACGAGGATCATATGTATGTAGATACTTTGTCTCAGCTTCGTTTGAAATCCCAGCCAAGTTTCTCTCACCTTGAGTGAACAGCGTGTCCCTCTCGTCTCGTCCATTTTCCTTGGCAAGGTTACTCCCTCTGCCCGTCATCATCCCCGTTCTAAGACCCATCCCTATCGACATCCCTCAGAAGTCGACTTCCTCTACGTCTTATGCCCAAACCCTTGACCACGAGTTCTACCCTACGCCGTCCCCGTCGCCGCGTTAAGCCCATCCAGCTTATCGCCGCTGAAATCCCGAACGTTCCGGCTGGAACGTAACACCTCACCCATGGAGTTGCGACCCCATGATCTGCTCCACTTCGAATTCTTCTTCTCCGTCCACGAGGTCAGGGGGAGGGCACGAGAAGTTTTCCCCATGTAGCTCCGTCTCCTTATATGGCGTAAGGAGGTTTGCATGGAACACCAGGTGTATCTTCCACGTGCTTGGCAGCTCCAACTCATACGTTACCACCGATAAGACCTTCTTAATTTGGAAGGGCCCATGACGTTTAGGGGCCAGCTTCGCAGTGGGGTAGAAGGTTTTGAGGTTTGTTCCTTCCAGCCAGACCTGGGCTCCCTCGGCATAGGGAATAAAGCGGCTTCTTCCCTTCTTTGCCATGAGGTTTTGTGCATGTTTAATGCAGTCTTGTGTGTGTTGTTGCCTCGTGGTCATTTCGTCTAAACGCTGGTCAACTGATGGTACTGTGGTGGGTTTTGACACCCAAGTAGTTCGTGGTTCCCATCCCATGATAAGTGAGAATGGGGAGTGCTTTGTGGTAGCGTTTGGCCAGGAGTTGTGCGCAAACTGGGCCATTGGAAGCGCTTTGGCCCAGTTGTCTTGTTGAACGTTGCTCCAATGACGCAAATATTGTTCCAGCCATTGGTTAGTACGTTCTGATTGGCCATCGGTTTGGGGGTGGTATGTGGAGGAGATGTTCTGTCGTATACCAAGTATGCTGCACAGCCCCTTCATGAATGCCGATGTAAACCGTGGATCCCTGTCCGTGATGAGTCTGCGGGGTATTCTGTAGTGTGGGTAGACGTGCTGGAGGTATAGTCGTGCTACTCCCTCGGCGGTGATAGCTTCGTGACAGGGTATAAAGATTGCGGCTTTCGAGCAGTCGTGGTCTGTGATTGTGAGGATGGAGTCAAAACCTTGGGACGGGGGTAGTTTCGTGATAAAATCCATGGTGACAACTTCAAATGGTTCTGCTTCGGGGTTGGTGGATATGGGGAATAGGTGGGGTTTTTGTCGGTGTGGGTTAATTTTGTTGGACTGGCATGTGGTGCATCCCTTCATGTATTCTTCAACGTCTTCTCATATAGTGGGCCACCAATAGTCGCGTCGCACTAGTTTGCGCGTGTTGGCGATTCCGGGGTGGCTCATGCTTGGAGAGTCGTGAAAGAAAGCGATTACCCCCCGCTTAAGATCGTTGTCCCCGACAACGACTAACGCGTTGTCTTTCCACCATAGCCCTTTGTGCTGTTTGAGATTGTGGTGTTTGGCCCATTGTGCCGCTTTTTCCTTACCAGCATTCTGAGCCACCTGGGACCAGATGTCCATATCACATATTGACATTTGGGTGGCTCGGATGAATTGCTCAGCTGGTAGGACGATGATGTCGGTGTTGTCCCCTTCGCCAGACTCATAATCCAACCGCCTGGACAGGGCGTCTGCGCGCGTGTTCTTTGTTCCTGCTATGTGTCTCAGAATGAAGTCGTATTCTGATAGCTCTAGGAATTCTCGCGCGATTCTCCGGTTGATCTTCCAGGGTTCCTTCCAGTATTGGAGGTTGGCGTGGTCAGTGTGGATAATGACTTTGTGGGGGGATCCCATGAGGTACATTCTCCATGCCCGTAGTGCTTTGACCACAGCCAATAATTCTCGGTCATAAATGTCATAATTTCACTCTGTCTCTGTAAATGACTCAGAGTGGAATGCAATAGGATGAAACTTCTGGTCGGGTCCTAACTGGTTCAGCACGGCCCCTATCGCGACATTTGATGCGTCGACCTCTAGCTCAAATGGTTTTGCAAGGTCTGGGAATAAAAGTACGGGTTCTTCACATATATGCTTCTTAATGTCTTCGAAGGCGTTCTGCTGTGTATCACCCCAGTGCCATTGGACATCCTTCTTTGTGAGGTCGTGGAGAGGTCGGGCGAGTTGGGAGAACCCTCGTATAAACCTTTGGTAGAAGTTGCAGAACCCCAGGAACGCGCGAACTTCCTTGAGGTTCTTCGGGGGTTGCCATTCTCGGATCCCACGAACTTTAACGGGGTCCATCCGCAGTCGTCCCCTGCCAATAATGAGGCCCAGGTATTCGGTTTCATGGACCTCAAATTTGCACTTCTCTGGTTTCACGTACAAATCGTGTTCCTCACAAAGTCGTAATACTTCATGGAGGACCCTTCGATGATGGTTCTTATCGTCGGCTGTGGCAACGAGGATATCGTCCATGTAGACGACGACCTTGTTTGTCAGAATGAGGTCGCAGAACATGGTGTCCATCATTGTTTGGAAGGTAGAGGGGGAATTTGTAAGGCCGAAGAACATGACACGTGGTTCAAATAATCCTTGATTGGTTTTGAACGCCGCTTTCCACTCGTCTCCCTCCTGAATGCGGACATTATTGTATCCCCATCGAATGTCCAACTTTGAGTACAATTGCGCGGTTCGAATGTGATCGACGAGTTCGGGGATGAGGGGGAGGGGGTAGTGGTTCTTTACGGTGAGTTCGTTGAGGCGTCAGTAGTCCTGTACTGGACATAGTTTTCCGTCTTTCTTTTTGATGAAGAAGAAAGGTGACACGTAGGCAGACTTTGAAGGGTGAATGTATCCCTTCTCAAGTTGCTCGTTTAGGAAGGCTGTGTGTAACGGAAGGACTATACGAGTACGAGAATGGACGCTTACTACACGGTTGTGACTACAGTAGTAAGTAGGAATTAGTCACGGACTTCGGATCAGTCATCACGAGTAGTACTAGCATGTGATTGTTAGTATTACTCATTACTAGGATAGCTGTAGTAGGGTTCGAGCTACTTACGCTACGGGATATCGGACTCACAGAGGAGCTTTAAAGTTACCTCTTATATGTATAAATAGTGGACTCGGAAGACCAAGATATGCCATCTTGGTCTTCTTTATAATACCACTTCTAACTCATCTTCTCTTCGGACCTTCGCGTCTCGACCTTCCTGTCATCCTTGACCTTCGAGTCTAAGGAGCGTCATCATTTCGCGTCTTCAAGTATTCGTTGTTCTAGTCCTGGTCCTTCGAGCCTTTGGACCGCCTTAGTCGTATTCCAAGGAATCCTTCCGCACCTATCTGCGATACCACGAGACTCGCTGAGTCGTGAACGCCTTTACACGTGTCCTAGTCAGACCGACGCAGTGGTAGCGTAACATTAAGACCAAGATCCTCCAACCGAGGCGTTCACCACAAGGGACCAGTGGAGAAACTTTCGAACCTACACCCTCGAAACAAGAGGAGAGCGATCAGTACCACGACGATTCCTAGGAGCAGCTAGGTGGAGGGAATACAGAGGAGACACAGGATACTTTGTCGACTTCCCAGGAGAAGCTATCAGATACCGACCAGTTGAGTTTAACTACTCCAATTTCTGTTGGACAGAGATTACTGTGGAACCCGATAGACAATCGGTGGGACGTCGTAAGACCAGCAGGAAGACACTATCGCTGTGACATTGACTCAAGAGAACTCCACGGAGACGACTGGGGATCACTCGACGGAGACAGCAGTGACGAAGAAGAAGCAGAACAGCCAAGGGAACAATCACCCTCAGAGTCAAGTCACGAAGAACCGATAGAAGAACACACCGCAACGGAAAGCGAAGCACGACCAGGAACGGGAGACGACTCAAGTCTACTAGCTCATATAGCTGAGTCCTTACACATCACAGTCCCAGAAGAAATTCATATCAGAAGTCCTATGGCTACAGTCAACAGAAGTCCAAGCCATAGAAGAAGTACGACGTATCAGGGAAGAAGGCCGAAGCTATCCTTAACCCTATAAACCCCTCCACGGGTCACAGAATGACGGCAGACGACGCCGCTCTATTCAGAGCAATAGGCCCGGATCAACCCGATCCACCAACAGGACCACCACCACCACCCGGTGGACTACCAGGAGGATTCCCTGGACAAGGACCCACAGGAGGAGGATTCCCAGGAGGAGGACGACCCCCCAGAGGAGAAGGACCGCTGGGACCACCAGGAGGAGGACCCCCTCCCGGACTAGGAGGAGGTGGGGGACGCGGATCAGACAGACTATCAGGTGAACCCCCGACAGTATACGATGGAGACCGTACTAAATACGAAGCCTTTTTGACGCAATGGCACGTATACTGGGGGATGAACCTGGACGCCCCCATCATGCAAAATGAATACCGACGGTCACTCCTCTTCCTGGGCTACGTCAAAGGAGTCAACGTAAGCGAATGGACGCTGACCATGCTCGAATGGTTAAACCGAGAAGTACGAAGAGGAGTAAACCAGTACTCCCAAACCCTGTGGAATCACATCGCCACCGAGTTCGCCAAACGATTCTCCAATATCCTGGAAGAAGAACAAGCCCAAGCCGAACTCCAGAAAGGAATCAAGATGACAGGGGAAGATATTGACGCGTACGTAGTCCAATTCGAACGCCTGGCAAGGAAAGCTCATTACAACCTGAACGACCGACAAACCATCGACCGATTCACGGCGGGACTGCCACGAGCCCTGTTCATGAAGGTATATGAACTGGACGAACCTCACACATTCGAAGATTGGAAAAGATGTGCGTTACGACGACAAAAACAGTATATCCACATGAAGGCGCGTCTCGATAACTTCAAAAGCAAGACCCCCCCGTCATCCGCACAGCCTCGCTGGAGACCGCAACCCCCCAACTGGGGTCCGCCGCGAGGACCGCCACCGCCTAGATTCAATCCAAACGCAATGGACATGTCAGCAGACAGAACGCGCGCAAGAGTAGCAGAAGTAGGAGATGCGAACAGGCCCTTCACTCCAAGACCACAAAGGGGAGGATATGGACGAGGAGGAGGACCTCCACCCCGAGACATAAGGACGGTCACCTGTTATAACTGCAACCAACTCGGACACTTCTCACGAAACTGCCCGCAGCCACGCAAACGAGCAACCACCAGTCGGATGACCGAGACTGACTATTATGCACAAGAAGACGTTCCAACGCAAGTCCGAGCGACCAATACAACGCCTCCGCAGCAAAGAGCGAAAGAATGGCTGGCTGGAGTAGCAGGGGAAACAGATGATGTAAAAGACCTCATCCTCCAAGAAATGTGGGGAAAGGAGGGTTTTCAGAACGCCTGAACCCATCGGCCTGGGTGAGGGCAGTCAATTGTAATTCTGTAATCATGACTCGCTATCGATCGCTTCGAATTCCAGTATCGATTTGCACGAATTACGCTATGGCCGACATCAAAACATTGGTAGACTCAGGAGCGACGGACAACTTCATACGTCCATCGTTCGCCAAAAGAATGGGTCTCGGGTTGCAACCACTCGAACGACCAAGGAAAATATGGAATATAGACAACATGGAAAACAAAGCGGGCAGTATCACTCATTTCGTGGACCTCGACGTTCAAACTAACCAGCAACAGCAAAAGATGCGTTTCCTCGTCACCGACCTGGGGAATGAAGATCTAGTACTAGGATACCCCTGGCTGGCCGCCTACGAACCAACAATCAACTGGAGATACGCCACCATACACGAGAAGATGCTGCCGATTGTCATCCGGTCAATTAACCCTAACAAAGAACACCATGTTATAGGGACTACGATCACAGAGGAAGAAAAGAAGGACATCATCGACGAACTAGAGGACGAAACCCACCTACGCACCACGGCGACGGAGCTGGCTATCGAAGCTAAGCAATTCCATGAAAAAGTGGACCTTCCTCCAGCTTACGCGCAGTTCGCACAAATCTTTAGCGAGGAAGCGTCCAACCGATTCCCTCCTTCCCGACCATGGGATCACGCAATCGAATTTAAAGAAGGTACCCCATTGGCTATCGACTGCAAGGTCTACCCTATGACGCAAGAAGAAGACGAGAAGCTCAAGGAATTCCTGGACGAACAGCTCAAGAAGGGGTACATACGCCATTCCAAATCCCCTTACGCGTCATCCTTCTTCTTCATCAAAAAGAAGGATGGAAAGCTACGACCGGTACAGGACTATCGAAAGATCAACGCAGTCACCATCCGCAATCAATATCCTCTCCCCCTCATCTCCGACCTCATTACGGACCTCAGTCAAGCACACACCTACACCAAACTAGATGTCCGATGGGGATACAACAACGTCAGGATAAGAGAAGGAGACGAACACAAAGCAGCGTTCAAAACACAGTACGGACTCTTTGAACCCATGGTCATGTATTTCGGACTCACCAACTCGCCGGCAACCTTCCAAACTATGATGAACACCATATACCGAGACACCATCGCAAAACACGAGCAACAAGGCACCATTATACGAGTTTATATGGACGACATCGGCATAGCCACAAGAGACCCGGCAGGACGGGAAGAACACGAAGAAGCGGTATGCGACGTGTTACAAGTCGCCATGGACCACGACCTTTACTTCAAGCTCGAAAAATGCCTTTTCAATAAGCCGCGAATGGATTACCTGGGGGTAATCCTTGAAAAGGGGGTAACACGTATGGACCCGGTAAAAATTTCTGGCATCAAAGACTGGCCCACACCGACGAAGGTCCGTGACGTACGATCCTTCTTAGGCTTCTGCAATTTTTACCGACTCTTCATTCGCGGCTTCGCCACACACGCCAAACCCCTCAACAAACTCACGAGAAAGGACACAGAATGGAGATGGACGGACGAAGAAGACAACGCCTTCAGGAAACTCAAGTCTCTGGTAACGGAAGAACCAGTACTGGCACACCCGAAACTAGACGAACCATTCGAACTGGAAGTAGACGCATCAGGATTCGCAACGGGAGCAGTACTACTCCAAAGAAAAGAAGACGGCAAAAAACATCCCCTCAGATATTATTCAGCCACCCTAAACGAAGCCGAAAGGAACTACGATATCTATGACCTAGAACTTCTCGCCATCGTCAAGGCACTCAGGCACTGGAGACCACTACTGGCCGGATCCCCGCACAAGATCAAAATCTATTCGGACCACATGAATCTCCAGTACTGGAAACTCCCGCAGAAGATAAGCCGAAGAGTAGCCCGGGAAGTACTCGAACTAATGGAATATAACTTCGAGATTCACCATATCCCAGGAAAGAAAAACGGCAGAGCTGACGCACTATCACGAAGACCGGATTACGACCAAGGAGAAAAGGACAATGAGAATGTCGTGGTTCTGCTGGAAGATGTATTCGCGAGAATCACAACTGTACAAGCCACCCAACAACCGCCACAGACCGAAATCACCCTCCGATATTGGGTGGACCCGCACCAACTAAAGTACGTCGAAGGGGCGTGGTATCGACAAGGGAAGTACGTCATTACGGGATCATTGAATGAGAAACGAGAACTCATATCCGCCCATCACGATCCACCGGTACACGGACACCCCGGGATTGCAAAGACCACGCGATTAGTAGAACGGCGATATTGGTGGCCGGAAATGAGACTGGACGTGAAGAACTACGTCCAGGGATGCGCCGAATGCCAAAGACATAAAGTCAACACACGCCCGACGAAGGCCCCTCTGGTACCCATAACCCCCAAGGAAGATGCGTTGCCGTTTGAAACCATAGCTCTCGACTTCATCACTAAACTCCCCATATCACAAGGGTACGACTCCATCCTCACCGTAACAGATCACGATTGCACCAAGGCATCCATATTCATACCGTGCAATGAAGAGATCTCGGCCAAAGAAACTGCCGGACTCTACGCAACCCATGTCTTCAAACGATTTGGACTACCATCGAAGATCATCAGCGATCGGGACCCTCGCTTCGCATCAAAATTTACAAGAGAACTGTGCAGAATACTGGAGATCAAACAGAACATCTCTACGGCGTACCACCCCCGAACGGACGGACAATCGGAAAGGACGAATCAATGGCTAGAACAGTACCTCCGATTCTGGGCTAACGAACGACAGGACAATTGGGCGGCATTCCTACCAATAGCGGAATTCGCTCACAATAACTGGCCCCACGAGGCAACAAGGAAGTCCCCATTCTCACTCCTCATGGGATACGACCCACGCGCTGATTGGCTCGATAAGCCCTCTCCAATCCCACAGGTCACCATGAGGCTGGAGCAGTTCCGAGAAGCCCGAAAGGAAGCCCAAGAACTCATCAAAAAGGCGCAATTCATGTGGGTCAAGCACCGAACCACCCCGGAATTCCGACTCGGAGATTACGTATGGCTGGAAGGACGCCATCTTCGGACCAATCAGCCAACTCCCAAACTAGCGGCTAGGAGACACGGACCCTTCAAAATCACACGAGTCTTGTCACCGGTGAATTATCAACTGGAACTTCCCACGCAATGGAGTATCCATCCCGTATTTCACATCGATCTTCTCACACCCTATCGCGAAACGCTCATGCACAGAGAAAACTTCCAGCACCCAGCACCCGATTTGGTAGAAGGAGAAGAGGAATACGAAGTCGAGAAGGTTCTAGATCATCGGCTTTCCGGCAGAAGAAGACGCCTGCAGTACCTGATCAAATGGAAGGGGTACCCAGACTCGGAGAATCAGTGGGTCGACAAGGACGACGTGTTTGCAGATGAAGCGATAGCTGAGTATCAATCATTGAATCTCCGACGTGAGCATCACTTAAGAGCAACGCAGACCCGACAACAAACCCCATCACCTGTAACGTCTACCACGGACGTTGGTCTGACTTAGACGCTGTTATGACATGGGTTCCCTCGGGGATAGAATCTGTGGTTGTCCGAGTGCTCGGGAAACACGGCGGGGTGAGGCCAATACGTGCCTGTGGAATCTCTGTACGTATATAACGTCTCTTCTACGGGGATGCCTGGTGGGGGACTGGGGACTTTGCGGATATACTCCCAGTCGAGGTTGTCAACTATGTAGTAACAGTGGGTTGGGCGAGCGGTGCGCGAGTTGAGATATTCGAAGACTAAGTGACACGTGGTACCAGGCGGGTAATTGACGGTCGGCTGATCTACCATTCACGGCGGAAGATGGAGATGAGGTCACGGGGATCCCTTCTTGGTCTGAGGGATATGCCGGAGCTGGTTCACTTAAGGGCACCTGGGAGCCCTTAGCACAAGAGACGAGTGAGGCTGGTGGTATTGGAAGAAGACCAAGATGGGGATCCTGGTCCGTACTACTGTGAGCTTAAATACAAGTAAGGGAACTATTTCCAGCTCCGCTCTAACTCGTAAGTAGCCAATAGCGTAAGTAGCGTATTCTAACAATAGAATGCGCAGCCATATTCGTAATCCGAAGCACATACAACAATGGAACATCAGTCAGCAAGCCTAATCACAATCACGTACAACAATGGGAGTTATCAGTCAGCACAACACGAGGCGGTAAGATCCGAAGTCCATGACATATTACTGCTGACGCGTCGAGTCATCACGAACATGTCAGAGTTCACAACCGGTCCGGGCAGTCCGAGAACAGAACGTAACATCACCCTTCCATTCTATCCATCCTGGCTTCCTCCGCTCCATTATCACCACAATGCCCGTTCCCTCTGCCGCTGATGCCATCGCTCGAGTTGCCAACAACACGGGCCCTATCACCTACCAAGAGCTCATCGAAGCCCTCCAGTCCACTATCCCGGCCAGTTACACCGACGGGACCAGCAACCCCGCCACCTGGTGGATACTCTCGCAAGACGGACAGCGCGTCAACGAAGTCCCCTTCACGACGGCCGAAATTGATCGGCTTCGCGCAGCTCTCCCAGAGTCTGCGCCTGCCTCACCTCGACCTATCCCAGTACGAGTCGAGTACCTCACCGAGGAGGCCCAAGACGCAAGCCACGACGAAGTGGGAGGAGTACCGACAGGAGGATCGATGGAGGAGGATCGCGGAAGATTGGCAGCGGGAGCAGTTGAGGAAGGCGGCCGAGAGGAGGCGGGAAGCCCTTCGGAGGCGACGAGAGTGGACGCAGGAGAGGAAGGAGCGGCAAGAGGCGAGGAGACAATCCTCAAACAAGTCCGAGGGAGCCTAGCGGACAGCTACCCAGCTGAGCACCCCCTCATATCCACCGCCACTGATACTGACGACCCCACCGAGACCCCGTACACCTGCGACACCCGGGGGCGTCCCCTGTACCGAGGTGGCGTGCGTGCCGACGCACCCCCTCCATTCCCATTATTCCGACTTCGCCACTCCACCATGGGCCCCCCACCTCACGGGTACCGCTACAATTGCAGGGAAGACTTCATACACTACCCCATCAACGACGGACAAGGACGGACGCGCCAAGCCGCGTACGTCCAAGTCATCATGGGCTCAGACCCCATCGTACTCGGCCTAGTGGAAGACAGCGAGAAGGTCTACTCGCAGCTGCTCTACGCCGAGCCACACGTCAAAGCTACGGGGAAGGAACAGTATCCCCACGAAGACATGCACCTGTTCGCCGGCGGTTATCACGACCGCCCTCGCCTCAATCGTGCGGTCGGCGAGCTCCACGACGTAAGCCTGAAGGCGGAGATCCATCGCTACCGGGCGTACGCGTACGAAGCCGAGAGGATGGAGCAGAGGCTTCATCAACTCGCTGCCGCGCTTGGAGGGGTCAAAGGAGAGTTGGGACGTAGTAAGTTCCGGCTCGAGATGGCTAACGCATTGGAGAGGATCGAGGAAGTACAGGAGGGTTGGATGTCGGGCCCTCGCCTTCGCCGGCGTCGTGGGCGCCGCGGCTGAAAAGGGGGTGATGTAACGGAAGGACTATACGAGTACGAGAATGGACGCTTACTACACGGTTGTGACTACAGTAGTAAGTAGGAATTAGTCACGGACTTCGGATCAGTCATCACGAGTAGTACTAGCATGTGATTGTTAGTATTACTCATTACTAGGATAGCTGTAGTAGGGTTCGAGCTACTTATGCTACGGGATATCAGACTCACAGAGGAGCTTTAAAGTTACCTCTTATATGTATAAATAGTGGACTCGGAAGACCAAGATACGCCATCTTGGTCTTCTTTGTAATACCACTTCTACCTCATCTTCTCTTCGGACCTTCGCGTCTCGACCTTTCGTCATCCTTGACCTTCGAGTCTAGGGATCGTCGCCATTTCGCGTCATCAAGTATTCGTTGCTCTAGTCCTGACCCTTCGGGCCCTCTGGACTGCCTTAGTCGTATACCAAGGGATCCTTCGCACCGCTCTACGATATAACGAGACTCGCTGAGTCGTGAACGCCTTTATACGTGTCCTAGTCGGACTGACGCAGTGGTAGCGTTACACTGTGAGTGCCTCTCCTTCGTTTGCGGTTAGGGGGTATACTTTGCAGTCAAGGGCGGCGGGTGCGTTGGGGAGTAATTCAATGGCGTGGTCCCATACACGGGACGGGGGGAATCGGTGTGACGCTTCTTCGCTGAACACCTTATGGTGTAACCAGTATTCTGGAGGAACCATTTCCTCAAACGTTCGGGCCTGCTTTTTTGCCGCTTCTTGCTGAGCGAGTTCTGATGCTGTCGTTGTCTTTTGCAAGAAGGCGATGTTTGGCTCCGGTTCTTCGTTCACAACCTGCTCCCAGGCCTCCTCGTCAAGCTCATACGTCTCGATGGCCCTGATAGCTGCTTCTATGGGCATGGCATCGCTCTGGAGGTTCAGGCTGGAGATTACAACTGGTTGGAAATTCTCGTTTAGTGTGGCATTTCTCCATTCTATCTCAGGCTCAAAGGCCGAGAACCAAGGATAGCCCAGAATCACTTCGTCCTTTCCTAGATTGGTTACCAGGAAACGAAGCGTCTTTGTGCGCTCACCAGTCCGCACCGCCAAATCAGTGTACTGGGTTATCGCGCCGTCTCGGTTGTAGGTGCTGTCAACATTCCATATAGTAATGGGGGTGGAGACAGGTCGGGTTCCAAGATGCGTTCGTTTGAGCAGCTCCACACAAATGAAATTGTTGGTTGCTCCAGAGTCCAATAGGACCTGTCGTTCGGCCGTTGTGTTTGCAGATTTGAAAAGGACTGGGATTCGCATAGATCGATATCTGCTATAGTACACGTGTAGTGCCTTCACCCAGGCCAACAGGTTTAGGCGTTCGGAAAATCCTTTCCTCCAAAAAGCTTCTCCACCAAGAGGTCCCACACTTCTTTTGGTTGAGTGGCCAGCGCTGCGATCTGAGCGTCAGCCGCTTCATCATTCGACAGTACGCGGTTTGCTGATATGGCGACTTGAGTAATGAGGGGGGGAGGCGATACTGTGGGGGTAGTGGGGATGGGAGGAAGCGTTCCTCCGTCGTTTGTGGTCTGAGCAACGCGAGTGCCTTTTTGTGGGCAATTACACGACACATGACCCTTTTCCCCACATCGGAAACATCTCCCCTCTGCGACCATCCTTTGCTTCTCAGCGTCTGTGAGGGTTGCGCGGGCTCTAGTGCGGCTAATATCCATGGCATTTGGGTCACGCGCCTTGTTAAGGGCTTGGACCCACTGGTCTCAGGTGTGACCCCCTCATTTTTCATTTTGCCGATTGTGTGTGAGGCGGGGCTTCAGCATAAGGTATTTGGCTTGCTGAAGTCGCGCTGCCGCCTTCCACTGATCCCACGTGACCAGGTGTTGGAAGCGTATGGCATTAATTACGAGGTTGTCAGGGAGTCCTGCTTGGAATTTTTCAATGATGTTGGCTTCATCTGGATTATAGCCAGCTTTTGTCGTGAGGTTCTGGAACTTTGCGATATATGTGTCGATGTCTTCGCCAATCATCTTTAGCTTATTGATGTCTTGGCGCGCTCTGGTTCGTTCAGTGGTGTCGGTGTAGGCATTCGTGAACCGGTCAAGGACCGTGTTCCATAGGTTTTCTTCGTTGTGCAGTACTCCTCCCGTTATCTGGGTGTCTAGCCACGCGGTTTGCTCGTCTACCCAATCGTCCACCAGATGTCCTCTCATGTATGAGAGGAAGGTCATGGCTTGCGAATAGGGCACTGTCAGCTGGTCCACAGTTGGGTTCATTCCTCGATAAATTCGAAAGGATCGAAGAAAGTTTCGACTCTCCTCTCGATTTCCATCGAAGATGGGCGGTGGGTTGCCCCCAAGTTTGCCCCCTCCCAGTGCTGGTACTGCCCCGGCTGGGCCCATGGGGAGCGCACCTCCTCCTGGGGCACCGCCACCAGGGGCTCCACCCCCTGGACCACCTCTGCCGCCACCAGGGGCACCACCCCCCGGTGGGCCTCCACCGCTACCATGTAGGCCTCCACTAGGTCCAGTAGTTGGGCCACTGCTTGGCCCCGTTGTCGGCTGGGCACTAGAGCTATGAGTCGCTCTGCTTGTCTGAGCAGCCAATCGACCTCCTGTAACATGTGGTCCTCCACTGCCCGAGCCGGAGGCTCCCGTGGTAGTAAGGCTGGTGGCGACCTGAGTGTTGGTGGCCATCTCTGGCTGTATGGGAGTGAGGGTGGTTGATTCGTCTGGGTCGACGTTGATCCCAGTGATGTTGGTTGACCCAAGGGGTCCTGCACCGAATTGTGGAGGGACAGTTTTGTAAGCGTACCACCATCCTTGCTTTGGGTCGTAGTCGATGTAAGCCCAAATACGAATGTCGTCGAAGTAATGGACCTGGTGATACTCTTGGTTTTTGGCGTCAAAGATGAAATATCCCTCTTGGTTATGGATCTCTTCCCAGATTACTGCGCCCTTTTCGTGACTGGAGAGTTCGTCGGTTATATACCGATCGATGTACTGTGGCTGGAATTTCGTGCGACTCCTACTAGTCGCCAGGGTTGCGAGAGACTTGACTTAATGTAATGTTACCACAGGAACGTTATGTTACGTCTACCACGGACGTTCGTCTGACTTAGACGCTGTTGTAACGTGGGTTCCCTTGGGGATGGAATCTGTGGTTGTCCGAGTGCTCTGGGAAGACTGCAGGATGCGGCCAATACGTGCCTGTGGAATCCCTATAGGTGTACAACGTTTCTGCGATGGGAACGTTGGGAGGTGGATTGGGGACTTTGCAAATATACTCCCACTCGAGGTTATCGACGATGTAGTAACAGTGGGTTGGACGAGCGGTGCGCGAGTTGAGGTATTCGAATACGAGATGACACGTGGTACCGGGCGGATAAGTCACGGTCGGCTGATCTACCATTCACCAAGGAAGATGGAGACGAGGTCACGGGGATCCCTTCTTGGTCGCAGAGGGATATGCCAGAGCTAGTTCACTTAGGGATGTCACGAATCCCTAGTACAGAAGACGAGTAGAGGATGTGGTATTTCGAAGAAGACCAAGATGGGGATCCTGGTCCGTACTACTGTGAGCTTAAATACAAGTAAGGGAGCTAGTTCCAGCTCCGCTCGAACTCGTAAGTAACCAATAGCGTAAGTAGCGTATCCTAATAATAGAATGCGCAGTCGTTATTGTAACTCGAAACACGTACAACAATAAGAGGCATCAGTCAGCAGGCCTAATCACTATCACGTACAACAATAGCGAGCATCAGTCATCCAAACACGAGGCAACATGATCCGAAGTCCATGACACATTACTCCTGACATACCAAGTCATTGTGAATACGTCAGAGTCCACAACCGGGCCGGGCAGTCCGAGACGAAACGTAACAGTTATGTGCAACATGCACATCACTAAGTCACTCAGGCCGAGGTAACAGGATGTGAGTTGGTTGGCTAAGACCAAGTTCGATGATGAATAAGCACCACGTGGTCTCCTCAGACACGCAGGTGATAGTCAGGAATTCTGGGTTCAAGCGCAAAGGCGAACCAAAGTCATGCTCAAGCAAAACAGCGAGTGTAAAGTCGTTCATGGATTGACAACGATGTGGTATTACACAAGAAGTCAAGTCTACCGTACAGGCTAGGTAGCGTGCGACTTATATACTAGTACAGGATGTTTGTACGCAACAAACATATGGCGCGATACAAAGGTTCTGAGTGAAAGCGGAACAAGGGCACAACTATAGTAAGAAACATGGTGATTGCGCGGGGTCATGTGCAAGTCAGCTGAGTCCGGAGCGCCGTGAACTTTAATATACAGGGAAGGGGGCGTAAAGGCGTATCGTGCGGCGAAGAGATCATCAGAAACGGTTGGGCGCATAAGGAGTTATGAGCATATCAAGGTGGGGTGTGGGAGTAAGAAGCGAGGAATGGAAGCGTCCAGGAGAAAAGAAGGGAAAATCGTAACAGTACTCCCTCCAGCTCTCCCGATCATCCCCTACATCCCTGTACTGCCGATTATGTTGTCTGCAAAGACTTCTCCCAAAACAGGCACCTTGAAAGGACAGCCACCTAAAGAATTCACTGGAGATAGACAAAAAAGCATACAATTTCTACAAGAATTTCATCAGTACCATTGTATCAACAGGACCCATGAGCTCATGATAACTCCTTTCTTGTGCGTTAGTCTTGCATTATCCTATATCAGAGGCCCAGTGGTCAATGACTGGGCAGACTGGATCAGCAAAGACTTGGATGAGAGCATAACCACTCACATACCACAGATCACCAAGACTGACGAAGTCTTGTGGATGACCTTTGAAACCATGTTTAAGAGCGCCTGGACAGACACGTTGAGTGAGCAAAATGCTTATCAACAACTAGTATCACTTACTATGAAGGGAGACAATATCGACACCTATATTGCGACTTTCAAATGCTTAGCGATAGCCATGGGGTGGAATGTCGATGCTAGTGGAATGCTCAAATTCTTCAAGCGTGGGCTCAAGAAAGGACTCCTGATTAGCTGTCTCCAGAGGCCAAAAATGCCAAAGACTATGGCTGAGTGGCAGGAAGCTTTGTGTGAAGAATCCCAGCGTTTCCGGACCATTACGAACACCATCACACAGATCAACATCAGAAAAGCCCTGCCTATACCAGCAGGACCTATGCAGACAACTCGGACAAACTGGACAAACAACAGTCAGGTAGTGCCAATGGATGTGGACAACTTACAGACCAATCCTTCCAAACCAGTGTGGTAGACTAAATGGACACCTGAAGAGAAGGCCCGCTGCCAGAAAGAAGGTTGTTGCTTCTGTTGCACAGTGCAGGGACATATGGCCAATAAGTGCCTGAAGGGGTGGAACTCAGGGCAATGAGTAAACAATGTCAAAACTAAAGAAGAAGAAAAACAGTCAACTCCTATTGCAGACATTCGGAATGCCTTGTTGGAACTTGGTGCCACCAAGTGTCAGGAACTCATCTCTACCTTGTTGCTCGATACCACTGGAGAAGAAGGAGAAACAATCAACCCTCTCTACAGCACGAAAGAAAATTCACTTACCTTTCTTGCCGAGGTCATCAGAATGAACCAGAAAATTAATGTCCTCCTTGACATGGGAGCCTCAGGCAATTTCATAGATGATAGTGTGGTGAAATTCTTCAGGTTCACCATGGTTCCAGTCAGCCGGATTGATGTGCACAATGTGGATGGTACTGTCAATGCCAGTGGAGCTCTAACAAAACAGTGTCTCCTTACACTTTGGGATGGAAAGGACAAACATACCCTGGAATTCTTCATCACTAATCTAGGATCTTGTCATGCCATATTGGGCCTACCTTGGTTTGAATTGCAGAAGCCACAGATTGATTGGAGTACAAGAACTTACAAAGGCAGGCCATTCAAAATTGGACAAGGAGGGGTCTGGATAAATGAAACAATAGTGCAGAAAATGGCCATTGCTAGCAGGAGTGGAGCAAACGAGGACATGAAGCTCCCAGATGCTTACAAAGAATACACACAGGTCTTCTTGGAAGAAGCCACACAACGGTTCCCACCTGAAAGAGAAGATGATCATGCAATCATATTAAAGGAAGGAGCTCCTTCAAACCTCAGTACTAAATTGTATCCTATGAATGTATTGAAAATGGAACATCTTTGCGCTTTCCTGACTGAACAACTCAGTAAGGGTTATATAAGGGAGTCTAAATTGCCTTACGCTTCCCCTATGTTCTTTATCAAGAAAAAGGACAGCAAACTCCGGCCAGTGCAAGATTACAAAGCACTAAATGCCTGGACCATACGAGATGAATATCCGTTGCCACTGATCAAAAGTATCCTGACCTCTCTAGGGAATAAAAGCCTTTTCACTAAGTTCAATATCCGTTGGGGTTACAACAACATTCATATCAAAGACGGAGACCAATGGAAGGCCACATTCAAGATGCCACTTGGATTGTTCATACCTATGGTGATGTTCTTTGGATTGACAAATTCTCCAGCTACATTCTCTCAGGCTATGAATTGGATGCTCTGACATCTCCTAGATAAATACCCCAGGGAACTTTATGTCTATATGGACGACGTTCTAATTGCTACTGAAGAAGATCTGGATTGACATTGATCAATTGTTGGTCAGGTACTGGAAACCCTCCAAAGAGAAAGCTACTTCTTGAAACTCTTGAAGTGTGCCTTTGAAACCAGGGAGATCGATTATCTTGGTATGACTATTAACAGAGGAATTGTATGCATGGGTCAAGACAAAGTCAGTGGACTCAAAGACTGGCCACACATACTGTCTACAGTTTGACAAGTTTGGTCTATGCTTGGAGTGCTGAATTATCAAAGACCGTTTATCCTGAATGTTGGAACGTAATAAGTACGTAAGGCCCTTATCTATAGCAGTTATGACATTACTGCAAGTATGCTTTCCTATTACGGTAGTTAGGATATGTACTATACTGGGCGCAATTTGCCTCTGAGTGAAAAGAAGCCTCATGGCTAAGTTGAAGTGGTAATTTACGTCAGGTGTATGTAAAAACGTGATATTGTGGATGCCTGTACTCATCACTTTTGCGCTTCCGGACATGGTGGGGCCATAGGGTATATAATGCCTCCTATGGGGAGGGAGGCAAATACAGATTCACTCTCTTTCTCACTTGTGCACCCTCTCCACTCTATAGTCTCTCAACCTACTCAAAGGTGAGGACACCATTCCTGATAGCTGCATGCATTGCTGCGCTTCAGGTTATGGGCCCTGCTACAGGGTTTGCCGTTGCACTCTTTGATAGAGCTGCACCTTGGTCACCACCCACCATGGCGTCACCTTTGAAAAGAGGGGACCCGTGTGGTTGTAGGGCACTAGACCTTAAGGAGGCTCCCTGGCTACTAGCAACCCAATATTGTACTCTAGAGGAGTACACAGACCAGACTGCTCACCTACCTAAACAAGGCCATGTGAACAACCTCAATTAAGTTTGAGGCACTGCACATGACAACCTTGGGGTGATGTCGAGCAGTTCTATATTGGCTAGAGCGGCTATCCGGCAGACTGCAAAGACCAGTACAACGTTATAGTATTGACCTTTGGGTCATATATGGGACTAATATTGGCTTTTTATCTCGCTCAGTATTGTTATTATGGTAACGCAATGCTGATGTCCTCAAAGCCAACAGATCTCTACTACCATGTCGTCCCAACTCACTACGCTTGTCCCTGTTTTCGATGGCTCTAACTGGGCCTCCTGGTCTACGCAAATGACCGCTTTTTTCATGTCGCAAGGGCTCTGGGGCTACGTTGCTGGCACCATCCCTCAACCTCCTGCTGCTGATGCCACTGATAGAGTGGCTTGGATAAATGCGATGAGATGGCCAGGGGTAATCTTACCCTATGCCTTTCACCTGCTATTCAGCAGGCAGTCTCCGGAGCGACTTCTCAGGCGCTCTGGGACTCTGTGAAGGACTGGTATGGTGCGGTCTCTATGCCCCGCATCTACAAGGACTTCAAAGAAGCCATTTCCATCCGTTTCAACACTAATCAGCATCCTGCTCCCCAGTTTGAGAAAATGGCTGCCACCTTTGCTCGTCTTGGAGCAGTTACTGTTGGTACTGGTGCTAACGCCACTACCCTTTCCATCCGCCCACAGCTGCAAGCCCTTATTGCTATGTCCGTTCTACCCCAGAAATGGGAGCACCTCATCCCTGTCATGTGCAACAATCTTGCCTTGGCAGATCTTCAGCTCACCACTGTATCGGCTTGTGTTGAGAGCCAATACGAGACTGAAACTAATCGCGGACAGCATAAGGCTGCTTATAATGCGCAGAAGCTTCTGCCATTAAGTGGAAGCGCACAGACCCTCGCTTTTCAAAGCAGGGTTCTTCATTGCAGCAGCCTAGCGCCCCTGGCCTGTCCACCCAGCAGCAGCCTAATAGGCAGTGCGAAGGGCGTGGTTCTGGAAGAGGCAAGGCTAAAGGGAAGGGCAAGGCACCTGCACATGCTCCACAGCACTTGCATATTGCCTCTGTCACTGCACTACCACCCCCTACTTCTCACAAAGTGACTCATATTGGGTCATCTGGTGTCACCACGAGGACAGAAGTCGAATCATCCTCTCCTCAGAGGACTTCGGGCTTCTTCCCTTTGGTCAATAAGGCATTGACGCTCGCTGAACGGCTGGATGTACCCGCTACAGTCCAGACTGTAAAGACACTTGAGCAGCGCTTTGCTGACATTGACATCCTCATGAAACCTCATCTCAAAACGTTCATGGAAGAGGAGTATGACTCCAATTTCAACATCGATATGATGCAGCAGCCTTTGGGCAGCGCTCAACCGATAATGAACACCGACGGACTTGATGACACCGAGATTTTTGGTGAGCATTCTAATGCTCTCCAAATTGACTTGTCGGATCTGACTGTAAGCAATGGGGGTTCTGATACAGAAAACTGTGCTCCCATGCCTCCTTACGTCGACCCAGCTTCTATTGTCGAAGCGACAGTCAGGTGGGCTACTACCGGCGAAGGCCACTTCCCTCGATCTCGTTCTAATGAACAGATTGAATCTATCTGGTGTTGTCATGAACCTAGAAACTCGTTCATGACTCAGGCATTCAAGACCGTTCCGGACCAGCCCGGTCTTACATAATCACCTTCCTTATTAGGAAATCTGGAAGCGGAGTTCGAATTTCATACTCCGGTGATCACATGATTAATCATGTAATCAAGCCTCTGTTTATCCACCACGTGCAGAGCACCCCCCTGAGGACTATGGAAGAGTCATTTGCCATTAGTCAAGATCCATCCCACAATTTGGAGCAAATCGTACCATATCCAAGGAATTATCCCATTGGTCGATAGAGAAGACACATCGCCAACATGTCACTGACTGCGGTGCAGTCGTGCCACTTTCACGGATTTATCCTATTGGACTGCAGAGCAGTCACGTCATTATTGCATCATATCGCACCATCGACTGCAGAAGAGTTGTACCACCCTATGCATTATTCTGATTGGACTGCGGATCTATCGTATGATCCCGTTACTTATTGTGATTGGATGCTATTATTAGAAGTACTCAGATATTCCCTGTGCAGTTTCCGCAGCACCCGTGGAAAGGCCCTAAGCCTGCCCTAAACACCTACACACAGACCATGTCCCTAGGTATATAAGGCCTGCGAATTCCATGGATCAGTCCTCAGACTGTCCACTTTGTACTACCCCACAAAGTCTGACTACTCTCCTGCCTGCCTCTCACCTCCTGTGCCCCTTTAGTCATTGGACGAAGCCCCTTTGACAAGTGCCACTACCCCTCAGCTGAGCGCTGAGTTCTGTCTTCAGTGCCCCTTCAGTGAGTTGGCACTACCCTTCTCACAAGCGCCACTATCCCTTGGCTGAGCGCCAAGTTCTGTTGGTCAAGCAAGCAGCCTTCCCCGTTGTCTTCCCTTGTCCCTGGACACTATAATACCTACCGCTCTACCCAACCCCCTAGTCAGACTGAACGTATTTGTCAAGTGGCAGTACGTTCTTCACAGGCATAGCAACCAACAGTACCTTCAAGATAATGGCAGAGAAACACATCCTTACTTCGATGCCCTTGTCTCTCCTTCGGTCTCAATAGGCCACTCCTTGACTCTGGAGTCCTTCTTGACTGGCCTGGATACTGAGATCCTCGATTGGGGATCATGTGATGAAGAGTACGTCTTTTCTTCACTTTGCACACCACGTGCTGATAACATTACAGAATTAGTCCCGCCCCTAAGAAGACCAAGGGTTGGCATCTGTAATAGTATCGTATATCTATGAGAATCACATGTAGTAGCACCGAAGTCACTCAAAATGTATAATTCTAGCAGCGCTCTCCTTGATTCTTTTGAGTGTGAGAACAATGAGTACTTCAGTCAATGTGCTAAGTGTTTAGAGCGTACTAAAAATATGTGGCTTCTTGACTCGGGAGCATCAGCACACTTCACTAACCAACTTAGTGACTTCATCGACTATAAGCCAACTGCTCAGTCTGATAAGATTCCTGTAAAGACTGCCGCTCATACTCTATATGTTGAAGGGACCGGCACTGTCTTGCTTGAGCATTATATCGCAGACAAACTCGTGATCACACAGGTATCCGGTTCTGTACATTCTGAGAATGAGCACACGTCTTCTATCTATGGGAGTCTTCCTACAGCAAGGTTTGCACATTTTGGGGAATTTGCAGCATATTAACTTGCTACGTAAAAAGAAAACAATTGTCCAATGTAAACCCCTTCTTCACGGACAATTGTTATATTGGCTAGATGCCTCTATATCCACTCTAACTGAGTCGCTTATTGCGAACCAGTCTGCATTATCTAATGTAGACTATGACCTTATGCATCGTCACCTTGGTCACCCATCTAAAGAGGTTCTAAGACGAGCTAAGGAAAACACTAAGGGCTTTCCAGAAGGGATTACTATTCCCACCTCTGATGTAATATGTCCTGGGTGCGCGCAAGGCAAAATGCCTGCTGCCTCACATCCTCCATCTGTTACAAGGGCTAAAGCCTCTCTCAATCGGATTCATTCCGATTTGAAAAGCTTCCCTATACCGTCATACCACAAATATAAGTATTTTATTGTCTTTTTTGATGATTATACTTCATTTGCATGGATCACTCTTTTACGGGATAAAGCCTCTGCTATTACTGCTTTAAAGCAGTGGCTTGCGTTAATTAAAAATCAATTTAACGCTACCATAAAAGAATGGATGTCCAATGCCGGCGGTGAATACAAATTGGATGCTTTCCTAAAGCAGCTTAAGGATGCCGGCATAACAGTGCTACAGTCTGCGCCACATACACCACAGCAGAATGGGCGCGCTGAGCGCTTTATGCACACCATAATGGACAAAGCTCAGGCCATGCGCCTTGATGCTTGTTTACCTCAGAGTTGGTGGGAATTTGCAGTCCAACACGCTGCACATTGTTACAATAGAACCCCCATAAGTCGCCTTCAATGGCAGACTCCTTACAAACTATTACACAATGAAGTCCCTGATATATCGCATCTTAGAGTATTCGGTTGTGGTGCCTATGTGCACATTCCAGAAGCTCACTGGGTGAATAAACTTTCCCCTAAAAGCGAGCTCATGATCTACCTTGGTAGAGGTCCTGGAATGAAGGCTGATGTCTTCATGCGCACACCGAATACCTTGTTCTATTCAGACAAGGCACTCTTTGATGAAGCTCTATTTCCTAGGTGTCCTAAAGACAATCCTAGGCATGAGCCCCGAGGTGTAACTCAGTTAGATGATACAGTTCCCCATGAGCTGTCTAAAGACCATACCACTCCTGGTGATGATGACAACCCACCACCTGAGCCTCCTATTACCAAAGGGAGAAGCGCTCCCCAGCCGGCTGCTGGACCCCCTCCTAGTACTCATACTAGAGGGATTGGATCGCAGCTACCTCTGCCTTTACCCCCTGACCCAGTACCTGGTCCTAGTGAACCTAGGCGATTGGGGCGTACAAGGAAATTAGTTACTCATCCTGATAATGTCTATGGGGATAGGCCCCCTACTACGATTATTCGAGACATTGTGCGGATTCGCACATGGTGACAAATGACACAGCCGCAGCAGGGTAGCTCCCAGCAGTGTCCACATCAAGATCAGATGGTCTCAGGTGATGATCCTGAACAAGCCGCTTCTGATTCTTCCAGTGTGCAGAGTGATACTCTGCAGGATTCAGATGAAGTAGATCAGCAATTGCTGATCCACCTAGCTCAGGAAGGGGGAGTCAGATTTCTAGATCTTCTGCTTGCCAAAGCAGTTTCACCAGTGGATCTAGAGTCACCTGATACCTCTAATATTCATGAATGGACCTATCGGGACATTCTTAAAATGCCAAGTGAACCCCAGGAGGAGTGGCATAATGCGTGCCAAGAAGAGCTTGCTTCTCTTCGGAAACGCAAAGTCTATGATCTTGTTAACCCGCTGAAAGGCAGAAGGGTAATCAAGAATAGATGGGTATTTGACTTAAAGTCAGATGGCCATAAAAAAGCCAGGCTAGTTGCCAAAGGCTTTTCTCAGGTTGAAGGCATAGATTATGACAAAATATTCTCACCAGTGGTATGGTTTGAGACTGTCCGGATGATGCTCGCACTTACAGCACTGAAGGATTGGCACATCTCTGGACTTGACGTCAAAACTGCCTTCCTGTATGGAGACCTTGACGAGGAACTCTACATGGAACAACCTGAAGGGTTTAAAGACCCTAGCCAACAAAATAAAGTCATGCACCTCAGGAAAGCTATTTACGGACTTAAACACTCGCTTGGTGGAGAGCGCTGGATAAGTCTATGAGCACCCTTGGCTGCACACGACTTCAATCAGACTCAGGTCTGTTTGTGAATGAAGACAAAACAATCATAGTCATTGTTTATGTAGATGACGTCCTCTTCCTTGGAAAAAGTAAAAAGGACATAGCATCCCTGAAGAGATGCTTCATGGAAATATGGGAATGCAGAGACCTTGGTGATACCGAAGAGTTCTTATGCATGTGCATACTATGCTCTAAGGGTAGACTCCTACTAGATCAGCAGGACTACCTTCAGAAAGTGCTGCAGCGTTTTAATCTGATTAATGCCAAATCAGTACCCCCTCCACTACCGGAAGGGTATCATCCATCCCCTAATAAGGGAACTGCAACCCCAGAACTCCGAGCGTCCTACCAACAAGTGATAAGATCTCTCCTATACATTATGATTGGTACGCGACCAGATATTGCCTATGCTGTTACAAAAATGGTGCAGTTTGCTGCCAACCCATCTGAGGACCATTACAAGCGTGCACTTTACATATGCCGCTATTTACTTGGAACCTCAAACTATGCTTTAGTCTTTGATGGCAAAAGCGATGGTGGTATAATAGCATACACAGATTCTGATTGGGCTTCTGACCCAGTCACCAGAAAGTCCACTACAGGCTACTTAGTAAAAATGGCAAATGGAGTATTCTGCTGGAATTCTAGAGTGCAGAAATCTATTGCACTCTCATCCACTGAAGCAGAGTACATGTTGCTGTGTGATACAAGCAGACAATTGGTCTGGATTTGCTCGCTCTTTAGTGAGCTTGGAATAAACCTTGGACCAATTCCATTGTGCGGAGATAATCAAGGCTCCATATTTTTATCTTCTAATCCTGTTCAGGAAAAATGGATCAAACATATTGATCTACATCACCATTACATTTGTGATGTGATCCGTGAAAAGAAGATAGAATGATTCTTTATTGAAGGAGCTGAGAACCCTGCCGATCTTTTTACTAAGAATCTGGGTCGCATTAAGTTCCTTAAATTCAGGGAACAACTAGGGCTAGAGTTTGGCTATTCGCCACCTGTGGACACCATGTCTGATGATGGTGACTTGTGAAGGAAGTTATAGAGAAGCTTGTCTGCTCTTCGGAGCATATGTTTCTCTACGTCCTCCGTGTCCATTGCTTCTTCTTTGTGAAGAACAGAACAGGACAGAATCACCATTTTCTCTCCTAAGACATGGTGTGATGTCGCTTCATTAGCAGACACCTGACTCTAAGCCTTATTGAACTCTGCAAGGTAGTTCATATGTCCTGTCCCTGATGGGGACATAGTAATGACACTCCAAGTTGGAAGATATCATTAATGATCGTCATTCACAACTTAATGAGATGTGTTAGAGACAGTTGTAGTCTCACCAACTCTTATGCAACCCTCACTTGATGCTCATCCCCAACGCTCATGAGGTTCTTGCTATTTGCTTAGATGCACTTTAATTAGCTGCACTAAGCAAGGGGGAGTGTTGGAACGTAATAAGTACGTAAGGCCCTTATCTATAGCAGTTACAACATTACTGCAAGTATGCTTTCCTATTATGGTAGTTAGGATACGTACTATACTGGGTGCAATTCGCCTCTGAGTGAAAAGAAGCCTCATGGCTAAGTCGAAGTGGTAATTTACGTCAGGCATATGTAAAAACGCGATATTGTGGATGCCTGTACTCATCACTTTTGCGCTTCCGGACATGGTGGGGCCATAGGGTATATAATGCCTCCTATGGGGAGGGAGGCGAATACAGATTCACTCTCTTTCTCACTTGTGCACCCTCTCCACTCTATAGTCTCTCAACCTACTCAAAGGTGAGGACACCATTCCTGATAGCTGCGTGCATTGCTGCGCTTCACTGAATTTTGCCACAATTGCTCGTCCATTAAATGCCTTACTGAAGAAGGATGTCCTGTTCATATGGACCAACAAACATACCAAAGTGTTGATGAAACTTCTGAATATAGCTATGAGTTGGCCAGCCTTACGACAACCCGATCCAAAGCAACCCTACAAACTGCAAACAGATGCATCAGCTTTCACCTTAGGGGCTATTCTGACGCAACAGGATTCCTGTGGCAAGCCACAAGCAGTGGGATATCTGTCACAAACATTCACGGATGCCAAAAGGAATTATGATGTGTATGATTGAGAATTTCTCACTCTAGTCTGTGGTCTCGAACATTGGTGGCACTTGCTTGTCAGCTGCCCTTTTCCGATCACCGTCTTTATTGATCACGCAAACCTCCTCCATTACAAACACCCTCAGAAGATCAGTCGATGTATAGCCTGTCTCATGAACATTCTAGCCAATTACAACCTCCATCTAGTCCATTGTCCAGGACATCTCCTTCAAGCCAATCCTCTCTCCCATCACCCAGCGATTGTCCCAAGTGACCTCCCTGACAACTCTGATGTACTCATCCTGCCTCCATCCTTCTTCATTAGCCTTGTGTTGATCACTTCCCTTGATGATTGCATCTGTGCAGCGCAATGTTCACACCTTCTGGCCCTAACAGCTCTGGAAGCTGCCAGCAAGATCCACTCAGAAGACTCCTTGTTCCTTCATGACTCTTGTCTCATCATCGTGGATGATGATGACCTTAAGTGGGGGGTGATTTCCTCATTCCACGACACACCTATGGCAGGACATGCGGGAATCACGAAAACGCTGGATGCTATCCAATGTCATTACTGGTGGACAGGAATGAAACAAGACATCACTGAATACATAAAAGGATGTGCTTCGTGTCAGGCAAACAAAAACATACCAGGAAGAGTGAGAATACCAATCTATCTGATCACACATGATCAAGGACAGTTACCCTTTCAAGTTGTGGCTATGGACTTCATCACAAAATTGCCAGTGTCGCAGGGATGTGATACGATTCTGACAATTACTGATCAGTGCTGTACTAAGTGCAGCATCTTTATCCCCTGTACAGAGAAAATTGATGCAGTTGGCATCACAAAATTATACCTCAACAGAGTACTGCCTCACTACGGCCTACCAAAGAAAGTCATATCTGATTGAGACCCTCACTTTACTGCGAAGGTGTTCAAAGAATTGATAAAGACCTTGCAGATAGAACAGAATATCAGTACAGCCTACCATCCTCAAATGGACAGTCAGTTGGAGTGGACCAATCAAAGACTCGAACAGTACTTGAGGATCTTCGGCAATCATCGGGATGATTGGGTGCAGTGGCTCCCTATTGCACAATATACCCTGAACATGTGGAAATCAGAAACGACTAGGATGACTCCTTTTGAACTCCTTTTCGGTTTTATACCCACAGTTCACCAACCAAGGAATTCGAAGACAGATTCTGATGAGGCTTCAAAGAGACTACAGAAACTCAAAGACATCTGGAAGGCAGCATCCATAGCTATAAAGGCAGCTCAGGAATCTTGGATTGGAACATCTCCATATTGCGGGTATAGGGTGGGGAAAAAGGTCTGGTTAGAAGCTAAGAATCTCCACATGACTCATCCTTCTGCTAAACTGGCACCATGTCACTACAGCCCTTTCCTGATAGCGAGAGAAGTCTCCTGCGTTGCATTCCAACTTGTTCTCCCACCACAATGGAAGATACACAACATCTTCCACACTTCTCTCCTCCTGCCCTATGAGGAAACAGCAATCCATGGGAAGAATTTTGAAGAACCGCCACCAGATATCATCGATGGCGAAGAAGAATGGGAAGTCGAGGAGATTCAAGGAGAGAGATGAACTGGCAGGGCTAAGAAACTCCAATACCTTGTACATTGGAAGGGATATGCCAATGCATATGACAGCTGGGAACTGGCCACAGACATAGACACTCCAGTGTAATGCTACCATGGTGTGAGCCTGACTTGGACTACAGAAAGGCAAACACAACTTAGCATAGAAGGGGACTAGTCTCAAACATCTTAAGTATTCCGTAGGCAATGATAAGCACTACCTTGAACGCTTGTGCGATGAAGACGACAAAGGCCACTAAGTGCAAGGGGGCCAGGTCCTATCCTTAGACTTGAAGGTCAAGGTGACGATAACAAGGCGAGACACAAAGGTCTGGAATTCAAATAGAAGACAGTGGTATTCTGAAGAAGACCAAGATGGCATATCTTGGTCTTCATAGTCCACTATGAGAGGTAGCTTTAAAGCCCCTCTATGAAGTCCAAAATCTTCTAGCGTGTAACATCTACCATGGACGTTTGCCTGACTTAGGCGTTTGAGTGACGTGGGTTCCCTCGGGGGTAGTAGTGGTGGTTCACGGAGTCTTCAGGGAAGATGGTGGGATGCCTACAATAGGTGCTGGTAGAGTCACAGTAAGTATAGAGGGGAAAACCTAACAGGATATTGGGTGGCGGGGCTCGGACACTCCTAATGAATCTCCAACGAGGGTTGTCGAGGACATGATAACACTTGAAGGGTCTGGCAGTTCGGGAGTTGAGATATTTGAAGATGAGATGACACGTGGTATTTGGAGGGTAAGTCACGGTCGGGCTGTCCACCATCCACAAGGAGTTGGAATGGGGAAGAAGGTCATGGGGATCCCCTTGGTCTTAGGGATATGCCGGAGCTAGTTCACTAAGGGATGCTGGGCCCTTGTATAGATGAGAGGATGAGGGTGGTATTCAAAGAAGACCAAGATGGGGATCCTGGCCTGTACTACTACAAGTTTAAATACACCTAAGGGAGCCAGTTCTAGCTCCGCTCAAACATGTAAGTAGCCAATAGCATAAGTAGCGTAAACCCTAGTACAGCGATCCTAGGAATCAGTCATCTGTATCGTAATATCGTTCATGTACAACAATAACGAGCATCAGTCAGCATAGTAAGACACATCACGTATAACAATAGAAGTCATCAGTCAGCAGAACATGAGGCAGTTAGATCTGAGGTCCATGACACATTACTCCTGACACATCAGGTCATCATGAACACGTCAGAGTCCACAACCAGGCCAGGCAGTCCGAGAACGAAACGTAACATCACCCCCTTTTCAGGTTCAAGCCCCAGCTTGACCGTGCATGACCGCGAGGGGGTTTGTGCCAAGGGATCACATGTGGTGGATTACCTCTATCTCCTTGGCGTCTTCCTCCACCCAAGGGCCACGATAGAGCGTGGACCGCTCATTCTCGATGTGGTCGATTGCATGGGCACACTGGAGTCGAGCTACACACCTGTTCTGCTCTATCTCGATGCGCTCCAGCTTCATCTGTTCCATGGTGACCCAATGTTGTTGGGCTCGCCAACTGAGGGTCATGCACCGATAATGATGCACCTCGGCTATGAGTGGGAGGTCCTTCATGTGAAGGAGTGCCTGGTCGACTGAATCGACTAGTCCTGTGTTGGAGAGCAGGAACGTGAGGTTGTCGTTGGTGTAAGTAGGGGGAGCGGACTGTCCCTCAAAGTAGGGAGTGGCGTGTACTGGCTTGCCGTATTGTTGGTTGTTCCTGGCATGGAAGGCCAGGACGAAGGGGTTGGCAGTGAGGGTGAGCTGAGTATACCGGGCGGGCCAAAGGCACTCTTGAGTGTCTCGAATTTGGAATGGGATATAATGTACTCCCCTGTTGAACTGATATCCCCTGGGAGGGGGAGTCTCTGGCTGATCTTCAGCCTTCAACACATGTTCCTCCTCTTGATCGCGGTGAAGCATGGATTGAGGTGGCGCTGGTAGTGTGAGAGCTTCCCCAGTGGGTCCACATAGTGGGGGGGTTTCCAAGTGTGTCATGGTGAGATGGGTGGCGTAACACAAATACGGATGCATCTCGATGTGTTCAGCTGGGTTGTATGGATCCCCGCCTTCGTCAGGTCCCGGTGGCATTGCTGGTCGGCGGGGCACATAGCCCTGTTCATTGCCCGCTGGAGTAGGCGCTCTGGTGGGGACATAGTTGCTCCCAAGTCGGCTGGGCTGGTTGCTCTTGGAATAAAGAGTGGGGGATGGCGAAGGAACTCAGGATGACGTGGGGGAAGTAAGATGACTTCCTCGTTGGTGAAGGGAGAGGGTAGATGACAGGGGTGATGATGGTGTGGACTGTGTTTGGTAAGGAGCTGCCAGACTGGTATTGACGACATAGTGGAAGTGAACTGGAGAGGGAGAGCGCATGAGTAGCGGTGGTGTTACGATTTTTCCCTTCTCTTCTCTTGGACGCTTCCATTCCTCGCTTCTTACTCCCGTACCCCACCTTGATACGCCCATAACTCCTTATGCGCCCAACCGTTTCTGATGATCTCTTCGCTGCACGATACGCCTTTACGCCCCCTTCCTAGTATATCAAAGTTCACGGCGCTCCGGGCTCGGCTGACTCGCACATGACCCCGTGCAATCACCATGTTTCCTACTATAGTTGTACCTTTGTTCTACTTTTACTCAGAACCCACATATCGTGCCTTATGTTTGTTGTGTACAAACATCCTGTACTAGTATATAAGTTGCACGCTACCTAGCTTGTACGGTAGACTTGACTTCTTGTGTAATACCACATCGTTGTCAATCCACGAACGACCTTACGCTCGCCGTTTCGCTTGAGCACGACTTTGGTTCACCTTTTTGCTTGAACCCCAGAACTTCCCAACTATCACCTGCGTGTCTGAGGAGACCATGTGGTGCTTGTTCATCATCAAACTTGGTCTTAACCGACTAGCTCACATCCTGTTACCTCGGCCTGAGTGACTTGTGACATGCACACCGCACATAATGTTCCTGTGGTAACGTTACAGGTGGTAGTGGGAAAGGAGATGGGGATGTCTCTTGGGATTTCCCTATGCTTATATGTGCTTCGTGAGTGGGATTGGAATTTTTGAAGTTCTGAATCATATCATTGGCGAACATGTCATCCTTATCAACCCACTGGTTGTCCAAGTCCGGGTATCCCTTCCATTTGACCAAATACTGCAATTTGTGACTTCTGCCAAAACACCGAGAGTCTAGAATCTTCTCGACTTCATATTCTTCTTCGCCACCAACTAGATCCAGTGGTGGGTGCTGATAGTTGGGTCTGTGTGTGGGTGTTTCATGATAGGGCGTAAGGAGGTCCACATGGAACATTGGGTGGATCTGCCACTGCGTGGGAAGTTCTAATTGATAGTTGACTGTGGACATCACCTGAACAACCTTAAAGGGGCCATGTCTCCATGCTGCGAGTTTTGCAGTTGGTTGGTGAGTGCGTAAGTGGTGTCCTTCTAGCCACACCTGGTCTCCAATCTGGAATTTGGGCATATCTTTGGCCTTGATCCACCCCTGCTGCACTTTGATCATTAGTGACTGTGCGCGCTGTCAGAGTTCTTTGAACTGTTTGACCCTGAGTGCCACTTGTGGGATGGGGGATGGTTGATCCGTCCAGTTGGCATGGGGGTTATACCCCATAAGGAGCTGGAAAGGAGATTCCTTAGTCGTCTCACTGGGCCAATTGTTATGTGTGAACTCAGCCATCGGGAGGTAATGGATCCAATCGTCTCGTTGCTCATTGACCCAGAATCGTAGGTATTGTTCTAGCCATTGGTTGGTGCGTTCTGATTGTCCATCTGTACAGGGGTGATATGCCATGGAAATGTTTTGCTCAATGCCCAAGATCTTGCATAATTTGCATGTGAACTTTGATGCAAATCGTGGGTCTCTGTCACTGATTATCTTGCTGGGTAATCCAAATCGGGGGAAAATGTGTTTCACGTACAGGGCAGCCGTTCCTTCAGCTGATATTTCTTCTTAGCATGGGATGAACAGGGACATCTTTGTACAGTCATGATCCATTATCGTAAGGATCGTGTCGCAATCCTGTGCTACAGGGAACTTAGTGATGAAATCAAGCATGATAGTTTCAAACAGCATAGCTTCTGGTTTGGGGAATATTGGGCACAGTGGTGCTTTGATGGCCCTAGTGTTGACCTTGATCCTTTGACAGTCGGCACAACCCTTGACGTAGTCCATGACCTCTTGACGTAATCCAGGCCACCAGTAGTATCGTTCCACAAGCTTGATGGTGCGGCTGATTCTGGGATGTCCATATATGGGGGGGTCATGATGTGTTTTGATGATTTCCCACTTCTCATGGAGTCCCCCTGTGACTGCGTGTCTTCCATCTTTGTACCATGTGCCCTCAATTAGTTTGAGGCCATGTGGATCTACCCATGGGTGTATCTTGTCGGTGTTCTGTGCATATATCGGGTTGATCTTTTCCATTTCCTGTACTGATATTGTGGCATTGATTCAGAGCGGATCTTCGGTAGTATCCAGTAACATGGCTCTGATGAATACCTTGTCTGGCAGTACCATCACGTGCTCGTTATCGCCTTCACCTTGATCATAGTCGGGGTGTCTAGATAGGGCATCGGCTCTTCCATTTGCCATACCTTTGATATGGTGAATGTAACGTCTACCACGGACGTTGGCCTGACTTAGGCGTCGGTGTAACGTGGGTTCCCCTCGGGTCTGAAACGATGATTGTCCGGGCTGTCGGGGAAGACTGCAGGATGCCTCTGATAGGCCCCAAGGTGGTCGCGGTATGTATAGAGAGGGAGGTTGAGAGGTACGTTTGGGGGAATAGCAGGGACTTTATGGATATACCTCCAGCTGGGGTGATCGACAATGTAATAGCTCTTGTAGGGTCTTGCGACTCGGGAGTTGAGGTATTCGAAGACGAGATGACACGTGGTACCTTTGGGGTAACTGACGGTCGGCGTATCCACCATTCACAAGGGAACTGGGGAGTAGAGGTCACAGGGATCCCTTCTTGGTCTAAGGGATATGCCGGAGCTAGTTCACTTAAGGACCTCCTCGAGTCCTTAGCACAATAGACGAGTAGAGGAAGTGGTATTCGAAGAAGACCAAGATGGGGATCCTGGTCCGTAGTACTATGGGCTTAAGTACATGTACGGAAGCCAATTCTAGCTCCGCTCGAACTTGTATGTAGCCAGTAGCGTAAGTAGCGTAAATCCTAGGACAGGGATCCTAGGAATCAGTCATCCACAATGTAATACTGGTATTGTACAACAATAGAACTCAGGGAGAAGCGCATGAGACGTATCACGTACAACAATAGGGAACATCAGTCAGCTGAAACACAAGGTAGTAAGATCCGAAGTCCATGACACATTACTCCTGACATACCAGGTCATCACAAGTACGTCAGAGTCCACAACCGGGCCGGGCAGTCCGAGAACGAAACGTAACAGTGAATCTCGATGTCATATTCAGAGAGTTCAAGTACTTCCCGAGCTACTTGGCAGCTTATCTTTTGTGGGGAGCGCCAGTATTGTAGGTTCATGTGGTCCGAGAAGACTTTGATCTTGTGTGGAGATCCTGTGAGGTAGTGACACCAGTTTCTGAGTGCTTTTATGATTGCCAATAGTTCTAGGTCATAGATGTCGTAGTTCCATTCCGCAGCGCTTAGCATGTTGGAGTAGTATGTGATTGGGTGTCTCTTGCCATCTTCTTTGCGCTGGAGTAACACTGTGTTGATAAGTGACCTGTGCGCACTTAGTGGCTCTATGGACATATCAGATAACGGACTGCTATAGATTAGATATACAGGACTTATGTAGATTAGATGTATGATCATCACAATCTCGGACCTTTACTTTATCTATGACATCACTGTACAATGACATCACATGGACTACTCTGGACTTGTTATTGTACTATGCTTTTGGACTATGCTTTTGTTATATCTTTATTGTGATGTCACTATGATATCATCCTTGTTCTGGATTCTCTATTGTACTTATTGTTTAAGTACTTCCCTTTGTTCTGACCCACTCATTGTTCCGGGTCTTATTCTGTCTATTGTATAAACGCCCTTATTGTACAAGTGCGTCATTGTCCCTAGACTGTATAAGTAGTGTACCATGTACGCCCTGATAGCCCCAGTTCTCACTCTGTGCTATCAGGTATGTTTCCTACTCTTGTAATACCACCCAGTTCTCACTCTGTGCTATCAGACATCTATAAGCTTACTCTGCAAGATCTCTGCTTCCCTGTGCCTCACATATCTCACCACAGTATCCTCTGATTCACTGTGAGTATGCGTCTCCACCTATGCTGTTCATCACACTGCTCCTACTGCAAATCCTGATGCATCTACTTCTAACTCGAACTGGTCTTCCAAGTTTGCATGTGCGAGTACCGGTTCTTCTGTGACAAGTTTCTTGATTTTATCAAACACTTCTTGTTCTGCCATTGTCCATGTCCATTCAGTGTCTTTGCGTGTGAGTCTGTTGAGGGGTCGTGCATAGGTGGCAAAATTTCGAATGAAAGCACAGTAGAAGTTACAAAAGCCTAGGAAGGATCACACCTGTTTGACGTTTTTGGGGGTAGGCCAGTCTTTTGTAGGGTTGAGTGCGAGTATGAGAGTGTCGTCCCAAGGGGAAGACGTAGACAAAGGAGATGAGATAAGTAGGAGCGCGGGAATGCTGAGCTGGGATTGGCGCGGGTGCGATGTGCAGATCAACGTTCTCACTGAAATCGGGCAATGGGTTTCGGGAACGGCAAGTGAGGTGAAATAGAAAGATGGGCAGATTCTGTTGTTGCTTCTGAGACACGAGAGCCGAGGTTATATACATGGGGGATGAGCCACAGGACACAGAGTGAGACAATAGAAATACAGGAGGAATACAGTAGACGCAGACACAAACGGAATACAATGGACGAACATGAACATGGCAGCCGGGAACTGGGTATCGAGGCCGATGTGGCCGAGTCGTCGTGAACGCGCCGAGTGTGGCCGTTTGGCGGTGTTGCGCACGCAGCACATGTGTGGACCTTACACCAGCCGGGGGGCCAAAATTTTGACCGTCCTCGGTCAATCCTCATCGTGATCCAATCCTTCAACATCTTCATCAGCAAAAACGCGCGCAAGGTCGCTCCGGTCGACTAGGCGAGTCACCGGGATGGACGTGCGGGAGCGGGCGTGGTAAGGAACCAAACGGAAGGCAGCAAAGCGGAGGTTGGAGATGGCGCCATCGAGCTCGGCGAGCCGATATGAACCGTTCTGGGTGCGCCGTACGACAACCATTGGGCCGATGTAGCGCGGCTTCGCTTTGCGGCCTAAATCCGTCTCGATGCTTGAGTTCCGGACAAGGACAAGGGCTCCAGGTTGGAAGTCGAAGTCGCGAATAGTATTTTCGTACTGCCGCTCGAACTGTCGGACTGACTCAAAACGGCTTTTGAGCACGTTGGAATGGACCGCGGCGAGATCGTCTTCACGCCTCTGAAGCTGGCGGATCCGCGTTGCGACGAGTTCGGCTGTGGACAGGGGGTTAGCGAGGTTCGGGACAAGGAAAGTGGCAAGGGTTATGTCGAATGGGAGCACGGGCTCGACTCCATGGGCCATGTAGAACGGAGAGTGGCCGGTCGACTTGCGCGTCGTGGCTCGGTCGGCCCAAAACGCGTATGGCGCTACCGATGGCCACTTCGCGATGTCGCCTTCGCACGTCTTGACGATCGCATCACGGATGGTGCGGTGTTGCCGTTCGACAATACCGTTTGCGCGTGAGTTGTAGGCCGAAATTCGGATGTGCCGAATACCGTAGCGCTTCGCGAGCCAGTCGAGCGCAGCAACATAGGCCGTTCCATTGTCAGTCACGATTTCTTCGACGGCTCCCCATCGGCACAGAATCTCTTCGAAGAGAAACGCGCCGAGGGTGCGTCCAGTCTCGGTACGGAGAGCTCGCCATTCGGGCCACGCAGTGAGCGAGCAGCGGGCTTGAATGAGGTACCGAAAACCGGCCGCACGAGGCAAGAGCATCGTGTCAACGTAGGCCTTGCGGAAGAGGGGTGCCGGCGCGGCAACGGTGGGCGGGATCCGGACTTTGGTCGTCTGGTGGATCTGGCACTCGTGGCAAGTCTTGATGTACCACCTAACGTCGTCAGCTAGCGAGGGCCACCAGAAACGGTCAAGGAGGGCACGTAGCGTGGAATAAAATCCCCTATGTCCGAGCTTATCATGCGCATCACGGGTGACGGAGTGACGCTGTAATGCCTGTATAATCACCAACTGGTGCCATCCCTGTGTGTGTCGTCTCCAGAGCCGCCCGTCGTACACGAGGAACTGTCGGGATCGTTGGCGCAAACGGTCCAGCTCCTCGGTGGTGCGTCCGTCGGGTTGTTTGCCGTTCGCGAGGAACTTGAGGATGTCAGGCAGTTCGTTGTTGCGGGCACGGGCTCTCTCTGATGGGGACGGGAAGGTCAGCTCGTCGCACAGTGAACCTACCCCTTCGGTGGCCTGAATAACTTTCGCCATGCTGTTGGGGCGTGCTGAACGGCGCTCATTCCAAGTGTCGAGCCATATGCCGAGGGAGAGCACGTCATCAACCCACTCTTCTGGGTCACCTTCATCCTCATCTTCGCCGGGGATGGGCTCACGCCTTGAAAGACCATCAGGGCCTTGGTGCTTTTCGGCAGGGACATGAACTAGCTTGAAGTCAAACAAAAGAATGGCTGCAATCCAGCGATTGATGGCGGCATTCGGCTGGACGTCGGGGTTACTGAGCATCCCACGGACGTACTGCGCATCCATCTCTACGACAAGGTTAGCAATCCCTATGACGTGCATGCGGAGAGCTCGAAGAGTGCGGAATAAACCGTAAAGTTCGATCTTGGGCTGGGAGTAACAGCTCTCGCGTTCGTTCCAGCCAATGGAGCCGAAACGCGACGGGCGGCGTTGACCATCCTCACAGTCTTGCGAAAGAATCCAACCGACGGCTCGGAATGATGAGTCAACAGCCAGGTAAACCTTTCGGTCCGACTTGTAGTCAATGGGGATGAGTGCCGGGGAAGTGATGATGGCGGTTTTGAGCTGCTCCATAGCACGGTCATGCTCGTCCTGCCAAACGAAGTCAGCGTCTTTTCGTGTGAGATCAACGAGAGGCCTGGCTATGGAGGAAAAGTCCTTTATCCATATGCGCATGGTTCCCGCAGTTCCGAGGAATGCGCGGACGTCGGAGACGGTCTTGCATGGGGGCCATGTGCGAACTTTCGCCACCTTTGAGTCATCGGGGACGCGTCCTTCGTACGTGCACTTGTGGCCTAAGACAATGACTTCGGGGACTGCTAAGAAGACCTTCTTCGCTGAGATGGTAGCGCCGGCGTGACCCAATCGATGCATAACCCGATGAACGTCGCTGAGATGTTCCCACACAAAACGACGGATGCTGGGGTTGTCAGGTATTGTTTCGTATCCCCCATCTGGGGTCTCATAGCGTGAAGGCGGGCCCTTGACCGCGGTATCGTCGTGGAAAATGGCGATGGCATTCGTCGAACCCTGCAGGAGGGTCGTGTTGCGAAGGGCGCCGAGCGGGGACTGGAAGCTCGTGAGATCTCTGGAGGCAACATCGAGGGTCCGATGGTCGTAGCCAACTAGAAGGTCAAGCATAGAGTAACAAGAACATGCCGCTAAGCCCTCGACAAACTGGTCGACGAATGGTGGGACCGCTGCGTTGCGAATTGTAACAGCATTGAGGGGCTGTAGATCGTGCACAAGCCGGAGTGAACCATTTTTCTTTGGGACACAAAACCAGCGAGAACGGTACGAGGCGTCTGAGGGCTCATACACACCGGCTGCGATCTTTTCCTTGAACATCTCGATGACCTTGTCGAGCAGGCCAGTCGGAATCGGGATGTTCTTGTGGACCCAGGGGGTGTGGGCAATCGTCGGGATCTTGATGGGCGAAAAGTAATCGTCCCGGAATCGCCCTCGCTCGGCTTCTGACCACGCAAGTGCCTTCTCATTCACCTTGAGGACGTGCGCTGCAAGCTTCACCTCGTCGGGCCAGAGAAAGTTGGACCTGTTGAGTTCGAGGGCTTCTAAGCGCTCTTGCATGAGGCGAACTCCTGGTGTGAACTCGGGAGGGTGGGTCGGGAGCATGGGAAGAGAGAGGAGGGGGTCTTCAGGACGGCGCCTGACGATGCGAAAATCCTCGGGGAGGGATGCCATGACCGGGTGGACTTTCCTGGCAGCCTTTTTGTATGCTAGGACTGCAACAGGCGAGTCAGACGTGGGCAGGGAATCGGGTGAAAGGGAGAAATGGGGGGAAGCAACGTAGCGTTCTAGCGCCTCCATGCGCGGGGGCTCGGGTTGGACCTGGCAGGCGAGGGCTGTGACAAAGCCAACTTCTGCGGTTCGGCGAGCTCGGGAAGGGACGGCGACGGAGCGCGAAGGGTCCGCAGGGTCGCGGATGGACACATCAACGCGGTCAGGGTGGTCCTCGAGTCGGCACAGCAGGAGGTGGTGGAATGGGCGGCCGAGGAGCAGGCGGAAGGGCGCTGTTCGAACGACATGAGCGTGAATTGTGAAGGAGACATCACCAATGCGCATATCCAAGTCCTCCGCACATCCCACTGTGCGAGACGTGCTGCCGTCTGCGCCTTCCATGCACAATGTGCGCTGCGTGTTGATCCTTGCGCCAACCTCATTTGCCAAGTCTTCACGAATGACGACTATTTGAGAGCCCTGATCAAGGACGCCGGCCTCAGTGCTGTGGTTGTTCACCAGTATGTCAATTTCTCGAAGAGGAAGTGAGAACTCAGCCTCTCGTTTGGTCGCGAGCTCAAGCACCGAGACTGGGTCCATGGCATCGTCGTCTACCTGCTCAAACGAAGCTGTCTCGATGCGGCGGGGCTTGAGACGCTCTATGAGCTCCTTGCGAACAGGGGGGCTAGCCGCGAGGATGTGCGCTGGCGTGACCTTGTCAAGCTTGCCTTCGAGGATCCAGCCTAGGAGCTCCTTGGTGAGGGCCTGGTCCTCTACGCTTGCTTGGTACCGGTACTGGGGAATGCGGTTGGTGGGGGTCAATGGCGCAGCTGGGACAGGGGGCGGGGAGGGTGCTTTCCCAGGAGGCGCTGCTGACACTTTTGAGGGCCTGGAGTCCTTCTTCTTCGTCGCGAAAACCTCGTACATGTCATACAGTTCCGTTGTGTACCCGTGATCACCATTGTCTGTGTCTGGGTCAGCCTCCTCTGTGATGTACGCACCAGTTGGGACCACGGGCTCTGGGACGATCTCAAAACTGTAGCTTGTGTGAGGTGGTGCATCACGCTGGGTGGCCGGTGTGGTGCTGTCACTGGCAGGTGGCTTGTTAGCGCTTAGCCAGGCGTCAACACTCGCCTGCAGTCCCAGTCCGCGACCATCGTTCGGGATAGGCTGGCCAGTAGGAAGGAACAGCCGGTTGTCGACAATCTTGACGCGACCAGTGTCGACGTATTCCTCAGCAGCAGGGCAGCCATGGACACGATGTCCAAGCATGCCACAGAAGGCACAGCCGCGGGTTCGTGCACTATTCCTGTCGCTAAAGAAAATATCTTTGTCAGCGACTGCAGGAGTGGAGGAAGAAGTGGAAGGTGTGGAGGCTCGCTGGGCCCATGGCTGGCGGGGCGGGGCAGGGGGTGACTGATAGGCAACCATGGCCGGTGCGGAGGGAACTTGGGCTGGGAAGAGCTCTGGCTTCGGGAGGTGTTGCACAATGTTCGGAAAGCGCTCCTGGCACTGTGAGTAAAGGACGAGATAAGAAGGTTCATGAACGGAAAGGCCTTTCAATTTTGCAACCAGTGCGACAGGGTCCTCCTCGTCCTTGTACTGCGCTTGAGCTGAGCTTGGCTCCTTGAAGCGGATGCTCTGAGTCTTGTAAGTTGAGCATTTCGGAGGGGTGGGGTCATCATCCTCCTCTGACCCGGAGTCGGAGTCGGAGTCACGCGCTGTGGGCTTGGATGTGTGCTTGTCACCGAATAGGCGTTGGATGAGTTTGTCGGGGTCCTCTTGACGGGTCTTTGAGCAGCCGCGTAGGTCATTGCGAACTCGACACTGTAGCGGCTTGTGGAACCGGTCACTGGCAAAGTAGTGACGCGCAGCCGAAAGGACGTCCTGGGCATCGAATGGCTGGTTCACTGGGTGGTGTGGGTTGATATTAAATACCTGGTCGGCCAGGATGTCTTGATCATCTGCATGGAACCCCTTGAAGAACTCTGCATGGAAGTCATCATCCGTAAGCTTATTGTCTCGGAGCAGAGGAGCAGCGATAGTCAGGAAGTTCCGATAGTATTTCAAGACCTCAATCTTGTCCCGAATGCGAGTCCTCGCTGAGAGTTCGACGAACTGGGTGAGGCCCTGACGTGTGCATCGCGTGCGTGCTGCAATGTCGGGGTAGAGCTCCTCGAGTTGTGCTCGGAAGTGGCGCCATCGCCCATTGAGGTAACCTGGCAGAGTCATCCAAAGGTTCTGCATGGAGCGGGGCACGTAGCGTAGAATCGTTTCCACTTTCTGCCTCTCTGACAGCCCATTTCCATCTGCGAGGTCCTCGTATTCACGCAGGAACTCCACTAGAATCTCGTCATCTTGACCTGAGAAGCGGGGTGCACGTTGTGATCGTGCTGCTGGCATAGCAGCCAAACCTGAGGGGGTGCCGTGAGACATTGCAGTAACAGGGAAGGAGGGGAAAGAAGTAGTATTATAGCGGGCCCGATGACCACTGGGGGGAGATGATACTCGGGGACGGGAGAGGGCAGGCATGTGCCGGGGGAGGTATGCTGATGAGCTAACTAGTGGGGCTGTTTGTGAGGGCTGTGGCACTGGGGCGACTTCTTCAGGCAGCCAGGTCCGGGCAAGGAGGCCTCGGACTTGGGTGTTGAATTCTTCCTGAGGTAGACCCTGGGAGAGCAGGTCTTCTACATGGGCGTTGAATTCTGTCCGGGAGAGGAGAGGCAGTTGGGGAGGTGAAGGTGATCGGGGGCGATCAAAGCCAAGATGAGCGTAGATGCGATCGCGGGCACGTGAGATGGATGAGTCAGAATCGTCAGAGGTGGAGTGAGCGGAGAGGGCTCGGGTGGCAGAACGGGTGGGGGAGGTGGCTTGAGCAGGTGCCTGAGAGGTGGATTGGGTAGGGGGGTCAGCAGCTTGGGTGGGAGCCTGAGAGGCAGATTGGGTAGGGGGGTTGGCAGCTTGGGCGGGAGCCTGAGAGGCGGATTGGGTAGGGGGGTCGGTATTTTCCATACTGTGGGATCGGGTGAGGAATCTTCCAAAGTGATCGTGTGGTTGTGGTTGCCGGGACTTCCTCGGTGGCATGCAAGATGTTGCTTTTAGGGCAACTGGACTTTAGACAGTCACGAAGTGAAAGCGAGCAAAGTGAGATGAAATTGAGGGAATGTCTACTGACTTCCCCTCGCGGTGGGCTCCAGATGTAGGGTTGAGTGCGAGTATGAGAGTGTCGTCCCAAGGGGAAGACGTAGACAAAGGAGATGAGATAAGTAGGAGCGCGGGAATGCTGAGCTGGGATTGGCGCGGGTGCGATGTGCAGATCAACGTTCTCACTGAAATCGGGCAATGGGTTTCGGGAACGGCAAGTGAGGTGAAATAGAAAGATGGGCAGATTCTGTTGTTGCTTCTGAGACACGAGAGCCGAGGTTATATACATGGGGGATGAGCCACAGGACACAGAGTGAGACAATAGAAATACAGGAGGAATACAGTAGACGCAGACACAAACGGAATACAATGGACGAACATGAACATGGCAGCCAGGAACTGGGTATCGAGGCCGATGTGGCCGAGTCGTCATGAACGCGCCGAGTGTGGCCGTTTGGCGGTGTTGCGCACGCAGCGCATGTGTGGACCTTACACTTTAATGCCAGAAATTTTGACGGGGTCCATGCGAGTCACCCCCTTTTCAATGATTACCCCCAGGTAATCGAGGCTAGGAGCATGGAAGATGCATTTTTCCAGTTTGAGGAAGAGGTTGTTTTGTTCCAGTAGATCCAATACGTCATGTACCGCATTGATGTGTGCTTGTTCATTGGACCGTGTTGCGATGCCAATGTCGTCCATGTATACCCTGATGATCGTTCCCTTTGTTTCATGATAGGCGATGAGATCTTTACAGATCTCGTTCATCATAGTTTGGAAGGTAGCCGGAGAGTTTGTTAGTCCAAAGAACATTACCGTAGGTTCGAAAAGTCCATAGCACATTTTGAATGCAGCTTTTTCCTGATCTCCCTCTTTGATGTGTACATTGTTATACCCCCAACAGATGTCGAGTTTGGTGAATATAAACACTCCGCTGAGGTCCGCAATGAGCTCGGGTATGAGGGGAAGTGGATACTGATTGCGTATGGTCCATTTGTTGATATTCCGATAGTCCTGTACAGGGCGTAGTTTTCCATCCTTCTTTTTGATGAAGAAAAAGGAGGATGTGTATGGGGATTTTGACAGTCTGATATATCCTTTTGCCAGTTGTTCATCCAGGAATTCTTTGAGGGCTTTATCTTCCGCTGGGCTCATTGGGTAGACTTTACAGTCTATTGCGTCAGGTGCGTCCGGTTTGAATTTGATAGCGTGGTCCCATGGTTTGGAGAGCAGGAAGTGATGAGATTCTTCTTCGCTGAAGATTTTGACGTGTCGTTTGTATTCTTCTGGGACGGCCTTCTTCTCCTTGTATTGTTGAGCTTCAATGGCCAGCTCTGTTGAGGTGGTGGCTCGAAGTCGTGCGGCTTCTGGATCGCATTCCTGCCGAAGTTCTTCCTCTACTTGTTGTTTGTCGGGCATCCCTAGTACTTTCTGAAGTACAAGTCAGGCAATGACAGGGTCTATGCGTGGTTTGGTGGGATTGATGGTGCGAAGTACGACAGGATACTCAGCTTCGTTTAATGTGGTGGATGCCCATTGAATGTTGGGTTGGAAAGTGGCCAACCAGGGATATCCTAGGATAAGATAATGTCTTCTCCTCCCACGTCAGTGACGAGGAACCTCATGTCTTTCTTGATGCTTTTGGTTTCGACTTCAAGATCCACGCAATGAGTTATCTTGCCTCCTTTGTTATGCGTGCTGTCAATATTCCAGATCTTTTGATGACAGTCTAATTCCTTGAGGCCTAGCCTCATTCTTCTTGCAAAATCCGGGTGGATAAAGTTGTTAGTGGCTCTGGAGTCCACTAAAGCTTGTTTGTCGGCCATGGTGTAACTTGCACGTAATGAAACTGGAACATGCATAGATTGATAGCATGTTATGAACACAGAGTTACAGCATAATGCCCTCACCCAGGCCATCGGGTTCAGGCGCTTTGAAAATCCTCCTGACTCATCAAGTCTCTCATCACCAGTGCCTTCGCCTCTTCGTCCAGTGATCGGACTCCGTTTATCCAGCTGGTAGCCTGGTCTTGTGGCATATCAGTGGTGGTGCGGGCGCCTCGGCTGCTGCCATTATTGTCATCAAATTGTATTAGCGGCTCTTCGGTGACGCTCTGGACTTCTTCTATGAAGGCGCTGCGTCCTTGGCGCGGCTGCCAGTTCTGATTGTTGCGTGGGTGGCGTGGCTGGAGACAATTGCGTAAGAAGTGACCCAGTTTGTTACAGTTGTAACAAATGACGTCCTTAGCGTTAATGACTCCTCTGCCCTGTGGGCGTCCTCCTCCTCCTCCTTGAGGGGTGTATGGCAGGCACATGTAGTCGATCTCTTCGGATCCGGCAAGTCGGGCGCGGACCCTGCCCGGCATGGTATCCATGGTGTCAGGGTGGTTGCAGAACAACTGCCACCCCTGACGAGGTTGCTGTGGGAAATTGGGCGCATTGAAGGTCCTCAGGGATGTATTTCCTTGTTTTCCAGGTCCTCCAAGGGGTTTGCGTCCTCCAAGTCGGGTCTGGAGGTGCATCCATTTGCGTTGTTGCTCAAGTACTGCCATCTTCCACTGACTATAGGTGTTGGGGCTGTGGAAGTTGTAGGCATTCTTGTAGAGTTCTACAGGGAGGCCACTGGTGAATTTATCGAGTACTAGGGAGTCGTCAAATTGATACCCAGCTTCGTGTACAGCCTTTTCAAATTTGGCCACATAAGTGTCAATATCTTGCCCTTCCATATGGAATCCCTTCTGGAGATCTTGTTGGGCACGTTCCTTTTCCAAGGTGTCAGCAAAGGTATTCTTGAATCCGAGTTCAACAGCTTGCCAGATCCAGTCGTCGTAAGGACTGTGCTTGGCCTTGTATCCCTTGACCCACTTGGTGGTCGACAGGACCCACTCATTGACGTGTTCTCCCTGTATGTAAGTGGGAAATATGAGTGCTTTGCGGTAGGGGAGTGTGAAGGCCAGGTTGTCAAAGTTCATTTCGACGAATAGTTCCCATTGGGTCAGGAACTGCTGGACTTTGGTGTGGTCTCCTGTGAATATGAGGGGTTCTTTGCCCATGAATTTCTCAGGGCGACTTCCAATGGAGACATTTGGTCCCGTGAATAGGGGTCCTCCGCTGTCGTCTCCTCCATCTCCTCCTCCTCCGCTTGCTGGAGGATCATTGCCGGGAGGTCCGCCACGGCTGATGCGTGCAGGTTCCTCAAATGTGAGGGGTTGCTCAGTGACAGTAGTGGTCATGTTGGTGGGAATCAACTCAGCTAATAGTTCCAACCGTTGTTCTTCTTCTTCTGCTTGGGCTTCGAGGATGCGAATTTCCTTGGGGTTACTTGCTAGTGACGGGGAGGGTGCTGGTGTCTTGGGTGTAGGAGATCGAACAGGTTCTTCGGTTTCACCATCGATGGGTCCCCACTGATCTCTTGTGGTAATGCTGCTTTGTAAGATGTTGAGGCCAAGACTGGCGGTTGCAGGTCGTACTACTTGAAGTTTTCCATGAAGTTTATCCCACTTGATCTCTGTCCAACAGAGGTTTTCAAAGTTGAACTCTATGGGGATTAAACTGGTGGTGTTGTTGCGATGGTTATAAGGGACCACATATCCTGGGTCTCCTTTCTCTGTCTGCCAAAAGGCTGCTCCTAGGAATTTCTTTGGAACATTACGTTCTCCTCTTCTATCAATGTGATACGGTCGGAATGGTACCCAAAGGTCTCTGGTCGTAATCGTTGCGGAAGCCACGTTAAAGGATTTTGGTCTTAATGTAACATCTACCATGGACGTTTGCCTGACTTAGGCATTCAAGTGACGTGGGTTCCCTTGGGGGTAGTAGCAGTGGTTCACGGAGTCTTCAGGGAAGATGGCAGGATGCCTACAATAGGTGCTGGTAGAATTGCAGTAAGTATAGAGGGGAAAACCTAATGGGATATTGGGCGGTGGGGCTCGGACACTCCTAACAAATCTCCAATGAGGGTTGTTGAGGATGTGATAACACTTGAAGGGTCTGGCGGTTCAGGAGTTGAGATATTCGAAGATGAGATGACACGTGGTATTTGGAGGGTAAGTCATGGTCGGGCTGTCCACCATCCACGAGGAGTTGGAATGGGGAATAAGGTCACGGGGATCCCCTTGGTCTTAGGGATATGCCGGAGCTAGTTCACTAAGGGACGCTGGGCCCTTGTATAGACAAGAGGATGAGGGTGGTATTCAAAGAAGACCAAGATGGGGATCCTGGCCTGTACTACTACAAGTTTAAATACACCTAAGGGAGCCAGTTCTAGCTCCACTCGAATGTGTAAGTAGCCAATAGCGTAAGTAGCGTAAACCCTAGTACAGCGATCCTAGGAATCAGTCATCTGTATCGTAATATCGTTCATGTACAACAATAACGAGCATCAGTCAGCATAGTAAGACACATCACATACAATGATAGAAGTCATCAGTCAGCAGAACATGAGGCGGTTAGATCCAAAGTCCATGACACATTACTCCTGACATGTCATGTTACGTTTCGTTCTCGGACTGCCCGGCCTGGCTGTGGACTCTGACGTATTCGCGATGACTCGGTATGTCAGTAGTAATGTGTCATGGACTTCGGATCTTGTTGCCTTGTGCCTCGGCTGACTGATGATTCCTATTGTTGTACGTGATGTGTCTTATGCGTTCATCTCCGAGCTCCATTGTTGTACGATACTGGTATTACGTTGTGGATGACTGATTCCTAGGATCCCCGTCCTAGGATTTACAATACTTATGCTATTGGCTGCATACAAGTTCGAGCGGAGCCAGAACTGACTCCCTTACATGTATTTAAGCTCGTAGTAGTACAGACCGGGATCCCTATCTTGGTCTTCTTCAAATACCACCACTTCTATTCATCTATCGTGCTAAGGACTCGCGATGGTCCTTAAGTGAACTAGCTCTGGTATATCCCTTAAGACCAAGAAGGGATCCCTGTGGCCTCTACTCCCCAGTTCCCTCGTGAATGGTGGATACGCTGACCGTCAGTTACCCAGAAGGTACCACGTGTCACCTAGTCTTTGAATACCTCAACTCTCGAGTTGCAAGACCCTACAAGAGCTACTACATCGTTGACCATCCTAGTTGGAGGTTTATTTGTAAAGTCCCAGCTGTTCCCCCAAACGTACCCCTCGACCTCCCCCTGTACACTTACCGCAACCATCTCGGAGCCTATCAGCGACATCCCGCAGTCTTTCCCGACAGCCCAGACAACCATTGTTTCCGACCAGAAGGGAACCCACGTCACACCGAAGCCTAAGTCAGGCAAGCGTCCGTGGTAGACGTTACATTAAGACCAAGATCCTTCAACGTGGCTTCCACAGCAGTAACAACCAGAGATCTTTGGATCCCATTCCGACCGTATCACATCGACAGAAGAGGGGAACGCAACGTCCCTAAGCAATACCTCAAAGGAGTGTTTTGGCAGACTGAACAAGGAGACCCAGGCTACGTTGTCTCCTACACTTACAAAGACGGTACTACAGGACTCATCCCTGTAGAATTCAACTTCGAACACACCTGTTGGATGGAACTCAAGTGGGACGCGCTCCACTACAAACTACAAGTCGTCCGACCTGCAGGCTCAAGCCTCCACCTTGACATCCTACAAAGCAAAGTCAGTACAAGAGACCAGTGGGGTCCACTTGATGGGCAAGAAGAAGAACCCGTTCGATCACCTACACCTAAGACACCCGCACCTTCCCCATCACTTGTGAGCAACCCCGAGGAAATTCGTATCCTCGAAGCACAAGCAGAAGAAGAAGAACTACAGTTGGGATTAATAGCTGAGTCTATCCCCACAGACATGACGACCACTATTACCGAGCAACCTACTACCTTTCAGGAACCCGCATGCATCAGTCACGGAGAAGGACCCCCGCCGGGAGGATCTGGAGGAGGAGGAGGAGATGACGGAGGAGGAGACCCTGGAGGACCCCTCTTTATGGGACCAAACGTATCAGCTGGAACCAAGCCCGAGAAGTTCATGGGCAAAGAACCCCTGGTATTTACCGGAGATCGCACCAAAGTTCAGCAATTCCTCACTCAATGGGAACTATTTGTCGAAACCAACTATGATAACCCTGCGTTCACTCTCCCTTACCGCAAAGCGCTGATTTTCCTCACTTACATCCAAGGAGATCACGTCAACAAATGGGTCTTGTCCACTACCAAATGGGTCAAGGTGTATAAGGCCAAACACGGGCCATACGACAAATGGATCTGGGAAGCCATCGAATTGGGTTTCCGCAACACCTTCGCCGACACCCTTGAAAGGGAGCGCGCTCAGCAAGACCTCCAGAAAGGATTCCGAATGGAGGGACAAGACATCGATTCCTACATTGCCAAATTCGAAAAGGCAGTACGGGAGGCCGGATATTGCTTCGACGACTCCCTAGTCCTCAACAAATTTACCAGTGGACTCCTGGTGGAACTTTACAAGAATGCCTACAACTTCCACAGTCCCAACACCTACGCCCAGTGGAAGGTGGCCGTCCTAGAACAACAACGCAAGTGGATGCATCTGCAGACGCGTTTGGGGGGACGTAAACCCCCGGGACCCGGTAAGCCGAGCAATACTTCTCTCAGAACTTTCAACGCTCCAAATCGTCCTCAGCAACCCTGTCAAGGATGGCAAGCATTCCGGAACCACCCGGATGCCATGGATACTACCCCAGGACGAATCTGCGCTCGCCTCGCAGGATCAGAAGAAATCGACTACGCGAAATCGCCCTATACCCAGCAAGGAGGGCGCCCCCAAGGAAAAGGGATTGTAGACATGAAGAACATTAACTGCTACAACTGCGGAAAGCTTGGACACATGTCCTGCAACTGCCTCCAACCGCGTCGCCCGCGCACCAACCAAAACTGGCAACCCCGCCAGGGACGCGGCGTGTTCATCGAGGAAGTCCAGAGCGTCCAAGAGGAGCCTCTGATCCAGTTTGAAGACGACAGCGGCAGTAGCCACGGCGCCCACGCCACCACTGAAACGCCGCAAGAACGGGCGACCAGCTGGATAAACGGAGTTCGAAACCTTGACGAAGAAGCCAGGGATTTGGTAGTCCGGGACCTAATGGGGCGAGAGGATTTTCAAAGCGCCTGAACCCGACGGCCTGGGTGAGGGCATTACGGTGTAACTCTGTATTCATAACGCGCTATCAATCTATGCATGTTCCAGTTTCATTGCGCGCAAGTTACGCCATGGCCGACAAATGAGCATTAGTGGACTCCGGAGCCACCAACAATTTCATCCATCCGGACTTCGCCAAACGAATGAGGCTAGGCCTCAAAGAACTAGACCGTCATCGAAAGATCTGGAATATTGATGGCACGCATAACAAAGGGGGCAAGATAACCCATTGTGTGGATCTAGAAATCGAAACCAAAGGGATCAAAAAGGATATGAGATTCCTCGTCACCGACGTAGGAGGAGAAGACATCATCCTCGGATACCCCTGGTTGGCTACATTCCAACCGGATATTCAATGGGCATCTGCCACCCTTAACGAAGCTGAGTACCCAGTAGTACTCCACACTATCAATCCCACCAAACCCCGCATAGACCCCGTCATTGCTCTACTAGTAGTGCAGAAACTGCTCGGAGTACCCAACAAGCAATGCATCGAGGAACAATTGCGACAGGAATGTGACTTAGAAGTAACGCGATTACGGGCCACTACATCCACCGAACTGGCAATAGAAGCACAACAGTACACGGAAAAGAAAGCCATCCCGGAAGAATACAAGCGACACGTCAAAATCTTTAACAAAGAAGAGTCCCATCGCTTCCCCCTTTCCAAACCATGGGATCACGCCATCGAATTCAAGCCAGACGCCCCAGACACTATTGACTGCAAGGTATATCCAATGAGCCAAGCAGAGGATAAAGCATTGAAGGAATGGATCGACAAACAACTGGCTAAGGGATACATCAGACCCTCTAAATCCCCGTACGCATCATCCTTCTTTTTCATTAAAAAGAAGGACGGAAAACTACGCCCAGTACAGGACTATCGGAATATTAACAAATGGACCATACGCAACCAATACCCCCTCCCACTCATACCGGAACTCATCGCCGACCTCAGCGGAGCATTCATATTTACCAAACTCGACATCCGTTGGGGGTACAACAACGTGCATATCAAAGAAGGAGATCAGGAGAAAGCTGCGTTCAAAACACGTTACGGACTTTTCGAACCAACGGTGATGTTCTTCAGACTAACAAACTCCCCGGCAACCTTCCAAACAATGATGAACGAAATATGCAAAGACCTTATTGCGTATCACGAGACAAAAGGGACGATCATCAGGGTATACATGGACGACATTGGCATTGCCACCAGGACCAATGAGCAAGCACATATCGACGCAGTACACGACATCCTGGATCTACTGGAACAAAACGACCTCTTTCTCAAACCAGAAAAATGCATCTTCCACGCCCCGAGCATCGATTACCTGGGGGTAATCATTGAAAAGGGGGTGACTCGAATGGACCCTGTCAAAATTTCCGGCATCAAAGACTGGCCCACCCCAAAGAACATCAAACAGGTGCAATCATTCCTAGGTTTCTGCAACTTCTACTGCGCTTTCATTCGAAATTTTGCCACCTACACACGACCCCTCAACAAACTCACGCGCAAAGACACCGAATGGACATGGACAATCACAGAACAAGAAGCCTTCAACAAAATCAAGAACCTTGTCACGGAAGAACCAGTACTTGCGCACGCCAACCTGGAAGACCAATTCGAACTGGAGGTAGACACATCGGGATTCGCAGTAGGAGCAGTATTACTCCAGCACAAAGAAGACGGTAAAAGACACCCTATTGCATATTACTCAAACACTCTCAGTGCAGCGGAACGAAATTACGACATCTACAACCTAGAACTCCTGGCAATTGTCAAAGCACTCCGGAACTGGCGCCACTACCTGGCAGGATCTCCGCACAAGATCAAAGTGTTCTCGGATCACATGAACCTGCAATATTGGCACTCCCCACAAAAGATAAGCCGCCAAGTAGCCCGGGAAGTACTAGAACTTTCTGAATACGATATCGAGATTCATCACATCAAAGGAACGGCAAACGGAAGAGCCGACGCCCTATCTAGATGCCCGGACTACAATCAAGGAGAAGGGGACAACGAACACATCACAGTATTACCAGACGAAGTATTCGTCAGAGCAACAACGTTGGACACCACCGAAGACCCACTCTGAATCAACGCCACCATATCAGTACAGGAAATGGAGAAGATCAACCCGATATACGCACAAGACGCCGACAAGATACGCCCATGGGTGAACCCACACGGCCTCAAACTAATCGAAGGCACATGGTACAAGGATGGAAGACGCGCAGTCACAGGAGGCCTCCATGAGAAGCACGAAATTATCAAAATGCATCATGACCCCCCTGTATACGGACATCCTGGAATCAGCCGCACCATAAAACTCGTCGAACGATATTACTGGTGGCCTGGATTACGACAAGAAGTCATGGACTACGTCAAAGGGTGCGCCGACTGTCAAAGAATCAAGGTCAATACCAGGGCCATCAAAGCACCACTACGCCCAATATTCCCTAAACCGGAAGCTATGCCATTCGAAACTATTGCCCTTGATTTCATCACTAAACTCCCTGTGGCGCAGAATTGTGACACGATCCTCACGATAACGGACCACGACTGCACGAAGATGTCTCTGTTCATCCCCTGTCAAGAAGAGATATTGTGTTACGTTTCGCTCTCGGACTGCTCGGCCCGGTCGTGAACTCTGACGTATCCGCGATGACTCGGTATGTCAGATGTAATGTGTCATGGACTTCGGATCATATCGCCTCGTGACTGGATGACTGATACTCCCTATTGTTGTACGTGATCGTGATTAGGCTTGCTGACTGATGCCTCTTATTGTTGTACGTGTTCTGTGTTACGATAACGACTGCGCATTCTATTATTAGGATACGCTACTTACGCTATTGGTTACCTACGAGTTCGAGCGGAGCTGGAACTAGCTCCCTTACTTGTATTTAAGCTCACAGTAGTACGGACCAGGATCCCCATCTTGGTCTTCTTCGAATACCACCGTCTAACTCGTCTCCTGTGCTAAGGGCCCGCAGTCGCCCTTAAGTGAACTAGCTCCGGCATATCCCTAGAGACCAAGGGGATCCCCGTGACACTATCTCCATATTCCTTTGTGAATGGTAGATTCGCCAATCGTACCATACCCGCCCGGAACTACGTGCCACCTCGTCTTTGAATATCTCAACGCCAGAACCGCCCGACCAACTCACTGTTACTACATTGTTGACAACCTTCAGTGGGAGTACGTCCACACCGTCCCAAGTCCGCCAGCAGGAGTCCCAGTAGAAGAGACTCTCTATACGTATAGAGATTCTACCGGCACGTATCAGCCTCATCCCACAGTCTTCCCACTAACGGATACACGCAGATTCTACCCCCGTGGGAACCCGCGTTACAACAGTGCCTAAGTCAGGCAAACGTCCGTGGTAGACGTTACATTAAGACCAAGATCCTTCAACATGGCTTCCGCAGTAACCACCCGCGACCTTTGGATTCCATTCCGACCGTATCATATCGACAGAAGAGGGGAACGCGACGTCCCCAAGCAATACCTCAAAGAAGCCTTTTGGCAGACTGAACAGGGAGACCCAGGCTACGTAGTCCTTTATACTTATAAGGACGGCAAGACCGGACTCATCCCAGTAGAATTCAACTTCGAACACACCTGTTGGACAGAACTTAAGTGGGACGCACTCCACTACAAACTACAAGTCGTCAGACCAGCTGGATCGAGCCTCAAACTCGACATCTTACAAAGCGAAGTCACCACCAGAGACCAGTGGGGCCCCATCGACGGACAAGAAGAAGAACCAGTCCGCTCCCCCACTCCAAAGACACCCGCACCATCCCCATCGTTGGGAAGTAACCCAGAGGAAATCCGAATCCTCGAAGCACAAGCCGAAGAAGAAGAAGCGCAGCTGGGACTATTAGCTGAGTCCATCCCCACAGATATGACCACTACCATCACCGAGCAACCTGCCACGTTCCAGGAACCCGCACGCATCAGCCGCGGAGAAGACCCCCCTCCAGGAGGACACGGAGGAGGAGGAGGAGACGGCGGAGGAGGCGATCCGGGAGGACCCCTCTTCACCGGACCCAATGTATCAAGCGGGACCAAACCCGAGAAGTTTATGGGCAAGGAACCCCTTGTATTCACCGGAGATCGCACCAAAGTCCAGCAATTCCTCACTCAATGGGAATTATTCGTAGAAACCAACTACGACAACCCCGCGTTCACCCTCCCCTACCGCAAAGCACTAATCTTCCTAACTTACATCCAGGGAGAACATGTCAACGAATGGGTCCTCTCCACCACCAAATGGATCAAAGCCTATAAGGCCAAACACGGCCCCTATGACAGATGGATCTGGGAAGCTATCGAACTCGGCTTCCGCAACACGTTCGCCGACACCCTCGAAAAGGAAAGGGCGCAACAAGAGCTCCAGAAAGGCTTCCGCATGGAAGGACAAGATATCGACTCATACATTGCCAAATTCGAGAAAGCGGTTCGAGAAGCTGGATACCGGTTCGACGACTCGCTCGTTTTGGATAAATTCACCGGCGGACTTCCGGTGGAATTATACAAAAACGCCTACAACTTCCACAGCCCGAACACGTATGCACAATGGAAGGTAGCCGCGCTAGAACAACAGCGCAAGTGGATGCATCTCCAAACGCGTTTGGGGGGACGTAAACCCCCGGGACCCGGTAAGCCGGGCAGCACTTCTCTCAGAACATTCAATGCCCCAAATCGCCCGCAGCAGCAGCAGCGCCAGGGATGGCAGACATTCAGAAATCACCCCGACGCCATGGATACCACACCAGGGAGGGTCAGAGCCAGACTCGCGGGATCCGAAGAAATCGATTACACCAAACCCCCGTACACTCAGCAGGGGGGACGGCCAAATCAAGGGATCATCGACAAGAAGAACCTTCTCTGTTACAACTGTGGCAAAGCGGGCCACTTCCAACGTGACTGTCGACAGCCTCGCCGCCTGCGCAATAACGCGAACTGGCAACCACGCCAAGGACGCGGGGCGTTCATAGAAGAAGTTCAAAGTGTAGCCGAAGAACCCCTAATCCAATTCGAAGACGACGGCGGCAGTAGCCGAGGCGCCCGTGCCACCACTGAGACGCCACAAGAACGGGCGACCAGCTGGATAAACGGAGTTCAAAGTCTCGACGACGAGGCCAGAGATCTGGTAGTTCGGGATCTATTGAAGCGAGAGGATTTTCAAAGCGCCTGAACCCGACGGCCTGGGTGAGGGCATTACGGTGTAACTCTGTGTTCATAACGCGCTATCAATCTATGCATGTTCCAGTTTCATTGCGCGCAAGTTACGCCATGGCCGACAAAAGAGCACTAGTGGACTCTGGAGCCACAAACAACTTCATACATCCAGACTTCGTCAAGCGAATGAGGCTAGGCTCGAGGGAGCTAGAACGTCATCGAAAGATCTGGAATATCGACGGCACGCACAACAAAGGGGGCAAAATCACCCACTACGTGGACCTAGAAGTACAAACCAAGGGAATCGCTAAAGAAATGAGATTCCTAATCACCGACGTAGGAGGGGAGGACATCATCCTAGGATATCCCTGGCTGGCAACCTTCCAACCTGACATTCAATGGGCCACGGCTACCCTAAACGAAGCTGAGTATCCAGTAGTTTTGCGAACCACAAACCCCTCAAGACCCCAGATAGATCCGGTCATCGCCAGGCTCGTACTCGAGAAACTGCTACTACCGAACAAACAGAAGATCGAGGAACAGCTCAAAAGGGAATGCGACCTCGAAAACACTCGCCTTCGCGCAACAATGTCAACGGAAATGGCAATTGAAGCTAAACAATACACGGAAGCAAAAACGGTACCGGAAGAATATCAAAGGCACGTCAAAATCTTCAGCGAAGAAGAGTCGAACCGATTCCCACTGTCAAAACCGTGGGATCACGCGATCGACTTCAAACCGAACGCCCCGGACACCATCGACTGCAAGATTTACCCCATGAGCCAAGCCGAAGATGTAGCGCTCAAGGAATGGATTGACGAACAATTGGCCAAAGGATACATCAGACCATCGAAGTCCCCGTACGCATCATCATTCTTCTTTATAAAAAAGAAGGACGGAAAACTACGCCCCGTACAGGACTACCGGAACATCAACAACTGGACCATACGCAACCAATATCCTCTCCCACTCATCCCCGAACTCATCGCCGATCTAAGCGGAGCTTTCATATTCACTAAGTTGGATATTCGCTGGGGGTACAACAATGTAAGGATCAAAGAAGGGGACCAGGAAAAGGCGGCGTTCAAAACGAAATACGGACTCTTCGAACCAACGGTAATGTTTTTCGGACTGACCAACTCCCCGGCGACCTTCCAAACCATGATGAACGAAATCTGCAAAGATCTTATCGCGTATCATGAAACAAAAGGGACGATCATCAGGGTATACATGGACGACATAGGCATAGCAACTCGATCAACGGAACAGGCACACATCGACGCGGTACACGACATACTAGACCTCTTAGAAGAAAACGACTTATTCCTCAAACCGGAAAAGTGCATCTTCCACGCCCCTAGCATTGATTACCTGGGGGTAATCATTGAAAAGGGGGTGACACGCATGGACCCCGTCAAAATTTCCGGCATCAAGGACTGGCCAACCCCCAAAAACGTCAAACAGGTGCGATCATTCCTAGGTTTCTGCAACTTCTACCGCGCTTTCATTCGAAATTTTGCTGCACATGCACGACCCCTTAACAAACTCACACGCAAAGACACCGAATGGACATGGACCACCGCGGAACAAGAAGCGTTCGACAAGATCAAGAAACTTGTCACGGAAGAACCGGTACTAGCACACGCAGAACTCAAAGACCAATTCGAACTAGAAGTAGACGCCTCAGGATTCGCAGTAGGAGCAGTGCTACTCCAACGAAAAGAAGACGGCAAAAGACACCCTATAGCCTACTACTCTAACACCCTCAGCGCAGCAGAAAGAAACTACGACATTTACGACCTGGAATTGCTAGCAATCGTCAAAGCACTAAGGAACTGGCGACATTACCTAGCAGGATCTCCGCACAAGATCAAAGTGTTCTCAGATCACATGAACCTCCAATATTGGCGCTCCCCGCAAAAGATAAGCCGCCGAGTAGCCCGGGAAGTACTAGAACTCTCTGAATATGACATCGAGATTCACCATATCAAAGGGACGGCAAATGGAAGAGCCGACGCCCTATCTAGACGCCCAGACTACGACCAGGGAGAAGGCGACAACGACCAGGTGACCGTGCTACCAGATGAGATCTTCGTCAGGGCCGCAGCAATCGATACCACGGAAGACCCCCTTCGCATCAACGCCACCATCTCAGTACAAGAAATGGAGAAGGTGAACCCCATATACGCCCAGGATGAAGATAAACTCCGCCCCTGGACAGACCCACACGGACTAAAGAAAATCGAAGGAACCTGGTACAAAGACGGACGCCGGGTAGTTACGGGAGGACTCCTAGAAAAGAGGGAACTCATCAAGAACCATCACGACCCTCCGGTATACGGACACCCGGGAATCAGCCGAACGATCAAACTTGTAGAAAGATACTACTGGTGGCCAGGCCTCAGGAAACGAAGTCATGGAGTATGTCAAGGGCTGCGCCGACTGCCAGCGCATCAAAGTCAACACGAGGGCCATCAAAGCGCCACTACGCCCAATCTTCCCAAAACCCGAAGCTATGCCATTTGAAACTATCGCCCTTGATTTCATCACTAAACTTCCAGAAGCACAGGGCTGCGACACGATCCTCACGATAACGGACCATGACTGCACGAAAATGTCCCTCTTCATCCCCTGCCAAGAAGAGATCTCGGCCGAAGGTACAGCCGCGTTGTATGTCAAACACGTATTTCCCCGATTCGGACTCCCGGGCAAAATCATTAGCGACCGAGACCCCCGATTCGCCTCTAAATTCACACGAGAACTCTGCAAGATACTCGGCATCGAACAGAACATCTCCACAGCCTACCACCCGAGGACGGATGGACAATCCGAACGCACAAATCAATGGCTGGAGCAATACCTGCGGTTCTGGGTCAACGAACGACAAGACGACTGGATCCATTACCTCCCCATGGCTGAGTTCACGCATAATAACTGGCCCAGCGAAACCACTAAAGAATCTCCGTTCCAGCTCCTTATGGGATACAATCCTCGCGCCGATTGGACCGACAGGCCATCCCCGATACCCCAAGTGGCGCTAAGGGTCAAACAGTTCAAGGAACTCCGCCAGCGCGCGCAGTCACTGATGATCAAAGCGCAGCAGGGGTGGATCAAGGCCAAAGATACGCCCAAATTCCGAATCGGAGACCAAGTATGGCTTGAAGGACGCCACCTACGTACCCACCAGCCAACGGCAAAACTTGCGGCGCGACGCCACGGCCCCTTTAAGGTCGCTCAGGTGATGTCCGCAGTCAATTATCGATTGGAACTTCCCACGCAGTGGCAGATACACCCAGTGTTCCACTGTGGACCTCCTGACGCCTTATCGCGAAACACTCACGCACGGACCCAACTATCAGCGCCCACCGCCCGACTTGGTTAGCGGCGAAGAAGAATACGAGGTCGAGAAGATTCTAGACTCTCGGCGGTTCGGCAGAAGTCGCAAACTTCAGTACCTAGGTCAAATGGAAGGGATACCCCGACTCGGACAACCAGTGGGTCGATAAGGATGACGTATTCGCTGACGACGCGATAAGGGAGTTCAAAAATTCCAACCCCGCCAGAGAAACACATATAAGCGCAGGGAAACTCCAAGAGACGTCCCCATCCCTCTCTCTCACTCACTCATCCACTCATGCGCCCATCCTCTCCAGTCAACTTCCGCTATGTCGTCAACACCGAGCTTTCGGCACCTTACCGAGTACAGTCCACGCCATCGTCACCCCTGTCGTCTACCCTCGCCCTTCACCAGCGAGGAGATCGTCCTCCTTCCCCCGGGCCATCCCCAGTTCCTTCGCCGACCCCCACTGTTTATTCCGAGACCAACCAGCCCAGCCGACTCGCCTCCCAGTACATCCCAACCCGAGCGCCCACTCCAGCGGGCGACGAACAACAGGGGTACGTCCCCAGTCGACCAGCCTCACCTCCGGGACCCGACGAAGGCGGGGACCCGTACGACCCGGCGGAGCGCCTCGAGGCGCATCCGTATTTACGTTACGCCACCCATCTCACCACGACACACTCGGAAACCCCCCCGCTTTGCGGACCCACCGGGGAAGCTCTCACACTTACCGACGCCGCATCCATCCGCGCTTCGCCGCGATCCAGAGGAGGAATCTGTGCAGGAGACCGAGAGTCGTGCGGAGACACCCCCTCCCAGGGGGTACGAGTACAACAGGGGAGTCCACTATATTCCCTTTCAGATTCGCGACGCTCAGGAACGTCTTTGGCCGGCCCGGTATACTCAGCTCATCCTCACCGCCGACCCCTTCGTACTGGCCTTCCGAGCCAATTGCAACCAGCAATACGGGAAGCCCGTCCACGCCACCCCCTATTACGACGAGCAGTCCTCTGCCCCCACTTACACCGACGACGACCTCACGTTCCTGCTCTCCGATGCAGGACTAGTCGACTCGGTCGACCAGGCGCTCCTTCATCAGAAGGATGCGACCCTCATCGCCGAGGTACACCGCTATCGCTGCATGACACTTGGGTGGCGGGCACAGCAACACCGCGTAGCAGCGGAGCAGATGAAGCTGGAGAGGTTAGAGATAGAACGCAACAGGTGCGTCGCCCGACTCCAGCGGGCGCATGCGGTAGACCGCATCGAGAACATTCGGGCCTCGCTTCACCGAGGACCCAAGGCGGAGCAAGACGCAGAGGAGATAGCCCGCATCAAGGCGTTGCGCTCCGTAGGCACCAACCCCCTCACCGTTATGCGTGGTCAAGCTGGGGCTTGACGCTGAAAAGGGGGTGATGTTACGTTTCGCTCTCGGACTGCTCGGCCCGGTCGTGAACTCTGACGTATCCGCGATGACTCGGTATGTCAGATGTAATGTGTCATGGACTTCGGATCATATCGCCTCGTGACTGGATGACTGATACTCCCTATTGTTGTACGTGATCGTGATTAGGCTTGCTGACTGATGCCTCTTATTGTTGTACGTGTTCTGTGTTACGATAACGACTGCGCATTCTATTATTAGGATACGCTACTTACGCTATTGGTTACCTACGAGTTTGAGCGGAGCTGGAACTAGCTCCCTTACTTGTATTTAAGCTCACAGTAGTACGGACCAGGATCCCCATCTTGGTCTTCTTCGAATACCACCGTCTAACTCGTCTCCTGTGCTAAGGGCCCGCAGTCGCCCTTAAGTGAACTAGCTCCGGCATATCCCTAGAGACCAAGGGGATCCCCGTGACACTATCTCCATATTCCTTTGTGAATGGTAGATTCGCCAATCGTACCATACCCGCCCGGAACTACGTGCCACCTCATCTTTGAATATCTCAACGCCAGAACCGCCCGACCAACTCACTGTTACTACATTGTTGACAACCTTCAGTGGGAGTACGTCCACACCGTCCCAAGTCCGCCAGCAGGAGTCCCAGTAGAAGAGACTCTCTATACGTATAGAGATTCTACCGGCACGTATCAGCCTCATCCCGCAGTCTTCCCACTAGCGGATACACGCAGATTCTACCCCCGTGGGAACCCGCGTTACAACAGTGCCTAAGTCAGGCAAACGTCCGTGGTAGACGTTACATATTGGCAGAAGGAACCGCCACCTTGTATGTAAAACACGTTTTCCCCTGATTTGGATTACCTGGCAAGATAATCAGTGACAGAGACCCGAGATTCGCATCAAAGTTCACGCACGAATTATGCAAGATCCTGGGAATAGAACAGAACATTTCGACAGCATACCATCCACATACAGACGGGCAATCCGAACGCACTAACCAGTGGCTAGAACAGTATTTACGGTTCTGGGTCAACGAGCGACAAGACGACTGGATTCACTATCTCCCCATGGCTGAGTTTACGCATAACAATTGGCCGAGTGAAACCACTAAAGAATCCCCATTCCAGCTCCTTATGGGATACAACCCTCACACCGATTGGACCGATCGACCATCACCGATCCCACAGGTGGCGCTCAGGGTCAAACAGTTCAAGGAACTCCGACAGCGCGCGCAGTCGCTGATGATCAAAGCGCAGCAGGGGTGGATCAAGGCCAAAGATATGCCCAAGTTCCAAGTAGGGGATCAAGTGTGGCTGGAAGGACGCCACTTACGCACACACCAACCAACGGCAAAACTAGCGGCACGACGCCACGGCCCCTTTAAGGTGGTCCAGGTGATGTCCACAGTCAATTATCGTCTCGAACTTCCCACGCAATGGCAGATCCACCCGGTGTTCCACGTCGACCTCCTTACACCCTATCGCGAAACACCCACGCACGGACCAAACTATCAGCGCCCACCACCGGATCTAGTTGGTGGCGAAGAAGAATACAAGGTCGAGAAAATTCTAGACTCTCGGCGGTTTGGCAGAAGTCGCAAATTACAGTATCTGGTCAAATGGAAGGGGTACCCAGACTCGGACAACCAGTGGGTCGACAAGGATGATGTGTTTGCAGACGATGCAATTCGGGAATTCAAAAGTTCAAATCCCGCGCGCGAAGTACATATAAACGCAGGGAAATCCCAAGAGACGTCCCCATCCTCTCCTCCCACTTCTACTAGTACTCATGCGCCCGTCCTCTCCAGTCAACTTCCGCTATGTCATCAACACCGAGCTATCCGCACCTTACCGAGTACAGTCCACGCCATTGTCACCCCTGTCGTCTACCCTTGCCCTTCACCAACGAGGAGATCGTCCTCCTTCCACCACATCATCCCGAGTTCCTTCACCGTCCCCCACTCTTTATTCCGAGACCAATCAGCCCAGTTGACTTGGGACCGACTATGTCCTGACCAGAGCGCCTACTCCAGCGGGCGACGAACAAGGGTACGTACCCAGCCGCCCAGCATCCCCACCGGGACCCGACGAAGGTGGGGATCCGTATGACCCAGCCGAATGTCTCGAAGCGCATCAGTATCTACGTTACGCCACCCATCTCACCACGACACACTCGGAAACCCCCCCGCTATGCAGACCCACCGGGGAGGCTATCACACTACCAGCGACACATTCATCCGCGCTTTGCACAGATCAAGCAGAGGAACTTGTGCAGGAGGCCGAAGATCGGCCGGAGATGCCCCCTCCCAGGGGATATCAGTTCAACAGGGGAGTGCATTACATTCCCTTTCAGATTCGAGACGCTCAAGAACGCCTTTGGCCCGCCCGGTATACTCAGCTCATCCTCACCGCCGACCCCTTTGTCCTGGCCTTCAGGGCAGGGTGCAACCAGCAATACGGAAAACCTGTCCATGCCGTCCCCTATTACGACGAGCAGCCCTCTGCCCCCACTTACACTGACAACGACCTCACGTTCCTGCTCTCCGACGCGGGACTAGTCGACTCAGTCGACCAGGCGCTCCTTCATATGAAGGACGCGACCCTCATGGTGGAGGTCCATCGATACCGCTGCATGACGCTGGGTTGGCGGGGTCAGCAACATCAACTAGCCGCCGAACAGATGAAGCTGGAGAGGATTGAGATAGAGCGCAACAGGTGTGTCGCCCGACTTCAACGGGCTCATGCAGTCGATCGCATCGAGAACGTGCGAGCCTCACTTCATCGGGGACCCAAGGCAGGACAGGATGCCGAAGAAATAGCCCGGATCTGAGCATTGCGCGAGGTCGGCACCAACCCCCTCGCAATCATGCGTGGTCAAGCTGGGGCTTGATCCTGAAAAGGGGGTGATGTTACGTTTCGTTCTCGGACTGCCCGGCCTGGCTGTGGACTCTGACGTATTTGCGATGACTCGGTATGTCAGTAGTAATGTGTCATGGACTTCAGATCTTGTTGCCTCGTGCCTCGGCTGACTGATGATTCCTATTGTTGTACGTGATGTGTCTTATGCGTTCATCTCCGAGCTCCATTGTTGTACGATACTGGTATTATGTTGTGGATGACTGATTCCTAGGATCCCCGTCCTAGGATTTACAATACTTATGCTATTGGCTGCATACAAGTTCGAGCGGAGCCAGAACTGACTCCCTTACATGTATTTAAGCTTGTAGTAGTACAGACCGGGATCCTTATCTTGGTCTTCTTCGAATACCACCACTTCTATTCGTCTATCGTGCTAAGGACTCGCGACGGTCCTTAAGTGAACTAGCTCCGGTATATCCCTTAAGACCAAGAAGGGATCCCCGTGACCTCTACTCCCCAGTTCCCTCGTGAATGGTGGATACGCTGACCGTCAGTTACCCAGAAGGTACCATGTGTCACCTAGTCTTTGAATACCTCAACTCTCGAGTTGCAAGACCCTACAAGAGCTACTACATCGTTGACCATCCTAGTTGGAGGTTTATTTGTAAAGTCCCAGCCGTTCCCCCAAACGTACCCCTCAACCTCCCCCTGTACACTTACCGCGACCATCTCGGAGCCTATCAGCGACATCCTGCAGTCTTTCCCAACAGCTCAGACAACCATCGTTTCCAACCAGAAGGGAACCCACGTCACACCAAAGCCTAAGTCAGGCAAGCGTCCGTGGTAGACGTTACACGTCAGGTCATCACGAACACGTCAGAGTCCACAACCGGGCCGGGCAGTCTGAGAACGAAATGTAACAATGCTTTTGGACTACCCTTTTGTTATATCTTTATTGTGATGTCACTATGATATCATCCTTGTTCTGGATGAAGCGCAGCAATGCACACAGCTATCAGGAATGGTGTCCTCACCTTTGAGTAGGTTGAGAGACTATAGAGTGGAGAGGGTGCACAAGTGAGAAATAGAGTGAATCTGTATTCACCTCCCTCCCCATAGGAGGCATTATATACCCTATGGCCCCACCATGTCTGGAAGCGCAAAAGTGATGAGTACAGGTGTCCACAATATCGCGTTTTTACATACACCTGACGTAAATTACCACTTTGACTTAGCCATGAGGCTTCTTTTCGCTCAGAGGCAAATTGTGCCTAGTATAGTACATATCCTAACTACCGTAATAGGAAAGCATACTTGCAGTAATGTTGTAACTGCTATAGATAAGGGCCTTACATACTTATTACATTCCAACACTGGATTCTCTATTGTACTTATTGTCTAAGTACTTCCCTTTGTTCTGACCCACTTATTGTTCTGGGTCTTATTGTACTCTGTCTATTGTATAATGCCCTTATTGTACAAGTGCATCATTGTCTCTAGACTGTATAAATAGTGTACCATGTATGCCCTGATACTGCAGTTCTCACTCTGCTGTATCAGGTATGTTTCCTTTACTGTAATAACAGTTCAAGTTCTCACTCTGCTGTATCAGACATCTCTAAGCTTACCTTGCAAGATCTCTGCTTCCCTGTGC